>PKRV01001119.1:725818-1033986 GCA_003709505.1 Hyphantria cunea
CCCCTCCCCAAAACACAAGACATGTATTATCTGTAAAATCAAGCAGATAAAAACCTATTTCAGTTTCTTCAAAAGATGATTAATTAAAACAAAACTGTATGACTTATTATTTAATTGAAAACTATATTATTTATTGTATTTTTTTCTTTATTACAATCCTTTTACAGAGCAATAACTAAAGACACAACGAACATCACGATACTGCCAAGAACCCTCTGTGCAGAATTAATGTGGTAATAGCCCATTCCTCGTGTTACCCTTTCCATTTCCACTAAGCCCGCCACGATCTCCTGGCTATTAGGAATGATCTGTTCTGGAGGCAGAAGGAATCCATATTCTATTGTGTCACGAAGCTCAAAAAGCAAGGATATTGGTATATTTGCTACGCCTCTTGCCCAGTCAAAACTCGAACCACTGACTGCGTCTGTACGGACCAAAGGTGTTTTTAGTCTAGAAGTTTCTATTAAGCTTGAAATAGATTACGGGTGATGTTCTAAGCATGACATGAGTCAGATGCTAATTTAATATTGCCATCTATGGATACCTACTGTACAAGAAGCACAAATAAGATTCCAGCTTTCGAGGTGGGAGCACAAGTTATTCTTTTTAAATTTTTCTTGTCAAAAGACATATTGGTCCGAAAATATTGTACGTATAAATTTATTGGCCCATGGTGGAGGGATAAAAAAATCTTGTACAGCACACAGTCTTAGACTGCCCACCACTAATTTTAGACTACCCACCACTACTTTTAGACTACCAACCACTAAACTGCTGGGATTTGAAGTTTTATCGGGTTGAGAGATGGTGAAAATATAAGTAAACAACTTTAACCTCAACTTTTCTTAAAGAAAGATTCTCATTTTTTTAAACCTTAAGTCTGTTAAATTATGTGTAATGTTACTTACACAAAATATCCAGTGATGTACCAACTCTATATGCTGTTCCATGGACCGCCTCAAGTTTATCCATACCTCTGACAGCTATTTCAAACTGAAAATTAACATTTCGAATATAATTTTAAAACCAAAAGAAACGAAACATGATATTATATAACATTATCATCATTTGATGGCTTAATGCCGGATCCAATCATGCAGAGGGCAGTCTTCCCATCTAAGACTAGCGGTACTCTAAAACCAAGTGGAAAAAGTTGGGTTAAGCTCTCCCGCCGCCCTATTCGTTTTCCTTACTCCATCTTACCATGAAGAGTAGGCATCGGGTAAACCATTTGCACTAAAAATGCAAAGATTCTTTGTAGTATTGTACACTGAGATGACCAGAAATAAAATGTTAGAAAAAAAATAACAATCAAAATAATTAGAACGATTTTTTTCACATTTAATCTGAGCTAAGTTAATAAAATCTAAAGATTACGAAATATTGAACATTGTTTATTTAATAGGTTCTACATACATACGCTTTTTGTGCGTATTGTCCATTCCCAAATCCAATTCAAAATATCCCATAATTGATCAATGTTAAGTTGAACAGTTTTCATGTATAAATCATATTACTATTAGTAGTAATATTAGTGACGGATTAGGAATAGAAAGTATACCCTACCAGTTCAGTACCAATCTCACTTTTTTTATGAATGTTGCAAGAGAAAAGATTAAAGAATCAAACGACACACGACAGAACCAACCTGCCAAAACCTCCTTTTAAAGGAGAGGCAAGGTTAATAATGGTGATAATTCTGAATAGAATTCTGAGTAGTTAATCAGTTATAAAACGTTTACCATATCAGCATAGTTCGGAGCTTCTAAAACAGTTGCACCACCAGCATGACTGTATGGGACCAAGGTCATTTGTCCATAAGAGTGAAAGGCATAGTAATAAATCATACGGCCTTCTCCTTGAATCTGATAAACATACTGTCTAATAGCTCTGGCTTCAGGCTCCGAGAATTCAGCAGGACCAGCAAAGGTTTCACCGCATGGATTTTGTGTTGCTCCAATACCTGAAGAAGCAATAGTAATATTATTTTCGATATCCAACGCCATCTAGTTTCATACTAAATTAAACACGTACTATGAAATCACGATTGACTGACATAATACATATACTTTTTTTGTTAATTTATACATATCAATAATGTGGCGACTTCCACATACAGTGCAACACAAATATACTACCGCGCTGTCTACCGAAGATACGTTGAACTACGGAGTAACGAAGAAAACTAAGAAACTACCAATCCTGCATCGCGTAATAGAAGTCTTGCGCCGATTAACATATATATAACTTCCTAGAATGATCACCTCGCCTGGTGGATCTTCCATTTGTGTTGGAGGGACATGACACCCTCCACAATAATATTACTTTTATAAATATATTTTAATGACCATATTTAAACAAAACTCTGCTATTCAATTATTAATTTTGTTAGTTTTTCTATTCACTCATGTATTCAACAAAGACATTGTCAGTAAAACCTCTATTTCATGCGTCTTCCTCTACTACTTTATAGGACAATATATAGAATGCAAATTACAGACAATCGAACGTCAACATTTTCACTACATATTTAAGTCATATATACAAAGTCCTCTGCCGCATCTGTCTACCTGTTTGTAAAATAAAAAGCTACTGCACAAATTTTTATACAATTTTTAATTATATATACAGTGATCCTTGAATTTTGGAGTATACTGGCTATATATTACGGTTTTTGGTGTGAAGGTTTCGGAAAAAACCGAACATCTCAGAGAAGCATAGTTTATGTTATATTATCAGTAATATAATGATTATTAGTATATTATAAACTAGGTTTTTAGAGCGGCCCTGCCCTAGTGTAGGTTATAGCAGTAAAAATTAGCTGATTCCATCCTCAAGAGTGAAATTATTTCCATACTCAAATCTACTTTCAAATTATACACAGGTGGAGCCACGGGCGTAAGCTAGTTTAATTTGTAAAATTACTTGCTGGAACTGAATGACCGATTAAATGCCGTAGTGCCTAATACGGGGCACTGGGGCAACAGACTGTAAATTTTGACTGATGATATATCATATAATATAAAATATAAGTAAGATTGTCTAGGGTGGTGCAGTGGTAATGTATGCGACTGCTGTGATTGAGGTTTCGGGTTCGATTCAGGGGCAGACCAAATGTTTGTATGAATTGTTGTTCCGCAGTTTGGAGGTTTTCTACGTATAATAAATATGTATTTATAAAAAAAAATGTATTTATATCAGTTGTCTAGTACACAACACAAGCTCTGCTTAGCTTGGGAATAGACGGCGTTGTGTGTAAGATGTCCGAAATATTTGTTTATTATATTATCTATTATTATTTTATGAAGATTTTACTCCCAAAAAGGATGATGAATAATATAAAAAGATAAACGGAGCAGAATACGGCAGTATGTCAAAGTAAATAACACAAAATAAGATATAATCCTGCGAATGAAGCCACGTACTCGTATATCTAGTCTTATAGATTATCGAGTGTAATCAATACCTATTATATCAATATATGTTACCGATTAACCGCTTTGTAAACATAAATTCTGGATATTAGCCACTATAAATTTTATAGATAAATATTTAAGCTGTCTTAATATAAGTGTAACATATCTGATTAAGACCGGAATATTTACTTTAATTATCCTTGATCGCATTTTTGAATTTCATGTATGCTCTTTCATTTTTCTGGAGCTGGATGCGAGAAGCCAAAAATTGAACCAAGTGGCGTGCAATTGGAAAGGCCTACGTCCAGCAGTGGACTGCAATAGGCTGATGATGATGATGAATCTAAGTTTGTTTGTTACACTTTCACGCGAAAACTACTTAGCCGATCGTCATGAAACTTTGTACTCACATTCTTGGAGGTAATAGAAGTTACATAGCATAGTTTCATAAAATGCGAGCAAAGCTGCGGGTGGGCTAAAACAAAATTGAACAGGAGTATATAAAACTATTATAACGATACTTACTCATCCACAGAAAACCAAAGTTTCTGTTCAAATCAACGCCGTTACTCAAGTCGTCGTTTGATGTACAGTTAGTGAAACTGGCTTGACTCCTATTTTTCCTCCACATTCTGTTCTATAAAATCAAAAAAATTAAAAAGATATAGTAAATATTGACCACCTCGAAGCAAAATATTTTTTTAAGTCAAAATACATCTACACTTACATTCGTAAAAGTATAAGAATATCCATCAGGGTTCACCACAGGGAATATGTGCCAAACAATATTTTCGGCAACAAATCTTACTTGAGGGTCAGTGCTGGTTAAAAATTGTTCGATAATAAATGTTACGGTCGCTGGCGAAATCCACTCTCTTGCGTGGATACCCCCTTCAATCATACCTATCACAGGATTGTTTTGCTTCTTGAAATCGATCTTAACACCCCTGATTGGTCTTCCATCATTTGAATTACCTATAGTTACTAAAGTAACCACATCTGGATGCTCTGCAGCAACTCTATCGAGCCATGCAAAGATTTCCTCAGTAGTTAAATAGTAATCGAAGGCATAATTATTAATATTTCGAGAAACTGGGCGACGGAGTTGATTGTTGATTTTCCTAAAAAAAGCATGAAACAATTTGAAATTATATTGACAATGTTCAGTAACATTCTTTTTATTGGTATATCCTACTGGCATAAAGGACAGTAATAGCGTATGTTTAAAAAAATTCCTCATCAACATAGTTTAACATTAAATTCTTTATTCTAGTCAATATGATCCATTGAATTTGCATTTATAAGTACTAAGTAACATGACAATATGTTAATTCAAATTGTTGAAGGACTTCTAAATGGATTATCAGAGAACACTGAGAACTTATTGTTATATATTGCAAAGTTGTAGCAACAAACTGAACATTTTAGCAAAACTTATGATATACTTACTCCTGTACATTTTCAATTACTACTGAGGCGGATAAATTCACGTCTTTGAAATATTTCTCAAATTCAGATTGCTTTTCGGGAGCAACCATGATTTGTACGTCACTGTCTAAACTTATGATGTCACTCCAAAACATGTACTCCTGTTGTTTTTCCACATCCATGAGAATTTGAACTTCATTATCAGTTTTAGGTACAATATTATATACTTTGAAATTTTCGTAACTCAAATATTCTGCATGAATAGCAGATACGATTATTGACAAAAATATTATTTCCTTGAGCCCCATCGTGTATGCGCACTAACGGCGTTTTCAAAGGATACTATTATTTTTGTTTGAGTTAAGAGAATTTCACGATTTATCTACGGACCTATTAAGATAGCCATCCAGATTAGATTACTAAACCAATACCCCATAAAAAATATTAAAATCTCAATGAAATCCAAGTCTCACAAGTCGTAATGCAATTTCTCTACTGCAAAAAATTTGTAAGCCTTAAATTTCACAAAATTTGTTCCCTAACTGTATAATATACTTGTGTCAAAAAAAATTTTTTTGAGATAAATATTTTTGAATTTTGTTTTACACACAACCCCATCTATTCCCAAACTAAGCAGAGCATGTGTTATGAGTACTAGACAACTGATATGAATACACAAATACTTTTTTTTGAAATACATAGTTAACATGTAAAACACCCAAACTCCGAAACAAATATTTGTAGATCAAACAAACATTTGGTCCGACCCAGGATTCGAACCCGAGACCTCATGGATAGCAGTACGCTACCACTGCGCCACCGAGGCAATCAATAACATCATAACCACATAATTACTGTATCAAATACAATTGTCAAGTACTTTTAATATAGTCAGTATAAAATTTTGTTGGTCACTCAAATAACTACGTGTAGAAATTATATCTCATAACGATTTGTGCGATTAGGTTTCTATATGATACAATGTCATAACATATAAGGAAAGAGCTATCGTCGGTAACTAATGGTTAATTGATTATTTCAGGCAGTATGCGTAACGAAAAATATGTTAACTGCAAAAGTAATTTTCTAATTGCTCATTCATCAAAATTTACTCCTGCAGTTATTTATCAAGAAAACCGACTGTCATTGCGTTCTAATGGAGTTTTTCTTAAATTTATGAGCCAAAAACTAATTATATTTAAATTTGAAGTTTCTGTATACTTTAGAAGGAGAAAATAATGAAGTTAAAGGACTTTAGAATTCTCCTGAAAAGTTTCCTAAAAATATTCTTACTGTTGAATTTGCTGGACTTGGCTAGGACGCTGCCGATGCTCCATATTATTAAGGTAACATTTTATTACCTTATTGATTACTGGGCCATTTAAATAAGTATATTGTAAACAGTATTGTAATATGATAATCTTATCATTATTTTATTCATTATTTTAACTGAGTATATAAAATATTGTAAAATAATTATCAGTCTATAGAATGCGATACTTCACGCCCTGAGGTATTAGGCCTCGTAATTTTTTTCATAATATAGGTAATGCTATACAGCATACTTTAAAGTCATAATAGATTCATAAACTCAAGTTAACGTAGCTACTCCCTTCAGTCCCTAAGTCCATTTTTTCGCGGGAAAGTCACGCTTATTCACATATGGGTCAGGTTCGACCTCAACATGCCATAGTTTCACAGAAATCCAGTATTTAATATTAAAGGACTATCCAATCACCTCATGAATAAGTTACCAGAGCACAAATCCTGCATCTTATTCTGAGGTTTCAAAGCGATAACACACTTGTGGCTTTAGAGGTGGTAGTGATCTGCATTAGTCACTGACTATCCCAGAGAGACCTACCGCTCGTCTCTTTTTCTTTTTCTCTAATATTATTTAGAAGGCTATTATTTCATCCGGATGTGGCGACTTCCACATACAGCGTCAACATAAATATATGACAACGCCATCCACTGAAGATACACTGAACTACTGAGTAACGTAGTGCACGAAGAAGCTACCAATCCTGCATCGCGCAATAGAAGTTCTCGCGCTGATTAACATATATACAACTTCCCAACATCACTCGTTGGGCAGTGGCCCGCCAGGCATGATCACCTCGCCTGGTCGGAGGATCCTCCCTTTGTATTGGAGGGACATGTGGCCCGTTCTTCTACAGTGGTAAAGTAGTTCTAAAATTAATTATTTTTTCCCAAGCCCATTGAGTGGTAGCAGCTTCGATTGGGTAAAGAATGCAACAAAAGTTTCTGTCTCGTTACTTCTACTATTGCGTGACAAGGCGAGTACGGTTTCCTCCTAAAACCTAATCAAATCGTCCCCAGCGCCACTGAGGCAATGGAAGCTCTGCTAGAAACGGACAAAACAACAAGACAATTCAGTTATTACCGCTCTTTTGGAGTAATAGTGTATCTGGGTTTTGCCAGGACACTAGTAGTCGTATCACATGTGTTTTTTCTATAGAAAAATGGCAATTAATGTAGTATTATAATTTCTAGTACCGTGGGAGAGCCACGCTTCGGCATGAATGGGCCGGCTCGACCGGAGTGATACCACGGCCTCACAGAAAACCGATGTGAAACAGCGCTTACGCTGTGTTTCATCGAGTGAGTGAGGATACCGGAGGCCCATACCCCAATCCAACGCCCCCTATCCCCCTCAACATCCCCTTTCCCCCCAGGCCGCCATAGTGTGGGTCACCATACTGCATTGTTCTGTTCTTTTCGCATTAAGGATGGTGACCACCACTCTTGGATTCTGCTCATGCTTTCCATCAGACAGGGCAGAGTCATTTCGGCAGCTTAAATAAATAAAAAATAAAAAAAATCTATAAGCAATTTTTATCCGACGATATGAAAGTATAGAAAAAGTTTTGAGATTTTTAATGCAATAAATATTTTGGTACATCGAAGCAATTCATATGATTAATATTTGATCTTTGTTTTGTAAAATTTGTCTTTAATATTTCTGAATATAAATATTGAAGACAGCCATATATTTTTTTTTGTTTTTACTGTATCCATTGTTACTTCAAACTACTTAAAATATATACTTATTAATACACTTACTTCTATATTTCTGATGGGGTAGAGTTTTGGCCTTGTAGACTGCATTTTATTGACAATTAATTTTAGATCCACACTACAGGTTAAAATGAAAATAAAGTATAAATTAAAGAAGTATAAGACAGTAGGTCATTATCCTAAAGTCATTATCCAAACTCTTTAATTCATTTTTTCATCTTTGAATAATCTTTATTTTTTCTGCTTTTTTTTTTCTACGCTTGGTTGAAATAAGACTCTTTGCATTTGATATTGATTTTTGTCTATAAAATTTTATGATTTGACTATGACCTAAATAGCACAAAAATGTGACAAGAACAGCGTGTTGTTTATTTACATATATCGACCTCAAGTTTTCGGTATATTTCACAAATTCAAATTTAGACAATTCAAGCGATAATTATAAACTACAAGGCTTCATAATATTTAATGCCAGTTTATCTTTATAGATCTGGATATGAAATTTGTCATTTTAGTTTTTATATTGGTAACTTTAGCCTTTGTAAGTAGCGCAAAACATTCCTATGATGGATATAAAGTATTCAAAATTATACCAGAAGATGAAACCACAGTGAGTCACTTAGAAAATTTAAGTTTGAATGGACTCGGAGAATTTTATGACGATATTATTGAAATAAATAAAGAAGCTAGAATTATCGTATCGCCTGATGACTTGCAAAATTTTCTTGATTTTCTGAAGATATCTGGTATTGAAAGCGAAGAAATGATCCCAGACATTCAAAGGTTAAATTGTTACCTGGTTTTGAATAAATATTGAAATGATATCCTAAGTACTGAAATTAGTTTTGAAACCATTATCTTCACCTCAGTCAAAAGATGTCCACTGCTAGATATAAGCTAACCTAAAGTATTTAAGTCCAGATAACCGATATAAAGTAGCAAGTAGTACAGGTTTTGAAATAATGCTAAGAAAATAATTTTCAACATAATGAAAACAAACATAAACAATAAATAAACTTTACATTTCAGAATAATAGATCAACAACACAGACCTGCTAATCCAAGAGTTTCTCCTAAATCCAATCTTATACATTTTTGGAATGAATATCAGAACCTAAGGAAAATATATGATTGGTTAGATGAGTTACGACAAAACTATTCTGAAGTAGTTAAAATCGTAGACAAGGGTCGTTCTGTTTTAGGAAGATCTATCAAAGGAGTTGTCATAAGCTACCACCCTGAAAGAAAAAAGAAACGGATTGGAGTATTAGAAGGCACACTTCATGGTCGAGATTGGATCTGTCCAGCAACACTTACTTGGATTATCAATGAGTTTTTAACCAGCACTGATCATGCAGTAAAAAAACTAGCAAGAAAATTTGAGTGGCACATCTTTCCTGTATTAAATCCTGATGGTTATGAATATACATTTTCAGATGTAAGTTTTGTAACTGGTAATATGTAGTTGTACATACGTTCAAAACCTTTTAAGCAAATAAAATAAGTTACGTCATCTTTATATAATGATGCCACGGTCACAAAAGATTTTGAAGGTACTGCTAATGAAGCTTATTTGCTTTAGAATCGAATATGGAAAAAGAACCGAAGTCCCCTTAATTTTACTACATGTCCTAGAGGAAGGGATGACATGAGTAATGGAGTTGATCTCAACAGAAACTTTGATTTCCATTGGATAAGTATGTTACCCATTGTACGCAATCCTATATGGTTTAATTTCGAATTAGCGTTACAAATGTATAACTTATACAATTTCAGGTGTAAAAACAACTAAGAACCCTTGTAGTAGCTCATTTGCTGGACCTAAACCATTTTCTGAACCAGAAACTAGAGCTGTTCGTGATTATATGTTGAAGATTGATCGGGAAGGCCAGATAGTCTACTATATTGTATTCCATTCGTATGGTCAGTTAATTCTTGTGCCTGATAGTCATGTGGCTTCCGACTATTCGTTGCTTGAAGGTGATTATGGTGAAATGGTAAGAAATAAAAAAATGAAAGATTTATCACATATAGCATATCACTACGTATTATGAAACAAAATCCTCCGCCAAGTCGGTCTGTTCCCGATAATCTCAAAAGCTTCTGCACGAATTTTTATGCTGTTTTTACTAATATATAGAGTGATTCTCGAGGAGGGTTACCGTATATATTTTGTAATGTTTTTGGGTATATAATCCAGAATATAAAATATAACATTAGCCATATTATATTTTCCGTAAAGAACCCGTGCGAAGCCGGAATGCGTTGCTAATTTTAGAAAAAAACGCAAGTTTTAGAAACACATTATATATTTGAGCTGCATGCAAGAAGCCGCGGGTCGAACTAAGTGGCGTGAAATCGGAGTGGCCTTTTTCCAGCAGTGGACTGCGATAGGCTGATGATGATGATGATGATGATGTATTTATTTTCGAAACTATTATTATATTCAAAATAATATATCGCACAGTGACTCAACCGCTACCGATGACTTCTATCTTTAAAAAATGAATGCAAAACAAGAAATCTCGTAATTTTTATAGATTTTTTAACCTAGAGCACTTTAACAACGCTTTTTTCATTTGGTACATTATTGAATAGCTTCGTTCACCAATGTTATATTATTCTCTTAACATAGTTACCTGAATTTTTAGCATGTGTTTTAAATAAAAAACAAATTTAAAAATTTTTAACCAAAATACATTTTCAGTTTGAAATTGCATCAAGAGCCGCAGAAGCTCTAAAGAAAAGACACGATACCGAATACAAAGTTGGGCTTTCGTCTAGCGTTATATGTAAGTATAATAATTAGTATATAATAGAGAAAATTTTCGGTGGTATTTGAATGCATTTGATTTATGCAGTATTTTTTGTGTGAAATTAAAACACTATTCACAAAATAAAATTCACCGAACGCATGCTCTAAAATATAATGATTAAAATATTAAAATTTCGCGTTTCATGATATAATAATTATTTTCTACACCTATTTAGAGGTATTGATGGTTTGTTAAGTGTGTACAATAAAGTTAAGTAAAAAAAAAGGTATCAGTCAGCCTGTGACCACGGCCAGTGAAACCTGGTCGAAACGTCAGATAAATCAGAGGTATGCAATACCTTTAAATAAATCGTCGCGATTCATTCCCGTGAAAATAATTATTAGGTCTAAGTTTTAGTTTATGACCACCTAAAATATATTTATTACAGATTCAATGAGTGATAGTAGTCTCGACTGGGCTAAGAACGCAACGAATGTTTCCGTCGCCCTACTCTTTGGGCTGCGCGATCGCGGTCAGTACGGGTTCCTCCTGCCATCAGATCAGATTATCCCTACCGCAATGGAAGCAATGGATGCTCTTGTAGAAATGGATGCAGCTACGAAAAAATTAGGATACTACTTTCTTAGAGCACGGTCCAGAAGAATCAAGTCAAGTATTGTAATAATTGTATTGGGTCTTATTATAACATACTTTTATAATATATTTTTTTAAATAATATGTGATAGAGTGACCAATTCTTTTCCTGTTAAACATAGTAAAAATAACTAATGGGCGCCTAGTGGTCAAAATCAACCATAATTAATTTATTTATCTTAGTTTTTGTAACTTCATTTACATATTTTTTGTAAAACAGATGTAAAGTTTCTGCTTTACGTAATAATAAATAGATTATATGGTCTTTGACGTTGAACTGGGTAATATGATAATTTGGCAAATAGTCTTTACTTGAATGTAAACTGAAATGAAACACTAACTTCACTCCTAAAATTTATCTATTAGAACTGGATCAAATCTGAAATGAAAGTTTTCGAGTTTAGCCCTACTCAAAAGGCAACAACAACATCGCTTATGCTTTTTCACAACCTTTTACCATGTTAAGCTAAAAGTCGCTTGTAAGCATGAATAATGACGGAAAATTTATCGTTAACTTCATTAAAGTTATTTAAAAAACAATACAATTCTATGTTAAGATGATATGCAAAAATATGGTGTACGTATCATACATAGAATAATACCCTCATCCGTCATTAACTTATCACTACTAATATCTTTTTATTTGCACGATTAACAGTTTGCTGATTACAGACTATTATTCGAGTACATTATTGACTCAAGGTCACCGATATTTTGAATCTAAAAAGTGTCAGAAGTTAATCTCAGAGATCAACAATGATATGTTGGCATCATATCTACAAATCGATTAAGAATTAAATTGACAAAGTAAGGTGTTCTTCAGTGTCCGATAGTCGTATTTAGTTAATCAGTGAAAATGAAATATATATTAATTACATTATTTATATCTGTCGCTGTAAATGCTGAGAAAAAATATTTCGATGGTTACAAAGTGTATAAAGTTACACCAAAAAGTGAAGATGCAGTGAATCGCTTACAATACATCAGGGACAATGAGCTCGGAGAGTTTTGGGACGACTATCTAGCTGTGAATCTGAATCTCAGAGTTAACGTGCCACCCGATAACTTAAAGAACTTCCTTGAGATATTGAACTCAAGTGATATAGAAAGTCAGGAATTGATTTCTGATATTCAAAGGTTAGTGTGTTTCATAAAATAAGCATTAGATTACTTTATAACATTAAGATTACTCTGGAACGCAATAAGTCCAGATTACATAAAAAGAACCTTAACCGAACATTCCGAATGTTATATACCGTGTTTAATGGTCAAATTTATATCCTTTAATTAAAAATAATGAACACTATACCACTAAGTTTTTTATTCGTGAATATATATAATTGAACAAAGGGAAATGATCTCATGTCGTCTTAAAACAAAGAAAACACATCTAGCTTCCATAAAATTTTCATCTTTCAGAGTATTCTCCTTTAACTTTCAAATTTTTATTAAGGCCTCTTTGGCTTGGTGGACATCAAGTCATATACGCGGTGTTGAATTTATTTATTTTATTCCATCATGCGAGCAATGTTAAGTTGTTCAAGTGTACTCAGTGTAGAGCGTTGTTATCTTCCCGTCTGGTCTGCATGTCACTTACTGGAGTGTGGACATAGTTACTAATCAATTTTTCACGAAAGTCTCATCACCCTCTTCCAATTATTTCATCTTGAATGTACTTTCTCTATTATGTCTCTGACACATGGAAAGCATGAACAAAATCCAAGTGTGGTGGTCACCACACTCAATGCGAATGCAGACAATGAAACAATGCGACATGGTGACCCACACCATGGCGGCCCAGTGATGCTTATGCATCATTGGGCCTCCGGTCTCGCACTCACCAGCGAAATATGACAGCACGAATGCTGTTATTTTAGGTAAATTTTCTGTGAGATGGTAGAGCCGGCTCGTTCGTGCTGAAATCAGCGTGGCCCTACTATCTTGAAAATACTACAGATATTTAAAACACGACATCATCTATATCAAATGATCAAAAGTTGTTTCACTGACTGCCTCATTAGCGCACATATTAGCCTACGTGATTACTGTGCATGAGTTGTCAGGTTCATTTCCGGTTCGGACCAAATATTTGTATGATTTGCAATTACTTGTTTCGGAGTTTATGTGTTTTCTCTGTATATTATTTTCATTTAAACAAAAAAGTGCATGTGTATTTTTATCAGTTGCCTAATACCCATAATACAAGCCCTGCTTAGCTTGGGACTAGATGGCGTTGTGTTGAATGTCCGAAGATATTTTTTTTTTGTTTATTTTTTTTGTACACACTTAACATATAGAAAAAAAGAGTAACATCATACAAATGTGGCAATTGGCGGTCTTATCACCCATGGCGATCTCTTATAGACAACTTTTATACGGTTAATTTGCTGACATTAACTAGAGTAACATTAGTATGGTGCAGAAATCTTATGTTTAAATGTGAATAATTACAAAACAACACTATATTCAATTTATAATTAATATGTTAGGCTATGTTTAAACAAGTGAAACTTTTTTCCTTCCAGTGTTATTGACCAACAAATGAAACCAATTTCATCGAGATCCTCCGTATCATACTTATCATACTCTTGGTCTGAATATCATAATCTTGAGAGACTATACGATTGGTTAGATGAATTACAAGAAAACCACCCTACTGTCGTCAGAACAGTAATTAAGGGCACAAGTGTCTTAGGGAAATCTATCAAAGGAATAATAATAAATTACCATCCGGAACGCAGTGAAAAACTGATTGGAATAATAGAAGGTACACTTCATGCTCGCGAATGGATCTCTACAGCAACAGTTACTTGGATTATTAAAGAATTTCTAACTAGCACGGACCCGGCAATAAGGTCTATGGCAGAAAATTTAGAGTGGCATATTTTTCCTGTTTTGAATCCGGATGGATATGAATACACATTCACACATGTAAGTAACATTCATTAATATTATATGATTGAGGTAACTTATTTAAGTAACCCTTTTTATAGGACAAAAGACCGTTGTAATTAACAATATTAAAATAAGTAATTGTTAGCAAATAACATTTCGTTTTTGACTTTGTAATTGAAAATTTAGTTTTATAAGACGCTCAGAACCGAAAATAAAAATTTTCGCGCCGATTTATATTCATTAAACTGAAATGTTAACTGATAAAATACATTTACATGCTGGGAATAAATAATTTTACTGCTCATAAGTATATCAGCTGTTCATAGTTAATAGTACTGCCCAAAGAAGTCATATTGGCATATTACCTATTTTTACATATTTCAATGCATTGATGATCGATAGTTTTACTAAACTTGAAAAAACTGGACTATTGTGGCTTATTCTTTTCATAAAATATTGAGTGTGAGTGATAATAACAGTGAGAAAGTATGGAAAAACTCTAAAACCAAAAAAATAACATTAAAGGACGCAGATGTTGTAGATCAGTAAGTGATCAATGAATACTCTATCTAACGAAAACATAATTATTTCGATTTGACTGGTAGTTCCAGACGTTAGTGCGTTCAAACAAACAATCTAACAGAACACTCTAGAGTTTAATCATATAGATGTAAACGAATACATGCAAATAATAATATCATGCATCAGGAAACTTTAGGGTTTATCATCTTCATTCACCATCAGCCTATCGCAGCTCACTGCTAGACATAGGCCTCTCCAATCTCCTCGGCTCCGTTTTGTGCAGATCATTACTTCACCTGGCCTGTGAACGTCCTATACTACTTTAGGATTACTGATAATAAAGGTTTGAATATTGTTGAGCTACATAGACTAAATCAAAAACAAAATAGAATAAAAACTCCTTAGTAACCGTGACTAAACAAAGCAAGAACAATATATATTGACGATGTTGGTATAACCAATTTACGATTTTTTAAACTTAATGACGTCAAAAATTTTCAAAATATTGGGATTCAAATGAAATTTATGTATGTTACAGAATCGCATGTGGAGAAAGAATCGAAGTCCAGCAAGTTTCACAAGTTGCCCAGATAACGATGATAATAGCAACGGTGTTGATCTTAACAGAAACTTTGATTTCTATTGGATGGGTATGTTTTCATTAAAACCAAATATTTTAAGACTTACTTCTCTTGACAAAAGATTTTGTGACGTCATTTAAAATTTTAATACATTGTACTATTTTAATTATATAATCATTTTAGGTGTAGGATCTTCAAATGATCCTTGTAGTAATTTGTATGCTGGCCCCAGTGCATTTTCGGAACCAGAAGCAAGGGCTATTCGCGATTACACGCTGCGTGTTAATCAAGAAGGCAGACTCATATATTACCTCGCTTTCCATTCTTGGGGTCAAATGTTTGTAATTCCCTTTAGTCATGTAACACCTGCAGAATCGCTTCTATCAGGAAACTTTGCTAACATGGTAAGTTAACGGTTTAAATAATTATCTAAACTGCCTCGGTGGCGTAGTGGTAGCATATGCGTATTCATGGGTTAGATCAAATGTTTGTATGATCTGCAAATATTTGTTTCGGAGTTTGGGTATTTTCTATGTATAATATGTATGTATTTACAAAATATAAATATATACAATTCATATATATATATATGAATTGTATTATATATATATATATATATATAAATTAATTCCTATCAGCTATCTAGTACCCATAGAACGAGCTTTGCTGAGTCCCTAGTCTAGTCCCTCCACGATGGCGTTGTGTGTTAGATGTCCAAAATATTAAGATTATTTTTGAATCAGACGTTATTTCTTTAAATCACATATTCTTCTTGACAGCAAGAATAAAGTTTAAGTGTATCTACACTTAATGAACATATTTCATTTCATCATTACATCATTAATCTTAATGAACATATAATTAATTTACGTACAACACGAACATGTCAGTAACTTACTGTGTACTTACTGTGTTTCAATAAATTAGACGTTTGTATATACACGGATATTAGAAGAATGGGTTATAATATCCGTATGTGGTGTAACAAAAAAAGCTTAGTACATATATTCTAACTGCTTATCCATAGTTTTATTAGCAGCATTCTGGTTACCATAGCACAGACACTTTAAATTCAGGCGGCCCTGTGTGAAGTTCAAGGCTATTGTCATACTTAATAGTAAGGATTATACGATAAAATATACATTAAAGAAAATCTAAGAAGTCGAAACTCGAACCGATTGAAGCCGCACGCCGTCTCGGGTACTAGAGGCCGGGGAACCAGGTACAACCTAGCAAGGATAAACTCTGGAACCCGGACAACCTCGATTATTGCCCTGACGGCAACTTAATCTTTAATCTATATCATTTTTCAGTTTGAAATTTCAATAAGAGCGGTGGATGCTTTGAAACAAAGATATGGAACTGAATACACAGCAGGACTGTCGGCTAGTGTTTTATGTAAGTACAATATTAATTAAAAACCGTACCTACTGGAATTTTTTTTAAGCCGTTAAGCGAATTTAACTTTTAAATATGAATCATGTATTTATTGAATCAATACTAACATTATAAACTCAAAAATGAATCTATCTATCTGTCTTTTACGTTTTCACGGCTAAACCGATGCACCGATTTCAATGAAATTTGGCATGGAGATACTTTGATTCTTGAGGAAGGTCAAAGTCTACCCTTTACCGCGATAACCAACATACACACGGGCGGGTAAAAGCTAGTATGCCAAAAAGTAATAATAGACTGGTATATACCGTCCTTGTATGCGTCAAGTAACGTCAAGGGCTTGTTGATTTGTAAGCAATATAAGTAGACCTATTACAACATTTCAATATCATATTCCGTGCGCAAACAAGTGCAATAAATGTTTATACTATCAGTAGTCATTTATCATTTTATTAAATTTAATCAAATTGAATGTCATTCTAGAATATCAATAAATAGATGATTTTGATAACTATTTATTTGGTATTGTAAATAAATATATTAATTTTAGTACAATTTGGATAAATTATAGGCGCCTTGTTTATCTAATAATAAAACTAAGTGCAGAAAAACGCTAGCTATTATGGAACATATGCATTTTGATAGAATTACAGAAGGTTTGAGGGTCTATAGGTTAGATGATAAGCTAATCTCGAGCATGCATTCGCAGTAACTCCATCTTTGAGCATAAGCTATGGTATATGCTCAAAGACAAATTCTATGTTTTATAGAAATTATCGGAAATTGGGTTACGACGAACCTTATGGTCTAATGATTTAATTGACTCTGCTAAATCACCGTGGCAGAGTCACGCTTCGGCACGACTGGGTCGGCGAGAGTGAAACCACGGTCTCACAAAAAACTCGAGTGAAACAGCACCTGCGTTGTGTTTCACCGAGTAAGTGAGGATACTGGAGGCTCATTCCTCAACCCTTCCACTATCCTCCCTAAGCTCGTAACGCACTTGAGTCGCCTCTGATATAGTGGGTGTCCATGGCGGCGGTCGCTTCCATCCAGTCAATCATAATACGCGATACGTCTGCTCGTTTGACCATCAGCTTCATAAAAAAAATAAAAAGAATCGTGGATTCAAATTTAATTGCGTGTTGAGCACGATCGATTGTTCTGTCAGGGTGTAATATTGTTAATTATATAATGTATGCATATATTAATAAGTAAATGTTTATCTGAAGTGTGATTGCCATAGTGAGTATTTTTTTTTTGCTTTTGTATTTAAATTCAATATAAATTTCAGACCCAATGACCGGCACTAGCTTCGACTGGGTGAAGAACGTTACGAGTGTTCCCGTTTCGTACCTTATAGAACTACGTGACCGCGGTACCTACGGTTTCCTACTGCCACCCAACCAGATTATCCCCACTGCTTTGGAGACAATGGATGCTATGGTGGAAATGGACAGAATGACAAGAGTATTGGGGTATTATCAACCATTTAATTCTGCAGTTGTAGTGTATTCATCGCTTACAATTATAGTATTAAGTATTTTTATAATAATGTTTGGTTAAGGAAATTGAAATAAATATTGTTCGAAATTTCATTTTTTCTATATTTTTCTACACTCATTGGCCATTGGTCCAAGAGAAGTAGATATATTTAATAAGTTTGAAATTGATGACAGTTATTTTGCACATCACAAATTAATAAACATACACACAAACGAGTCACAATACCACATAATTAGATAACTAGATTAAGTACAGTTCTAACTTATATACGTTTTGGGATCATTTGCTATCTACACCTTAAGAAAAACAGAACTACATACATTCATTATAAATAAAGTAATTATACAGTTATTATAATTTTTATATTTTTCAAAAATAAAATAAAACTATATGTTATCCGTTATAAATGTACACAATATTTTTAAAATAATTTAATCCTAATGGTATTACTGATTAATGTTGAGAATTAAATGAATCTCCGTTCCGGTACTAGTCGTTGTACAGACCACAATATATTTTACAAACCTTTTATTGTATTAAATTGTAAGACTTAAATAGTATGACAACCATTTCTTAAGCGTAGACTGCATTTCGAAGAATAATTCTTTCTTTCTGGAATTCTTATAAATATAAAGTATGAAACATATGAAGAAAATAAAATACAACATCGTTATTTCATTTTGTTTAGTCCTTAAAATCATTACAGTTGGTTTCATTTCAATTTTCCTAACATGCAAAATTAAATCTGCTTGAACTCGATGTAACTGTCTTACTGTACAATTGCTTGTGGTACATCTGTTGTTAGAACTTGTACACATTGGTATGATTGAGTTATTATTTCTATAAGTTAAATGAAGCATGAAGAATTTCTCTTCAATAATACCCCTTATTTTACCTCAGCTCTTGAGTGGCAAACACGTACCGGAAAATACTACACTATTGGCCTAGTGGTTTAAGTGGTTGCCACACCGCTTCCTACTGCGCCAAGTGTTGTGTGTGATCCATAAATTTTTGTTCTAAGTAAAGTCCCCCGTGACACAGGATGTATATTCCTAATACGGGAGTTGTCTTTTAAAAAAGAAAAATAAAAGAAAAGAATACAGTGTTAGTAGGCCCCCACAATATGGTCCGATGACCTGGTGGGAACGTTGAGGGAAGCTGCTAAATGCGGGCAGTATATAACTGGTTGTTGTGGTGAGCCTTGTGGGAGACCTATGCCCAGCAGTGGACTGGTAAAGGCTGTTGATGATGTGTATTTGATACGATTGAGTGGGAAACAAAGATTTTCAATTGTCCATATCCAGAGTTCTAAAGACTAGAATATTGTGGTCTTAAAATATATTATTCGGATTTCCGATATTACATTAAAAGCGACACCTTTTAACTAGTTAAAATTTAAGGAGAGATCGGAAATATATAATACTTTTTTTTATTAGATAAAGATATCTTTGACATATATGTTAGTATAATAAAATGATGCTAACTTACAACTTAAGCAACAATCAGATCTCATATTCATTTAAGATATAAGAACTAAAACCCAGTCCACGAAATAGGGTTTTAAATTTCATTAATATGGAGCTTCCGAAGACATCAAGAACAATAGCTATTGTGTACATCGCCTTACTTAGTTGCCTGCTCCCTGGGTGGGTCAGGCGGGCACAATTATATTTATCACCGAGTACCGCCGTGTCGTTGGTCCACGCATAAATCAGCTCACGTACGAAGTCGATGCGACTTGTCGTCGATTGCGAATCGCTGCGGCCTATCAACCGATGGGATATGTCTTTTACATTTGCTAGTCAAAGTTCTGGGAGAAATTTCTGTGCGGCTGGAATGTTTGGTCAGATTATTACTTAACTATGAATCTGTACCTATTTATCAGTTATTAAGTCTGTAGTACATTGTAATTACTCGTACATAAGTTCAATGAATTGTTTCCTGTTTATAAATGTATAATTTCGTTGATGTTTTCGGGAAATTTAAATGATTTTACTGCGTTAAATACAAGGCTTGACGTATACACGCAAAATTGTTGTACTTTTTTTCCTGAATAAAGCTGACTCCAAAAGTAAAAGCTTTATCCCAAAACATGAACTAAACCGAATGCTAAGAGAAAACGAATATGCTTATAACTCAGAAAGTAATAATTATTTTCACGAGAATTAACGCGATCACTTATTTAAAGGTACAGGTTTCACTGGCCATGGTCACAGGCTGACAGTCGGCCTGTAACCACGACCGGTGCAACCTGGTCAAAATGTCAGGCAAATCAGAGGTATTTAATGAATACCTTTAAATAAGTGATCGCGTTAGTTCCCGTGAAAATACTCATTATCATATCATTTAACGCGAAAGTTTAAAACATCCCAGAAAGTAGATTAACGTTATGTTTTGATTCTTATGAAGCTATGACTCATACAAATCTATTTTAATTAAACTGTCCACAATTTGCGACATTTTTGAGTCTTCCATAAAAGGTTGTATAAGAACAAAATAATTTACGATCAGCACACTACCGCTTAATCAGTGTTTGGCTCATTGTTAACTCGCTCAGCACAGAATAATGGCGCTATTGTCTCTTAGTATCGTGATAAGTTTGTGGTTCAAGTTATGAACTGTGTACCTAACGTTCAGTAGCCATTAAAAAGTATTTTATAATATTGTTTGTGTCAATTAGTGTAAAGTAAATGTTTACTTACTAAAATAATAAAATTATAATTGTTAAATGTTATGAAGTTTTAGTCAGCCAAATATTTTGATAATTTTACAGAATATATGTCTTGACATAGGATATTGAAATACGATTAAATTTTTCACAGTTGGGTCTATTTCATAACATTTTTAATCACGAAATCAATCTTCGGCGGCAGATACTAATGAGTTGTAGTCATAATTTGATCACAGGACTTCTTTAGTAAATGTTTTATTTTATACTAATGTCATGAAATATATACGGCTGTCTTATCTGGATGCAGCACGTGGTGCAAGCCAAAACCATCAAAATCATATATAGCCCAAAAGAGTATTTGCCTGAAAGAGAAGAGCCCAAACAGAGAGGTTAAATATAAAAAGGTTAACACAAGTCCTAAATTAAAAGTCATTTTAAGTATTAAATTGGACCATAGAAGTTTATCAAAGTTTCCTGTATCAAGACTGTTCAAGTCACACACGAGTCTCAAATTGATTGTATCAAGATAGTGTACAATGTTCCATTCGATATGTATCCCCGATATGTTAAGGCTCTAATTAATATGCTTTAAAAATTATATTGACTTTATATACAAACGGTTACTTTTTAAAATAAACGTGATCAAAGCTTCATTATCTTTATTTAGAGTAGGTGCAATAATGTTTCTTTTTTCATTCTCCTCTGTCACTTATCAGTTCACTGCTTACTCCTTTTCTGGCTAATCCCCTTTCAGGTGGCCTATTTATTTTTTCATTGGTCATTATCTACTCTTAGATCTATCGACTCCCATGATTAAAACTTTCTTCTCTGATTTTTTTTTTTTTGCAAATCTTGCGACCAACACTTTCAAACTTGTAACTTAATATTATACACAATACACTGTTGGACACTGGTCTGTCTTTAACGAGGAGGATTTGGCCTATCATACCACGCCGGTCGGATGGATTGATGAAATTTTCCCAATTTTTTCTTCTTTATTGTGATATTGCGTAATTTGCTCCAAAAATAATGTTAATATTGTAATAGCAGCAATCACGGTTGATTTATTGTCATATTTTGAATAATTTTGCAAATTAATTTATGAGAAAAACTATTTGTACACCATAAAATTACAAAATTAGAAGAATACAATTTTAAAATGTGTGATGTAGTATACAAAGGGCAGCCTTATTGCGAAAAGCAATCTCTGCTAGGCAACCATGAAATGCACCAAAATGTATAGGAGAAACAGTGTTAGCAGAGTTATGCATGAAATACAAAAAAGAAAATCCGAGTTTAATTCCATTTCCTTTTTTAACTTGCTTAAAAAAAGTATGTGTTTTATTTACTAAACCAAAAATATTTTAAATGCAGTAGCTGTAAAAAAAATATAACGTAATGAATGATCAGCTCTCTTTTTAAGAAAAGTAGAGAATCAGTTTTCTAAACGATTTTATAATAATTTTGAAAGGAACTTTTAACATATCACCCAGTTTTTTTAAAGGTATACGGACATCGTGCTGTTCTCAAAGACTGAAACTGTTAAATATTTCAATTATATAAATTGATTCATATACTAATGAATAAAACAAAAACTTAGGACCCTTATTTAACAAAAATCATGCGAATGGAGGATTATGAAATTTGGTACGGATAAAATGTATATGAAGAAGGAGAGTAAAAGGCTAAATAATTTTAATAAAAAAATATCAAATATCGATCAATAGGCGATAAATACCTATAATAGTAATAAAAACCTAAAAATCAATATAATGGGCACTTATTTTTAAAGTAAAAAAAAAATGTATATCCGATTGAACTTCAACCTAGTTGATTTCTTGTCACTGAACGATTACTTGTTTACATAAACATTTGAGTGTTTAGATAGTGATGTAATTATTTACTCAAAACCTTTACATTTCATATTTCAAAACAAAGTGCGCAATACCATCAGGAAACTTAAGTTTTAGCGCTACTGAATTTTGTAATAAAGAAATGTAAATATGCCGTATTGTTTAATATGCAAAATGTGTACTTATAATAGAAATTTGAAGTTATTCTGACATTTGTACATCCAAAAGCTATCCGGGCTCAAAAACCCATTACCCCATGATTACAAACTCGTTCGAAATAATAAACTTGAAAATAATAACATAAAAAATAACGGCTCTCGGGATGGAGCGAAAAGTAATTTAATAGAAGGCCACGGATTTCTGTGTGAAAAATACCTCCTTTGAAACATTTACATCCATTATAATCTTAATCTCGAGTCCTTTCAAAGCTTGGCGGGGTTATAGTTTTTATATCCTAATATAATTAAAAATGCTATCCAGTTAAACACGTACCAAGATACCCCTACTACTAATTTTCTCTAAGTACATATTTTCTATTCGATTCGAAATGAAAAATACGTTTTAGACTTGACGTAGTGAGTGTAGTTAGGTTGATAGAGTGTGGGCAGTTATAAGGAAATGACACATGATGATTCACTCGTATTCGTTTGTGCTTTCTTGAGTATTGTTGTTTTTTAATCAAATGCATCAGAACATTAGTTTTTTCACTTACTGATAATCTCTGACAAATTAATGTCAACTTATCTGTCATATAACTACAGATTTCAGCTTGACAAGTCTGATATACATAAACGTCATGATATACGTAAACGTCAGATATACATATTGTTATCAGCAAGCTCATTTTTAATATTATTTAGTATTAAAAATCAACAGCCCATAATGTTCCACTGCTGGGCTCGGGTCTCCTCTCAGGAGAGGGATAAGGCCATATGTCCCCACGCTGACCAAGTGCGGGTTGGGTACTGGCAAGACAACGTTGTGGCTATGTAATCTTACCGTTGGATGTTTTTAAGCCGCAAAAAGGCCTTCAACTAAGCTTCACGACTGTTATCTTACGATAACAACCGGGACCGGCTGCTTAACGTGACTTCCGAATCATGTAGACACTCATGGTAATATGCCACCAGCGGTCACCCATCCAGGTAATGACCGCGCCGTCGTTTTATCCTCGGTGATTGTTTCTAACTGGGCAATGAGCGCTTCTAAATAGTATTAGGATCTATTAAATTCTCACGCACTTGATACGAAGAGCTCTCATCAAATATATTTAGGTACACTTTTTTTTTCTCTCTTGTTGTTCTCGATCAGCACCAATAGTAATGGGCTCAGGTGTAACTCAAAGATATTATGGACGGCTCGCCTCCATCTTCTGACGTCATCGTTAGTCGTAAACGTAATACAGATCCTCTTGGCTTAGGCAGAGGAAAATTTAAGCAGAAAGTGAGCGAAAAATAAATCATTTATTTCAGTATAGAGTTCTCCATAGGATTATATTGTATTTTCCTCTGTGTTTAAGTTTTTAATGTAAATGTTTTATTTACCATCGACTAAAGTTAATAGGGTAGGAATAAAAGTTGGTCACCCTTCTTTATATTGTACCTACCTATTTGTCAACAAGTTATAATGTCGCATTGCTGGGCTGGGATCTCTTCTCAGAAGAGGGTTAAGGCCATACGTCCCCACACTGGCCCAGGGCGGGTTGGGAACTGGCAAGAAGACGTTGTGGCTACGTAATCTTACCGTTGGAAGTTTTTAAGCCGCCCAAAGGCCGCCAACTGAGCTTCACAACTATCCAATGATAATGAACGGGATCAGCTGCTTAACGTGACTTTCAAATCACTGAGATGCTCAGGATATCATACCACTGGCGGTCACCCATCCAAGTACTAACCACGCCGTCGTTGTTTATTTGTGATTGTTTCTAATCACCAAGTGAAATTGGGCTTTGAGCCTATGTACCTATTAAAACAGACAAATTAACAAGTTAAAGTTTTGGCTATGTAACTCGAAATGGAATAATTCTCTAACACGGTTTCAATTATATTATGGACTTGTACCTTGAAGGCTACCATCAGCTTAATAAAATTGGTAAGTTGCATACCAGCTACATTATATTATTTTCAAATATAATGTATTGCACATTTGATCTGCCTGCTTAGTTGGTCTAGCGGTTAGCGTAAGCGATTACCAAAGTTCAGGTCTCGGGTTCGATTGACGTTAACGATTGTATGATGTCATCTTGGTTAGAGGCGCTGGATCAGATTTTTCTAATAAAATTAAACTTAGCTAAAGTCAGTAAAAGAGAAATGATACCTTATCAATATAATGAAACATCAAGCTGATGCACTTCACTTATTTTAGAATAAAAATAGACCTTGGTTTTTTGGGGGCAACAGTTCATTATACTCCGAACTAAAACCAATCTCATATTT
The DNA here is from genome assembly GCA_003709505.1 of Hyphantria cunea. Lineage (NCBI taxonomy): Eukaryota > Metazoa > Arthropoda > Insecta > Lepidoptera > Erebidae > Hyphantria > Hyphantria cunea. The sequence continues at coordinate 750,976 of PKRV01001119.1, forward strand.
CGTTCTGAAGCCGACCTATCAAAACACGGGCGAAACAATACCGTGCAGTTTTTATTCCTCGTATCGCTTTGTTCGAGATAGGAGTCCATATGGTTTTAAAAATAGATGAAAAGCCACCTGGAATTGACTAACCAGTGCTAGGGTTGAGAACGTTAGAATTTTGAGCTATATTTGCAATGTGTTTGATGAGAGTTTTTTCTGAAGTATGTTTATGCAATTGTACAGTATGGTTTTTGTTTTGAAAAATATTTTGTAGTTACTTACGTAATAATTTATTGCTTATATCATCGTGGGAGAGCCACGCTACGCCATGAATGGGCAAACTCGGCCGGAGTGAATGCACGGCCTCACAGAAAATCAGCGTGAAACAGCATTTGCGCTGTGACACACCGAGTGACTGAGGATAACGGAGGCCCATAAACCAATCCCTACCCCTGTCCCCAAAGGCAGGCAATGTACTTGTGATGCCTCTGGTGTTGCAAATGTCCATGGGTGGCGGCAACCGGTTACCATCAGGCTATACGCCCGCTCGTTTTCTACCTACTAGACTAGCACTTTGAAAAATTTACTTCGGATCTATTTCATTCTAGTAGGTGACGCTAGTGATGGCTGAAATAAATTAATTTTGAAACAATTCCTATTGAATTTATTACATATAACATTCCAATCAAGTAACGTACCATTAGAAAGGGTTTTGTCAAATAGTGATATACTATACATATATATTTGCAATAGGCTGATATGAAGAGTAGTAATAATAATAGCGATAATTTCAATCTTGAGATGTAGGTTGATGTTAATATTTAAATTTTTATTTATAAAGGCAGTATAATAATAATTCCTACTACTTAAAACTTGCGCCTAAGAATTATTTACGATGGTGTTCGAGGCAAAAGATGCAAACGGGTCACCTGAGATTAAGTGACCATTATCACACATGAACCCGATTCTTAAGAAACATAACTGCATTGGCCTTACAGTATCCTGGATGAAACGGGAATGAATAAATAATAATAAATAAATATTTCGGACATCTAACACACAAGGCCATCTAGTCCCAAACTAAGCAGAGCTTGTATTATGGGTACTAGACAACTGATATGAATACATAAATACATTTTTTTTTTGTAAATACATACATATTATACATAGAAAACACCCAAACTTCGAAACAAATATTTGCAGATCATGAAAACATTTGGTCCGACCCAGGATTTGAACCCAAGACCTCATGGACAGCAGTCGCGTACGCTACCACTGCGCCACCGAGGCAGTCATGAATAATACTAAACGTAATTATACAAATAATTAGTGGGTTGGATGACGATGGTTTTCTATGTGGTTTTGCTCTGCCACGAATCTAGAGTATTTCATAACCATTCTGATGATTTACTCCTAGCTGATTTAGGCTACGACGACCAGGCTCAACGGAGTTCCACCGAGTCTCAAGTGATATTATAGTGTACAAGTGTGTGCGCAAGCACAGATGCTCTCTGTACACACACTCTCATAATTCGACGAGACTGGGAAAGGTTCAGGCGCATGACCTACGGTATTACCTACTGTCTGAGGCATGGAACTTTCTAAATTCGGTACTGTTATTAAACATCTATATGATCAAAAAACTAAAGAACGTCTTTCTGTCACTTAAATAGAACACAAGACCGACAGTCGAAAACGATGACTGCCAGATCTCGTTTATCTGATATTACATCATAAAGCAGGACTAAAATGTCAATAATTTATAAGAAAATGAAACTTTCAAAGGACTTCTTCGGAGTAATCAGTTTTATTGCTTTTATTATATAACTTAGGCATATAGACGATAAAGGAGAATTGTATGAAAAAATATTTGCTTTATGGTATTAAACACAAAACACGCGAAACACTTTATTTTACTGTTATTGTGTTTTTATATTGTGTTCTTGTATTGTTACTTTTCTTTTCTTGTATTTACACTTAATATTGTCTTGATGGAGAGCGAAAGACAAGACTTTGTTATAAAATAAAAGTGCTACGCTAACGGATGCAAATTTTATAAAATAAAATAAAATAAATGATTTGTGAAATAATGCACGGTTGGCCTAGTGGATTAAGCGGTCTCTTCTACTGCGTCAAGTGTTGTGGGTTCAAATCTCATGTGAAACAATATTTTGCATGATCCTCAAATTGTTGTTCTAGTTCTGGATATTCTTTGTGTTTTTGTATCCGTTTCATGTAACTTTGTAAAGTCCTCACGACAGGGATATACCTATCTTTTTCCGAAAATCGATAGCCACAGAATAAATGCAATCTCTTCTTTCATGAAATTATATTGGATTTACGGCTAATTTCAACACAAACCTCTTTTGTGTTTTAATCATATTTTTAGTATTTGTTGTTTATAGATAGCGGCTACAGAAATACATCAGTTCATGAGATACAGTCTGATGACAGACGGACGGATGGACAGCGGAGTCTTCGTAATAAAGTTCCATTTTACTTTTTGGGTACAGTACCCTAAAGATGTATTTAAGAGTAGTGCTTACAATTTACCAATATCGTAATATTATATATCGATAAAGTCCGACTTGCAAAATCGAACGCCGTTTGTAGTGCACCGAGTGGCAACAAACAATAGGAGTCCTGTGATTTACGCAATACACGGATATTGTTGAAATTCGCGTCGATAATGCTTTTGTTTCACCGTCTGGCTTCTTATCGCCTCTTAGGGATGTGAACGTCGATACCTTTAGATCGATTATTTATGATTTGATTGTTAAGCTGTCTAAAGGTTTATAATCTATTCATATTAGTAAAAGTAATGTGTTTGTTTTGCTTTTTTTATCAATAATTTCATTTTAGAATTAATGTTTTATTACTGTTGGATTAGAATTAATGTTGTTGGGTTGTAATGTTTTATTACAACCCAAATACACTGTTAAGTAAGACTTTGGTAGTATGTAGTTATGTATGTATATAACTAATTATCTAGTCGATTTGCAAAATTTTTGACTTCAAAAAACACCTAATGTACGCTGTGTACGTTGATTTATTTTATGTAAGAGTGTTCAATGAACTTTCAAACTACAGTCAGTTTTAGTTTTAACAAAATAATTATTTTACCAACGTGATTATCAACGTCCATTTATATCATCATACGTCTACATGAGATGTACTCCTATTGCTCGTTGCATGATGTTATGATGTTATACAGCGTGAAAAAATTTGGTTACCTTAAAACGGTTGCTATGAGCCAATCTCTAAAAATCGACATATTCTGTCGCAAACTTCGTTTTAGATTTTGTTTATAAATTTCACACATATTTCATTGTTATAAAGTGTGCCTTTTGGTCGTAGTGTGATGATTCCTCGATAATTTGGCTATCTAACAGTGGAAGAACTTTTCAAATCGTACCTGCACTGCCTAAGATTGGCGAGTTCACCAACTAAACAAACCCTGCAACTTTATAATATCAGAAAAGATATATTTCCTATATTACACTACTGCACATTCCTACTTTTGTTTGAAATAAAATCATCGATAATCGATATTGATTATAAGTGCCTCAGTGCTATACTCTAAAGTGTAATATCGACGCAGCTCGTAGTAAGAACAAAATATTAAACACATTCTTAAGCTATACCCAACTGCCATGTTTTGGACTGTCCAGATAGTATCTGTGTTGCGGGCCTAGAATATTCTACTATTATAAGTTTTATTGGATTCCTACGCTGTATCTTTACAGTAACCACTTTCTTTATTTTTAGGGTTCCGTACCTCAACAGGAAAAAATGTAACACTTATAGGATCGTTTTGTTGTCCGTCTGTCTATCTTTATCTCTTTGAAGGTATTATTCTGAAACTCATATCAAATGCTCAGGTCTACTGTCCCTTGGAGCGTAAAAAAAATGGAACTGCCGAGCCAACACCATCAAAAGACACAGCCGTTTATGCTGCCAATTTTTCGATACTTGCAAGGGAATCTTAACCTACAGGGTACTTCCTGTGAATTCAGAATCTTAAAATTTCGTATAAAACAATGTCTTATAGGACAGATATATATGAAAAATTACTAAAAACATAAATTTTTAGCTACATCGTATAATATACCTATAGGTTTGCGAACCCTCGGTGTGCGAGTATGACTCGCACTTGACCAGTTTTTAATATCAGTTCTTAATCGTTAAGTGAACAAATATTTATTTACTAAATATACCTATTACGATCTGCAGGAGACTATCAAATGATCATAATTATGAAAATTTTGTAGGTATGTATACCCGGCATATATACCAAAATATCATTTTGGTAATCTCTCCAAAATGTCTGTTTGTTCCGGCTAACTCTGGAACGGCTGATATGATTTTGACAGCAGTTTTACTGATAGGTAGCTGATTGTGTAAGGCGTAGCTCAGGCTGCTTTACGAAGACTAGCGTTGCCTTGCCGCATTGCCCGCTGTTGATGTCGGAGTGTGGGTAACTCCGCGGGGCTCAGCTAGTAAGTTAACAAATTTTCACTAAATATAAAAACTGTTGTGTGTTTGTGTTGTACAATGTCAATAAGTTTAGCTGTTTTAAATACCTAAAAATTTAACCCAACTAGACTTATACTTAAAAGTGCCATAATTATAAATATAAAAGTTGATTATACAAGCACGTTAGTTTAAAGTTAAATCCCTTAACATTAATATTCAATCAGTTTTAAAGCGATCTTATAGGAGCCTATGAGACTCCACGTTCAAGGTAGTGTTAAGAGAAAATGACGTCCATACTTAAAGGTTAATATGATATAAATATATATGCATTGTATATATATATGTTTAAATATTTGCAAAAAAGTGCATGCACAGTATTATATACACAGGGTTGTGTATTTAATACTGTGAAATGTAAGTACTTTAGTTGGTTCAGTATGTACCCATTGTGCGCCTACTTGTGCCTTCCTGTACCTTCACAGAGTGAGTGAGGATACTGGAATTATTTTTACTTATATTTTTTACGTGTGTTAACCCCCTCGGGTTTGCTGCGGGGCGATGTGTCGGAATCGCTGCGACTAAAACCACACGGGGTGCCACTCTGCGCCTGAGACGGGAGGGATCCGGGAACAGCTTTCTAACAACATCCAGACAAGTAACGCGGTCGCAACCATCTGCGAGATTACATCTTCGCAGAAGGTTGCGACCGCGGTACTGGAGGCCCATACCTCTACAACGCCCCCCATCCCTCAAAGGCCGGCAATGCTCCTGTAACGTCTTTGGTGTTGCGGGTGTCCATGGGCGGCGGTAGTCGCTTACCATCAGGCGACACGACTACTAGCTTGCCCGCTATTGCATGAAAAAAAAAACCTTTTCGACAGCCTGTTGTAGTGGAACACTTTCCTATTTTTATAAATTAAAAAAGAATAGAAAATAATATTACTATTTCCGTTCTTATTGTTATCCAAAGATGTAAATTTCTATCATTGACATATCAAAAGTTAAAAAAACGCTCGATATCAAAATAATAAATATTCCCCGCATAATTTTACTGTCGTTGCTATTTTTCATTTTGAACAGAAATAATGAGTTGATAACAGGCGAACATAAATTGGCGCCGACAGTAACGGTCCGTTCAAACCGCCCAATGTTTACGTAAAGTGCAGAGTACACTGTTTAATGATTAAAAAAATACAAAAATAGTCATAAGGACTACCGACAAAAGTGAAAACTTAAAACTATAAACAAACAGTTGTTTAAGCTCACGTGAAACGAACCTCTTTACTCTCTTTTTATGGAATACGGGTGAAACGAGCAGTCGTATCGCCTGATAGTAAGCAATTACCGCCGCCCATGGACACCCGTAACACCAGAGGCATCACAAGTGTGTTGCCGGCCTTTGGGGATGGGGAGGGGGATGAGGGGTAGGGTTGGATTATGGGCCTCCGGTATCCTCACTCACTCGGTGAAACACAGCGCAGGCGCTGTTTCACACCGGTTTTCAGTAAGGTCGTGGTATCATTCCGGTCGAGCAGGCCCATGCATGCCGGAGCGTGGCTCTCCCACGGTCTGATCTTTAGATAAAATGCGCGATAAAAAGAAGTTATTAAATAAAAAAGATCATGGAAAGCGTTCAATGACGACTACGTCCATCATTTTTGCTCACGCAAAAAGTGCTTAACGGGCCTAATGCTGTTCACTTCAATATGTTAGGGTTATATTTATTGTATGAATCTTTGGCACGCCCTAGAGCCTAAATGACTTGTCGTATATTTATGTGAGTGGTGTCAATAGATTTGTGTCAATAAAATAATAGATTTGTCTTAGTCGTGTGAGTGACACTGGGTACATCAAAATTAAAAAGAAACAAAATGAAAGATTTTTGAAGCCAAAAAGTAATCTCAAAAAAATTGTTTTCAAAATACATCATGTTTAAATAAGATATGATGACCCAGTTGGATTTCATTTTTTTATAATTAATTACTTGTTATTTATGTGAATAAACTTAAACCTCAAGAGTAAGTAGAAAAGATAGAATAACAGTTGACACTGCAGTAATTTTTATCTATATCTGTACTAATATTAAAAAGAGTTAAAGTTTCTAACTTTGTTTGTATGGTTGTAGGGAGTAATCTTCGAAAATACTGATCCGCTCCTAAAAATTCTTTCACTTACAAAAAGCGAAACTATTCAGGAATGATATAGGCGGTATTTATATATCATTGAACAAAAAACTAACATGAAAATAATTGTATTTGTAAATCAGGTCGAAGAAAAGCGGGCGGTAAGTGGACACAGGTCGGCTAGTATGTTGTATAACAGGGTGAAAGTTTCCTTTGAAATAAATAACACACAATCACATTTGAATATTAAACTTTGAAATAACTTAGTTGCAGATAAAGTTTAGTAAAAACAAATATGTAATGATAAATCCTTTGTACAACTTACCTATAGAAACAATCTCAAACAGGACCGATATGTAACGGTCGATATTATTTGTTTTTAATTTATTATCTGCACAGCTCGACTTCGTAACTGTGCTACCCATAATTTGATTAATGGAAAAATATAGCTTCAATTATGGCTGTTTATATGTATTCGTATTGATACGTTTAAATATTTGCTTGCTCATTACGTGGTATTAGTAAAAGCAATTAGGTTAATACCTTTAAACGAGCAATTCTTGTATATATATAATCGGAACCTCGAAATCGGACTCAACAATTTTCATAAAATTTAATATACAGTGGGTTTTCGGGACGATAAATCGATCTAGCTACGGTTCAGTTCAGTTCTAAAAAAGTATCTCAAATATATAGTACTTTTCTAGGTCCTATAAAAAGTTTGGTAAAGGGTATTTTATCGAGATTTCCTATTCTTTGCAGTGCTTTGTTCTAGCTTGTTCTGTTAGTGAGTTCTTAAGACACCCACGAGATAAATAGGGATGGTGATATTTCAAATCTTTATCCTTCATAAACACAGACGGATCTTATTATATGTGTTTTGGTTTTTTAATAATTTCAGAGAGTTGAAACCATGATGAGTCGAATTCGTTCCAAACACAAACCGGTTCTGGTTTAAAATCTTTGCAATTATCAGTAGCTTCTGATCGAGTCTTAACCCAATGCCTATTTTTTGTTTCAAATGTGTTCACTGTAGAAGAATATGCTTTGGTAAATAATAATAATAATAAATATTTCGGACATCTAATACACAACGCCATCTAGTCCCAAAGTAAGCAGAGCTTGTATTATGGGGTACTAGACAACTAATATAAATACATATACATATTTATTTATTTTGTAAATACATACATATCATACATAGAAAATACCCAAACTCCGAAACAAACATTTGTAGATCATATTTGTATGATCTACAAATGTTTGTTTCAGAGTTTGCACTTGATCCGACCCGGGAATCGAACCCGAGACCTCAAAAACAGCAGTCGCATACGCTACCGCTGCGCCACCGAGGCAGTCATTGTATATCTACCTACCAATACAGTACAACACTGACGTTTACTCGGACAGACGATGGCACATTAAATTTCCTTTCTGTTCATCGTGACATGTCTCAGACTAAAGGCTATACGACACACAAATAGAAGATCCTGTTATTTGTTTTATTAGTTTTCTTATAATTATGTGGGTTCATATATGTGTAACAATCTAGGCTTAGAAGTTAATTTCAAATCTATAGGGTAGATATCACTTTAATCAAATTAGTTACTTTTAATTAAAAAGACAATTTTGTACGGCAAATTTACTAAATTGAAACTTTTGCCGTCATTATTTTATAATAATACTAATAATTAAAAACACAATTCTGGAATGTTTGGTATTTACTGTGAAAAACGTAAATATTTCTAGGTTTCGGTTGTAGACAGAAATCTGAGTTTTATATCTGAAAGCCCTTTTCCTTTAGTGGTAGTAGTGATAGTGGAAATCACATGTTTTGTTATATACATGACTGCGCATTTGTCTACACCAAATTCCATTTTGATAAAATTACAAAAAATTTACGAGACCTTGATTCTTTATTGTAACAAAATAGGATTACGAAATACTATATACCCCTGACTCCCAAAATAGCGTTAGCTGTGTTTTGGGTGATTCATACTCTGTTAAAAAATATATTTCGGTGGTGAATTGATTCACATTCGCAATAGTAATAAATCGCTACAATAATCATATTTCCAAGACGTTTGTGATATTTGCTTAAATGAAGGCTGAATTGGACATTGGTATCTATTTTTGACTAGCTGATCCGCGCGGTGTTACCCGCGCTTGTTTTTTGACCGCTAGTCTAAAAAGGTGGCCTGAGTTACTCCTTATATGGTCAGCTATCTGCCAGTGAAAGTTCCGTCGAAATCGGTCCAGAGCAAACAGACAGACAGACAAACAAAAATTGTAAAAAATGTTATTTCAGTACATGCGGTTATTTTAATATTAAAAACAGACACTCCAATTTTATTTATTTGTCGGCTACCCTTTTCTAATTGTTATATCACAACAAAACTGTGTATATATAGTGATCATTGTATAATGATTACACTTGTTTGATCCCAAGCTAGACTGAGCCTGTATGCCTCTTAATTACATAAATATAACTGATAAATCACAACTAAACAGAGTACAAAATAATAACACTAGTCCTCACACTATTATTAGTCCTGATGAATCGAACCTTCGACCTCTAGGCTCACTCGTGAATGTTCCCAATTCAGTGCATGCTCTATAAAAGCCGTATCGCTAACCGTCTTTATACGTATAACATAAATTCACTAAGCAAAAAGCAGTCTAACACTTTCTCCTATTTCCTTTCCTAACCAAGTTGTAAAAAATCTATTTACAGACTTAAAGAAAGTAAACAGTGTTTTAATTTTTCAATAATACGTAAATGGTTTAAGAATAAATAATATGAATCTACTACATAACATTCTTCGCTACAAAAATTAATGACTCGTAAGAAAAACAAATAATGTACTAATATAATATATTCGTATGTATATGTAATATTATGATAAAATATATATTTAAAATGTTTATGTATTTACATATATATCTACTGCTGTATAATGTAACCTAAGTGCGCCTACCTCACAAGATTTCTACACCACCCTAAGGTGGACTGGTAGAGAATGTCCTGGGCATTAAGTCCACCAATGTACTAAAGTGCATAAAGCTATAAATAAATAAATATTTGCTGTAATATTCCTTCGTTAAGCATGTCACACTAATACATTTCCTCGTCTTATCTACACTCGGCAAAACTACAAGCATTTCTGCAAATGAGATAAATTGAAAAATTTGTCCTTTCTTGTACCGGGTAGCACCTTCCTGTTTATCCCCCTGTTCGGGTGAAAGCCTAACGGAGACTCTATAATCTAATTTCTTAGCAGCTTAATAGTGTTGCACTTAGTGTTAGTGGGGAATTTTTATCGAGTACATTATGTCGATCACAATACACATGTTTGAGCAGGCCGTGGACAGACAAGGGTGAGGAAAAAAGCTTTGAAGGCATTCAATAAAGTAGAGATGACTCGGCCTGAAAGATAGTTAAAAGGAATGCCAACTTTAAAAGGTACAGCATAGAGTGTAATTTAACTTTTCGCAATAATGTATCTGTTGAAGACAGTGTCTAGATATGTATATGCTATGTTAGAAGCAGTTATGTTATTGAAAGTATTTTCTTTTGTGAATAGGGGGTAAGCAGGACACACATTACTTTCTAGTAACTACCTGCCCTTCCTACCCTTGGAAATACTACACGTAACTCAAGAATCCCTTTCAAAACCACAGGAAGACCGACCGGTGATAGGTATTGCTCCGGTTGCCTCACTTACTCGATTAAAAACTCAGCTTTTTTTTAAAATCATACTATCACTCCCATCAAGTTAGCTCAAATACGGCGAAGTTTAGTTGCTGAGCTATATCATCGTCATTCCGATTATCACAGTTACAGAACATCAGGTACCGCATAGTCTTACCTTTTTTAGAGGTTTCTATGAAGACCAGTTGGAAATAAACTGCACTCATCGGCCTGCAAACTTCATTAAGTCTTATATCTGCTACGCTACTGTACGTCATATGTTGTTCTTAAGATATTATTTAATATATAAAATTATCGTGTCGCGGTGTTTGGTACCAAACTCCTCTGAAACGGCTGGACCAATTTTTATGAAATTTTGTGTGCATATCGGGAAGGTCTAAGAATCGGCCAATATCTATGTTTCATACCTCGAAATGATAAGGACCACCGCTAAATATTTATATTTATATATGTGGCGTTAATTTTTTTTTAAATATAGCCTCGTAATTAAACATGATCTAAGCGACTCATTGTTTTATCCGTACACTGTGCATTTTTCCATCGAATGTTTGCATTCTGGAAATGGATTGATGTATGTGCGAAAAGTTAATTTTGTTTTTTAGGATATCTAACACATTACGTTATCTAGTCCCAAAGTAAGCAGAACTTATAATATAGGTACTAGATAACCTAAATATATACATTTTCTTTTGTAAATATATGCAGAATATATTATATTATGAATATATTTACAAAACACACATATTCAAAAATTATGTATGTACAGAAAAAAAAGCAGAAAACATCCAAACTCCTAAACGAATATTTGCAAATCATACAAAAATTTAAAACCCCACCCGGGAATTGAATCCGTAACCTCATGCAGAGAGTCGCGTTCGCTACTACTGCGCCAATGAGGCAGTCTATGTATCATACCGTACTATTGTATGTATGGTCTCTCATATATATAGCCAAACATATTACATAAATATAAAAGATATGATATGAGTCATTAGGTCTTTAAAAACCCATAATGTCCCACTGCTAGGCTCGAATCTCCTCTCAGGAGAGGGTTAAGGCCTTACGTTTCCACGCTGATCGAGTGCAGGTTGTAGACTGGCAAGATAACATTGTGGCTACGTAATCTTGCTGTTGCATGTTTTCAAGCCAAAGGCCTCCAACTAAGCCTCATAACTGTTATCCTATAATAAAAACCAGGACCGACTGCTTAACATGTCGTCTGAATCCCGGAGACGCTCATGTTATCATGCCACTACGCGGCGCGGTCTACCATCCAGGTACTGACCGCGTCATTGTTTATCCTTGGTGATTGTTTCTAATCACTAACTGCAACCGGAATATGAGCGTCTTCTTCTTTAATTATTAGGTCAGCAATTTCTTTTATTATTTGCTCTTCTGAACCAGTTATATTCGTCAAAACTATTATACAGTTTCCTTCTATTAGCAGTCTAATATAGAAATCAATTTCCTCTATATCATATAGACTGGCATTGACCTGTCATTCGATATTTCCAATAAGGTATATTTCGTATTGTTCATACTTTATATGATTGCTACGTGGAGAAAATTTCATTTCCGTGTTTCATTGAAAACTTTCCTCGGGCTCTCTGTATCTGATATGAGTAATAACCAATAATTTCTTGTATGAGAATACTTACTACTAGACTAAAGTAAAGTTAAAAGTAAGGATGATAGATTTGACCATCAGAACCCTGTGGGCGAGTTGAATTTGAAGGATAAGTAGCTGTCAGTAAATTTGAGAGCACTGACTTACCAATAAAATCATCTTCCTATTTATTATTCCCAAGATTAATTGGGGCCGGCTACTAGTTCAACCGGCTGACCTGGTTGGCAACTGACATATGACCTCTGAAACCCTGAGGGTGTACTGAACTCGAAGTTTGACTTCCATATAACGAGATCGAAGGCTTAACGTGCTCTCTGAAGCACGGATGGGAAACACCGTCACCTTCCATAGACCGGGCTGCTATAGGCCTTCGGTATCCTCAGTCATTCGGTGAAACACGGGGCAGGCACTTTCACACAGGTTTTCAGTGAGGCCGTGGTATCACCTCGGCCAAGCCGGCAAATGCATGCCGGATCGTGGCTCTCCCACAGTAAAATTATTTATATATTTATTGCAGTCCACCGCTAGAATCCTGCACCTCGTCTATTGCATACCACTCTGATCAATTTTGGGGTACTCGCATCAAGCTCCTGCCAATTATCTTGCGCAAGTTATTGTGACTGCTTATTTTAACAATATCTTCAAACAAAATAAATTAGACTGCATTAAACAAGGTATTATTATTTACATTCCCACAGCAATTTTCTCACATTCAACTCTCAAAACAAGTGCGCAAGTTCAGTCGGCCTCGTAAATATCTCTCGATATAGTCTACGCCTCTACGCATATATCGTTTTACGTCGCGCGTTCATACACTCGGCCCGGCAATAGATTCAGCTGATACCTATCTAACAGTTGGCGCTAAATCTCTGTAGACCATGTTTGTGGGTGACTGTACATTTTGATTTCTTTACGTTAACAAGGAATTTTGATGTAAGTTGTTGGTTTTGTAAAGATACTTTATCTAAAACTGTCTTGAAATGTTACGAAATATATGATCAAATTAATAATCAACATTGTTGTGAGTTCTTAACAGAACAATCGTATTTTTATTATACGATACGGATAATTGGATTCGAGTACAATAACAAACTGACAGAAATTCAAGGTTGTTTTCTTTAGTTGTATTTTCAATTTCAGTATGAAATATCTTGTCATGTGTACAAAGAAGTTTTTTTTCGTTTTAAAGTTATCATATTGAACTGGCTGACCCACGCAACTTCATTTCTGGCTCTTTTCATTCATACTCTTTACTCGTCGCTCCTTTAAGACTAATCATGATGTTGACTATCCAATCTTAAGCATACCTGAAGTTCATCACAGGAATAATGTGTAACAGAAATTAAACATGACTAACTGAGCCCCGCGATGTTACCCTCGGTCCGACATCAACCGCGGGCAACATCACGGGGTGAAGCTATTCCTGAAAAATGTAGTCTAACTTACTCCTTATATCATAAGCTACCTATCAGTGTAAGTCTTGTCAAAATTAGCTGGAACAAACAAACAGACAGACAGACACTTTTTTATTTTGATTTAAAATAGTGTAGCTTAAAGAACAATGTTAAAAGATTTGAAAAAAAAAATTCTTTTTTCAAATCTTTTAACATCAACCACCGAACGGTGGATTCAAATCCATAAAGACGGGAACCGACCGGATGTTGGACGCTCGACTCCATCAGATCCGTATCAGGACAGACTCCCGCCAACGGATTCATTTCCGGTCGACGGTTGCATTTTGAATTTTAGAACTCAATTTTGAACGAAAATAGGTCAGTGATGTGATTTCAAGATGTAGCGATGGTTTATTCGATTTCTATGTTTTCAGAAATAATGAAACCTTTTTTTATTCATAACTCTTTTTGAAACAGCTATGATACTTTATAATATTTATCTTATAAATCAGGAATTCACTGTATCGAGAAGTGTACATATATTTTAACAATTTCACCTCAAACGCATTTTTATTTATTCTCTTGTGCGTGTAATAAATAACAGCGAACCTTTTTTAGGTACAAGTTTAGGGATTTTTCAGCTATAAATATGAGTCAAAATAATACTTTGACGTATCAAATTGCAGAAGTTTAAATATGAACATTTTAACACACATAGTTTTAGTTATACAGTAGGACTTGTTTAAGTAGTATAATATTTAAATATTTACTATATTTTAGTTCGGGTTATACCGCTCGTGGTTTGGCAGGCTATGTGGATATAGGCATGATGACAGTTACCAAGAAATACTAAAATTATCTATTCATCTGATGAAATGGGGTTCAAACAGTATAAAATCGAATTTATTGTCATATTCAAAGCGAGACTTATTAGTCTCGCTTTAAAAAATTATTAATTTACAAAAATAACCACCACGAAATACAGCAAACCGCCATCTTAAGTTAAACATACTTTTTTTTTTCTTTTTTAAAAAAAAAGACAACTCCCGCATTAGGAACATACATTCCTGTGTCGCGGGGATCTTTACAAACATACATGAAACGGACACAAAGTACACCCAGACTTAGAACAACAATTTATGGATAACACAAAGTGTTGTCTCATGTAGGATTTGAAGCCACAACACTTGGCGCAGTAGGAATCAGTGTGGCGACCACTGAAACCACTATGCCAATCGTGTAGTCAAAACATTAATCAGAACGAGTTACTTCAAGTATGTATATAGTCCAATCCCGTTGCGTCTACGACATGACGGGATTTGGAGGAGGTAGGATAAGGTAAGCGTTGGGGTATGGGCCTCCAGTATCCTCACTCACTCGATAAAACACAGCGTAAACGCTGTTTCACTCCGGTTTTCTGTGAGGCCGTGATATCACTCCGGATGAGCTGGCCCATTCATGCCGAAACGTGGCTCTCCCACGGTAATCATGTTTCTGCTTATGGTACAAGCTAGTTTGGGCTTAAAAGGCTTTGTAAATCAGATATCCGAAATGTAAATAAAAACTCAGTATAGTATATATAGTATACATACTTAAGAACGAATCAAGTTTTTATATATAGTAAGAATACAGATAAAAATCACATTGGTCCTATAAAGTATTCACACCAAACAATATATTATTTATGAGGGATAACACAAAACACATAGCGCTAAAAAGCTAAGGAGTCATCAAAATAAAAACTGATCAACTCACACACTTGACGTGAAACCGCTCGTAAACGGAACGTAAACATAACTGACGCGATTAAGGTTTACGTTTCGTTACGGTTTACGGTCGGACCGTATTTACGCGTCGTAATTTTGATGCTTAATATGAAGAATGGTTTTCACAATGTACATAGATACATAAAGATATCCTATGGAGAGATTGTAGACCAGAGCTGTTTATGTAAAAGCAAACATTGAAGAAAAATAGGACTGGATGGAATGCGTAGTGGTTTTAACGGTCGCCAAACTGCTTTTTGCTGCGCTAATGTGTTAAGGGTGTTATCGACAAATTGTTTTTTTAAGTCTAAGTGTTCTTTGTATTTATTTCATGTAAGTTTTTAAATCCTTCGCGATGCATTTCTAATGCAGGTGTTTTCTTTAAAAAAGTATTCTATTTAATTTGTCAATAATATGGCCTTTTATTTTTTTGACGTGAATGTCTAATCCCGTTTATCACGTGAGCGTTGTAAGAGTCTACTAACGGAACAAACTGCGGAATACAACTGCGAAGAGAAGGAAGAATTAAAACCCTATACCAATAAGTCAGGTGGTATACAAGCAGTGTAATGATTTACAAATCTGTAAGAGTTCATACTTAGAAAATAGATAGGATGAGAGAGCTAGTTGCATACCCATTCTGTGAATATAGTATTCTAGACCCGGTATATTTGTTTTCAATAAAATTCATACTTGACAAAGCGGAAGTACCTGCAACTAAAGAAAGTGCTTTATATACCAGATAAAAACCCAAATACGTCGTCAAAAATGTATTCTAGTCAGAGTGTAAGAAACAAAAGACAACTACATATATTCGTCACTTTTTCACTACCATTTAAAGTATACACCCACTTTAATTAAAAACGTTGTTGTTTTGATAGCCAGCTGAACCCTTTATGACTTATAAACGCCGCAGAAGTTGCCACTAAATAATGGACGAAAACATCTTGGTGTTTGCTACACAAATGTTCGAACACTTTAGTAGAGTTTACGGCAGTATCTACATATGGAAATTGCATTAGAATCACATATACAAAAGCATTAAGGTTTGTTCATTTTAGACATTTTGAATTTCATTTTAACTTGACTACATTTGACCTTCACTTTGATCTCATCTCTCATAATTGGCAATAAAACGGTGATTAACCTAGCTCACTGCTACTTAAACATATATATATATATATGTTTAATACGCGAATATATAAGGAAGTCGTGCTATTTAGCCTATTTACAACTCTTCTGCACCGATTTGGCTGAAAATTGGTCAGGGGGCAGCTTAGAGTAAATTGACAAACATTACTTTCTGTCACAGCGTTAATCGCGGCTGTTGTTGCACCACCGGTAAAACCACGGGAGCTCAGCTAGTATATTATATGATATATGTTTTAAAAATACAAAAAAAGTGTCAAATTTTGGGATTCAACTATTAACAACTGGTCATTTTATTTATTTACTGCAGTAATAGCTGCAGCGCCGTTTGAAAGCAATTAGCTTGTTGAAATGGGACGATACTCTTAACTCAATACATAACCTTCTTATGTTTCTTTGAAATTAAAACTAAAGAAGATTTCCCAAAATAAAAAAAATACTCGATATTTTATCAATCTTTATGAATTCTTACCAGTAATAAACTCTTTTAAGATTTATTATATTAACAGTGTGAAAAATATATTAACGTAGGAAACTATTCAAGAAAAATATGTATAAATTCAAAACTATATAATTTCTTTGCCTTGTCTTCACTTATTCAAGATTTGGTATTCGGCCAAGTTATACCAAAGTGTGTAAAGAAACACCCCGTGACATGTGTACTAGGCAAGTGTTTGCCAAGCGTTTGCTGTAAACGTTGGTTCCTGCGCCATCGAACTCCTTGTACAATGTTGGGGCACGTACGTTCATCGTACGATCACGTACTGTAGTGATGCACTGTTTTGTCTTTGATAATATCGATATAATAATTCGATGAGCTGAAATATTAAGAAACTAAATTTATGAAAACTTAAATTGTATGTGCATCTGTAATAAGGTTTACATGAAATAAAAATAATAATGGTATGAGGAACCTTATTCGAAATTGAAATGGAATGTTTGTAAAAATACAGACAAGACATTCATAAAAAAGTTGAATACATCAAAGTACTGAACATAGCAGAAATGCGTACAAATTAAACTATTTCTGTAAAGAAGACAAAACAAAAAAAATATAAAAGAGTTCAAGTTTTTAAATTTTTAACTCTGTTTTGTGTTAATATTGTTACGTCCAAGTGACAAGAAAAATTTATAAAAAAAATCACAGTGCTAGTGTTGATATTTTTATTTTGTCAATTAAAACATTAATGTCTTGGGTGTCACTTTGACATCTGAGACCACCGCAACACGTTATTGTTTTCCTAGAAGTAAGTCTTCTTCAGGAAAAGTCACAGGTGAACAAAAAACATATATATTTAATAAATAGGAATAGGAAATTATAGTAATTAATTATCGTAATAGAGCTACAGCTGCTCTAAGCCTAACACTCTATAGAGTGTTATTAGAAATTAAAAAGAATCAGTGCTCCACCATGCAGCACCATAAAACAAAAGATAAAATTCTTGTCTTGATGAAAATAATTAAGAATTTTATGACAAAACTTTATGGTTTTTCTTACATAAATCAAACACAGCAGTTAAATTCTCTAAATGAAAAATATTTTAAGTAATACTTCATCTAGACTGATACTTAGCTACTTGATTTGTTTGGAGGGCGGCCTGGTCGCAAAACTATATTCAGGCCACATCATGTATTGATTGGGCCGAAGTCAATACTGGGAGGACCTTTTGAGTTGATAGGATTGGATGATTAGTAAGTCAATACTGGAGGGATCTGATATAACATGATCCGAATCATTCTCAGAGCAGGGTACCTGAGACCAGCGGCCGGGATGGTTTTTAGAGGAATCACCACATACTTGGCTCCTCAGTCCCTGAAGAGCCGGACATTCAAATGGATTTTCTACCTTGTTGATAAAAACAAAAAGGTACTTGATCTGTATACAAAAACAGCATTAAGATAAATATTTGTAGGTAGTAGAGATTTGTATAGATCAATGCAAGACAACTAAACATATTCAGCTGATTAAGCTGTGCATCTTTCTTAGCAAAAAAAAGGTAAAGAATTCGCGTCTTTAGCTATCTTAGATCGTTATCTGAGTTCAGTAATAAAAATCTCGAAATTCAGTAACTAATCAAAAACATTAAACGTACAGCCACAAACGAGCTAATTGAGAAGTAATGAGACAGTGCAATAAAGTTGTAAACTTGAGTTAATTTCCCTTGAGTTGAATCTGATGTGTTATCATGTCATAAACCATGAAATTGTTCCACCAACAGTTTTATCGTCCGAATTCATATTGCATGTGAATCGTTGGTACAAATAAATTTTGTTATTGTAAATAGAATAGATTTGAGACTGATTTTTTCGATGCATTTTTTTTATGTACTGTTTTTGATAAAGTGATAAACATAAATTATTTTTAATCACAAGCAGTAAGTCACTTTGGTATTTTTTCTTGTGTTATTAGAAATGGAGTAAATTTTGACGTTAATCATACACCTTTAGGACCTACCTATTTTAATATCTTTCCACTCTCTTCGTAAACCATGTAATCAAAAGTTAAAAATGTGTGTGAATCTAAATATATATAACTAAAATATAAATGATATATTTAGGTGTATATTTTTAATATGCTCAAAATATAAAACCACAAGTTCGATTTTAAATATAATCAAAACAAGGATATTTTGCTTTATATTTTAGCTGTCAAAATGTTTATACTGCCTGATGATACTCTGTTTAATTTATCTAGACCTTGCTTCAATTTAATGTTCAGAAATGTCACTTAGCGTCTTAATTGAATAAATAATTTTGAATTTGAATTTGATAATAAGCATGAGTAGAATCTAAGAGTGCTGGTCATTATCTTCAATGCGAATGTGGACTATACAACATGGTGACCCAAACTATGGTGGCCTAATAAAAGGCTTTTTTAACACTCTGCTTAAAAAAACCCAAGTTCATAGTAGGGAGGAAACACGTGCGCTGGTAGTGAGCTCCAGGTTTTGTTCGTAACAAAATTACCTCCACTTAAAGATAGTATATATCGATATCGATACAATTTCCTATACCCATCACTAAATACATTTACAACACGTCTCAAAAGCATACATGTGCCGCTCAAATTGTTCTCAAAACATTACCAAATTTGAGATCATTTACATAATCTTATATGCAGAATAAACTTTTGTGCGATTAAATGTAATTTTGGTTTGCCTAACCATTGATTGCAATCATTAAAACTTCGGGGTTTAATTCCTTCTAATGATTAATGTTGTGAGCGAATATAATAATATCGATATATTAAATATTTTAAACTGCTAATAAAAATAAAATGTTAATAGTTTTTATCAAAGACAAATATTATGTTAAAAGCACGTTTATTTGTTGTGTTTATTTATATATTATGTTGTGAATAAAATTGAAGATATTTATAGTTAACAGTAAATTACAAGCAAACATTGAAGATTTTAAATGTTAGTATCGAAGTAGCGAAAAGTGTTAAGAAATAGGTAAGAAGTGTTGTCTATATAATATACTAAAGATATAAATTTTACATCAATTGCGACATGCTTACCCAATCGAAACATACTCCAATACATTTTAACGAGCAATTCTTGTTTATATATTTTATAATCTGAATGTCAGAAACGGCTCCAAAGATTTTCACGAAATTTAGAATGAATGAGGTTTCGAGAGTGACAAAACGATCTAGCTAGGATTATTTTTTTATAAATTTACTTAACAAGCTCATTCAGTCAGGTGCCTTTTAACTGACCAGTTGCTTGAATCTTTAGTGACCTGACTGACATAGAGGCATAACCTCTATCTCAGTCGAATCACTAACAATTCATTCAATCTTAAGCAGAAACCGTTTGATTGCCACTTAAAATCAATTATAAATCAGCATCACTATCATCCATATAAGGTTAAGGTTGCCTGGAAGAGATTGCTTTAGGCAATAAGGCCGCCCTTTGTACACTCCGTCTCACATTTTTTGTACTCATTTCTAACTGTAATATTATAGTGTGCAAATAAATAGTTTTCTATCTATCTATCTATCTATAGTTCAGAATATAAATTTAGTTTTCTTTTCTGTCTTCACATTATCAGTAGCTCAATGCACACGGCTTTATGTATTCGTGACACTGTCAATTCAGTTGTCAATATAAACTGTCACTCAAACACGTCGGGGTCTTACAGACGGGAGGCTGAAAGCTAAAGGGTGTATTTTTGACTGGCTTATATGAAAAGTTCAATAGGGGTAGGGCAATCACTATAGGTATGGAGAGATGGCAACACGTGGCGAGTGTCTGTGTACCCTGAAGAGAAACAAGTTCAATTAAAGTCCAGACTTTTTTTGATGGCGTTCACACTTAAATTTACTGTTGTAGTTATTTTATGTTTAGAATATATTTAAAATGCTGTATAATCTTCTTAGTCTTTTTATTCCGAGATTAATTTATGGTCTGCTATTAGTTCAACCGATTTTTCTTGAATGTCAATTGCTGCTTGGAATGACTGCCATCGGACCTTAGCAACTCTGAGGGCTATCTGAATTCGAAGATTGAACTGATTCTTCATACATTTGAGGACAGTGACTTCCCAATAATGATCGCCAAAGATGTTCAAGATAATCGAGACCGACGGCTTAAGATTCTCTAAGAATTAAATGTGGATATATTTATTTTATTTTTGTTCATGACCATTGGAAACAAAGACACGACAATAGTTATCCAGAAAATAAATTAAATTTGCCTTTATAGGAGATCTGTTGACAAAATAATCTGTATATATAAAAGAAAGTCGTGTTAGTTACCCTTTTTATAACTTAAGAACGGCTGAACTGATTTGGCTGGGAATTTGTGGGGTGTATGGTAAAAAAGGTCTAAGCTACATGCTTAGAACTTTTTTTACTTTATGGCGCGGCATTCACCGTGGATATTCTTGTACCGCGGGTAACACCGCGGGGCTTAGCTAGTTTTATAATAAGATATGTTTTAACATGTAGGCATGACGAAATAACGCCGACAGCATTATACATGTAGAAATTTTAATATAACAATATGCAACCCGTGGCTGGCCAGGATGGTATATTAGGCAATATCCTTCTTTGTAAAAAGATATCTATATAAAAATAAAGACATATATCTCCAGAGACGGACTCTTCTATAGAAACTATTAATGTGACGTAATTAAACCCTTTTTATATAATAGGCCTCACGTATCGCCTGATAGTAAGCAATCACCCCGCCCATGGACACCCGCTACACCAGAGGCTTCAAAAGTCCGATGTCGGCCTTTGGGGGTGGAGGTGTAGAGAGGGATGGAAGGATATTCATAATATTAACTAAGAATTTATTTGAAGAGCACAGATTTTATTTGTATTATTTCCATTTATTTTTATACCTTTCACATGACTACACTTTCCTGGTACAGCATCGTGAATTAATAAACGTTTGTCTGCTCGGTGTCGCGAGACCGCTCCAAATCACCGTAAGTGCTAACTAAAATATTCATAGCAGTTAATATGAAAAAATCTTGTTAGAAACGTTTATCCTGAATTTAATATTTTAGACTAATATTTATGACAGGATTCATAACGTACGTACAAAGAAGATTGAGAGAGAGGAATTGTAAGAGACAGAGGGCTTTTTTTCAGTATATTCTCTTCCCGTTTTATTATGTATATGAAATCGAATCAAGCATCATATATACGTGCATTATTTCACAAATCATTCAGCATTTTATTCAATGGTTTTTAAAACGTAAGTGTTGAATAAAATTTGCATCCATTAGCGTAGCACTTTTATTTTATAACAAAGTCTTGTCTTTCGCTCTCCATCAAGACAATCTTAAGTGTAAATATAAGAAAAGAAAAGTAACAATGCAAGAACACAATATAAATACACAATAACAGTAAAATAAAGTGTTTCGCGTGTTTTGTGTTTAATACCATAAAGCAAATACTTTTTCATACAATTCTCCTTTATCGTCTAAATACCTAAGTTATATAATAAAAGCAATAAAGCTGATTACTCCGAAGAAGTCCTTTGAATGTTTCATTTTCTTATAAATTATTGACATTTTAGTCCTGCTTTATGATGTAATATCAGATAAACGAGATCTGGCAGTCATCGTTTTCGACTGTCGGTCTTGTGTTCTATTTAAGTGACAGAAAGACGTTATTTAATTTTTTGATCATATAGATGTTTAATAACAGTACCGAATTTAGAAGGTTCCATGCCTCAGACAGTAGGTAATACCGTTGGTCATGCGCCTGATCCTTTCCCAGTCTCGTCGAATTATGAGAGTGTGGTCACAGAGAGCATCTGTGCTTGCGCACACACTAGTACACTATAATATCACTTGAGACTCGGTGGACCTCTGTTGAGCCTGGTCGTCGTAGCCTAAATCGGCTAGGAGTAAATCATCGGAATCGTTATAAAATACTCTTGATTCGTGGCAGAGCAAAACCACGTAGAAAATCATCGTCATCCAACCAACTAATTCTTTGTAGCTTATACAGCGAATAAACGACCTACGATATCGATCCGATTCTCTTTTCATCCAGGAAACTGTAAGGCCAGTGCAGTTATGTTTCTTATGTTTCGGATTCATGAGTGATGGTGGACACTTAATCTTAGGTGACCC
Source organism: Hyphantria cunea (assembly GCA_003709505.1). Lineage (NCBI taxonomy): Eukaryota > Metazoa > Arthropoda > Insecta > Lepidoptera > Erebidae > Hyphantria > Hyphantria cunea. The sequence continues at coordinate 773,802 of PKRV01001119.1, forward strand.
CTTTGCACCCTTTGCCTCGTAAATGAATTCCTAGACGCAAGGTGAGTGCGAGACCGGTACCTAATGATGCAAAAGCATCACTAGGCCGCCATAGTGTGGGTCACCACGCTGCATTGTTGCATCGTCTGCATTCCCAATAAGCATGGTGACCTCCACTAGTGGGTTCTGATTATGCTTTCCATCAGGCAGTGTAGAGTCACTTTATTATTAATTAGTGTCGTTGCAAATTGTTCAGCAACGATGCCAGAATTTCTTTTTATACTCTGTCCTAAAATGGTTGCGCTGTATTACCTAACTGTGCCATATAAATAGTTGCTGATACTTATAGCACAGGTTTTCCTTTTTAAGTATCAGCAGTGCATTATTTGTAATTATATGTGATACAAAAACTCTGAATTGTTAGTGTAAATTTGTATTGTGAAAAATAAATACATTATTACTTTGGCAGGGCCCTACATAAAAAAATAGCTTATGGTTACATTTTTCCGCTTTGAGCAATAATGCTCATAATCAACCTATGGTCGTCCACTGTTGAACAAAGTTTTCCCTAAGGAGCTAACATCCCGATTTTAGACATTCCCAGCCAGCCATTCTATCCAAGTTGTTAATCCTTCATACCACAAGGTGCCCTACGTGTGCCTAGCTTAATCACGGTCTTCGCCATTTCAAACAAAACTGACGTAAAATACTAAAGTACTTTTATTTCATCATCATCATCATCATCTCCACTGAAAGACATCCACTTCTCGACATAACCCTCCCCACCAGTATCTATCCAGTGCTGCTCACATAGAATGTTTTTTCGCGGCTTCTCCTTTCTCGAGGGACCCACGTTTTGTCTTTTAGTACATGGTCGCCACTCCAGAGAAGTTTTTGACCCCATCGACTTTCTTGTTTGCAGTGTATTCTGAAAAAATATATTACACAAAGTATATAAAAAATAACCTAAATTATTTGTTATATCATTAGCTATCTGTCAGTCAAAGTCCCGTCAAATCCGTCCGGCCATTCCAGAGATTAGCCGGTACAAACACAAATATAAACAAAAACAGTTAAAATTTTAAATATGTTACGTACCGTGTTTACGTACATATACATTTAATAAAAACTCCAATTAAATTTATTTATACCTAGTATGTAAGTATAGATTGATAAAAAAATCTAAAATCATATCTAAAAAGAACGACCGACAAATTGAATCGTGTCAAAGAGTGTTTTAGAACCTTGTATGCCAAAAAAAGAATCTTATTTAGCTTAAATTTAAATAGTATTTCATAACATAACCTATAATAGTATTATAATTAAGTAAAACTAATACCGTTACATTCTAAAATATTTTAATTAAGTCAAAATTCAAAGTGTCATTTTATTGAATTATTATATACACGTGACTGCTATCGGCGAAATAACATTATATGAAGTTGTGCCGTGTCCAACCAACGGGTTAAGACATTTAACGCCTACATTCGAGAATAAATTAGTTGATTGTACTAAGATTTAGTAAAAGAACATATAATAGAAACAAATTTACATATTATATCAAGGATTTCAAATACATGCTCTTGTATCGTGAAGACTAGAGTACAGTAAGAAAAAAATAATTCTTGTGCATATATTTTTAAGATCACTCCAAGATTCTAACTGACTGACTGATTTACCTTAAGATTCAGATTATAGTTTCAAACAAACAAAGAATTAAAATAACATTTGTAAACAAAAAACAATTTTAAATTAGGAATATATGGGTAAGATATATTGTATGTTGAGAAAAAACTCAAAAAAATTCATTTCGTATGCTTAGAGGTTTCGGGGACGATGAATCGATCTAGCTGGAATCTATTTCTTGAAAATTCACTCAAAAAAATATACCAAGCTAAGCTTTAGGTACTAATAAAAATATGCTATAAATTTACGATATGGGAGTTGAAAATCAGTCTGTTATATGTTCTACTATAATTGAAGTCTTCAATCGCATTTCACAGTGTCATTACACTGACAAGTATGATACCAACTGACAACTTACTGTCACTTTGTACACAGTTCAATGACGTTTAAGGTCTGATCGACGTTTGCATCCATTATTTTTTTACCCGACTGCGAAAGAAGGAGGGTTATGTTTTTCGAGTGTATGTATGTATATTTCTTTGTCACGCCCTAGAGCCTAAACGGCTTGTCATATTTTTATGTGAGTGGTGTCAATGGCGTCCTCTTAGTTGCAGAGTGGCACTGGGTATATCATAATAAAAAAAAACAAAATTAAGGATTTTTTAGAGCTAAAAAGCAAACTACAAAAAAAAAATATTTCAAAATACATCGAGTGTGTTATCAAAATAAAGAATTTTTAGTGGTGATTACGAATTTATATATTTATATTCATATATAAAATTTTACGAATATTTTCTATATGATATTGACGCAGTCGGGTTTAATTTTTTTAATAACTCATTACTTGTTTCAAAAAATTTTAGTAAATGAATTATTACCTTTTTAAATTATACTAGCATTGCGTTGTAAACCCAAATGTACGGCTTAATCTAAAATGATTCTAAAACAAAGCATTTCCCGCCCACTTATTAAAACGTCAGCATTTTATTAATAGACAATACCAATATAATTAAACTGTTGAGAATAAAGACATCGACTGTAGTCTATAAATTATAACGTGGGTGTGATTTGTGGTCTCAAATGATAGGTTACCAATAGATTGGTACGGCTACTGTTTGGTGTTCTGATTCTGAGTAAAATTATGCATCAATAAAAAGAGTTTTAACCTTTTCTTTTATCGACGTCTAACAATAATTCGATAATATATCATACTCCATTTTTTTACAAAGAAAGATCTAACAATAACTGGTTATATTATTCGATCTCAATCATAGAAAGGGAATGTGTTATACAAAATTTAAGATCAGATAAATAGAATACCATTAGTTTGGAAGTCTCTACATGTTTAACTAGTATATTTTTTTGTTATTGAAATGTTTAAAAAATTAAGCGTTTACTTTCGCGAGAAAGTTATTACAAAATATATTTAAAAGCTTACTCAACTCCTTTTCCATTTAAACTTTAACTAGGTATGCCAAAGTTTTTACTTCACGTTATTAATAAATAGATAATGTGTTTCAATTTCCAACCTTCTGATGAAAGTAGTCATAAATCTCTAAACCCATACATTATATCCTGTTCCTGATTGTGTTTGACACAGTGAGAGCCACGCTTCGGCATGAATGCGCTGGCTCGACCGGACTGATACCACGGCCTCACAGAAAACCAATGTGATACTGCACCTGCGCTGTGTTTCACCGGAGGCCCATCATACAGGAGGCCCATATTCCCAGCCTTCCCGCTATCCCACTCCCCATCCCGCCAAGGCCGGAAACGCATTTGAGATGCCTCTGGTGTTGCAGGTGTTCATGGGCGGCGGTAATCGCCTACCATCAGGTGATACGTCTGCTCGTTTGCCTCCAATTCCATAAAAAAGAACCCCAGATGACACAGGATTACAGCCCAAGTGGTCCAAATTTATATGATTTAAAAACGTACAGTTTAAGATGTAGACCAGAGGATTTGAGACATCTGTGGATTTAACATTTTTATAAGCGTGTTATGCACAAGACAACAATATTATTTTAAAATATTGATAGAATACTAGATTGCTGAACGCGGTTTTTTTTAAACATAAATAACTAATTGTAGAATATTGTGTATAGATGATTTCGATTCAAAACTCTTGTTTTAGCGTTATAAATAAATGTAAAGAACATTTATTTATTTATTTTTGAGGCGATCTAACATTCTTTTTTTTTCACCTATTTTCGAAGCATTTTTTCTGTATTTTCTAGAAATATTTCAATACAAAATTAGCCAAATCATATGGTCATTCGCGAGTTTTATTAAGATTTACATACAGAAAGTTTTATGTATGTTTTAAAATATCTCAATTTCTTATTACAAAGCCTTTGAAAGCAACTAAAATGCCACCCAATATTCAATAACATGATATAAAATAAATCTTTAGTAATGTTATCGCTCGAAATTAAAGAGATCGTAATTTTCAGTTCTTGAATAAGCTATAAACTTTATGGTTATTAAATACTTGTACCAACTTTTTATTTTGGTGACATTGATTACTTAACGTTTCTTAAGATTTACTTTATAGTTTTGTCGGTGAGACGCATAGAGGTTAGACGTAAATGACTTGAATATGACATCTTTAGAAACTAAACTTCGGTATAAAAATAATTTTAATTGAAAAATATTTGTTTCTTGAAAAGCAAGAGAGTGACACTACAAAATTGTGGCTCCTTTTTTATGGAAACTAGGAGGCAAACAAGCAGACGTATCGTTTTATGGTAAACGATTACCGCCGCCCATGGACACCCGAACCCAGAGGCATCACAAGTGTTTTGCCGGCCTGAGTGAGGAGGTGGATGAACGAAGGGCTAGGGTATAGGCCTTAGGTATCTTCACTAGGTGAAACACAGCGCAGGCGCTGTTTCACACCGGTTTTCTGTGAGCGTGGCGTGGTAGCAGTGAACGTGACTAAAATGTATATATAAATCATTACGTACGTAAATCAAACTAATCAATCAATCAAGCTCATATTTGCTTCAATATAGTATCTAATTGAAGTCTACGTATAAAATGAAGAGTATAGTTTTGTTCAATTTACTGTTATGTAATAAGTAACTGATTAAGAAATTATCATAATTTATCAAAAAACTAATTCGAAATGGGACTCTTTAAACAAAATTGATAACATCGTTAAACGTTGTTTTCAATAGAAAAAAAATAATGATACGTAAAGAACCGCTTTCCTTTCAATGTATCAATCAATCAAGTAATGTGATCTTCAATTTTAATCTTAATAGCCTTTTTCATTCCCGAGATTATTTGGGATAGGCTACTAGTTCAATCGGTTTTCACCTGGATGTCTGTTTTTCCACAAAGCGATTGGCACCGGACCTCCACATCCCTGATTACGAACTCACTTCGAAGCTTGAACTAGTTATCACTACACAGGGTCCGGATGGCGTAAGAAAGCGGTTCCCGGATCTCTCCCGTCTCTGGCGCAAAGTGGCACACCGTGTGGTTTTAGTCGGTTCGATTCCGACACACCGCCCCGCCGCTAAACCCCGGTGGGGTGAAGGCCCGAGGGGGATTCTACAAGTAAAAAAAAAAAAGTTATCACTACATAGATGGCACTGACTTCCCAATTACGATTACATTATATAATTCGATCAACATAGTTGTTCATGACAACAAGGACCGACGAGTTAAAGTGCCCTTTATTACTATACTTGAAAAAGTAACTTTAACTGTACAGGTATATCGACATATAAACATGTTTACGGTCGTATATATAATAAACCAATCTAATCGCACAATAAAAAGCTACAGTAAAAATTATCGTGAATCAACTTGGACTCATAAATTATTTGGGAACATTATTTCCTTTGGTAACTAAATCTTGATAGACATAATTGTTAAAAAATATATTTTAACTCATATAAAAGAAAATTAAAAGTGTCGTTTTGTATTGTTTATGATGGTATTGACTTAATAGTGAGAATTTTATTAATAGATATGGTCATTTAATGTCTCATATGCATAGTTATAAGCTTGAATTTACTATGGCTACGTTAAGTAAGAACAAAAAACCATAAATTCATCTCAACTAATCTCATAATATATATCTCATTTACAACATGCGAGTTTATTTCATCTGATTTCGTTGTGCAATAAATTATAAGTAAATTCATATCATTTAGGTACAGGTTCGGTAGACTAGGAACGGGAGAGGATGAGCACTATTCCAGCAGACGCCAGGGGGCGCACATCTAGACCCACGATCTGTGACCCACATGCACGGTCGAATCGAGCTGATCTTTTTAAATCCAAATTCGTCGATTTAACCAGCAAGCACCAATTGTCAGACCGTAATTTACGAATGGAGTCTGACCGTTCACCATTTTGTTACTAGTGCTATGATTAACTACTAATCAGGCGGTATAAACGTGGCTGGTTCTCGGAGATTCCCTAGTAAACGTATCTCTAAAGCCTTCTAATAGACTCACTTATTATGAAAAATCATGCGATTTATGACCGTTTGAGTCCGACATTTCAACTTCGGCCCTTAACACGATCCGGACGCACAGGACAGCCAAAATATAATAATTAATAATATAAAATTGGGACACAAGATTGTGAGTAATAAACATTCCGACTTGTATGTTGGATTATCATCATTATCTTCTATTGATCATTTTCCTAAAGTGATTTGTGTGACCACTGCACGTGTTTTCCTCCTGTTATGATTGCGGGTCGAGAAAAAGCAGCTCACTAGGAAGCCATAGTGTGTGACATCATACTGCATTGTCCTCATTCGCATTGGGGATTGTGATTACCACTCTTAGATTCTACTCATGCTTTGCTTAAGGCAGTCATTTTGACAGCTAAGACAAAAAATAGTACTATCAGTTATCTTCTACTATTCTCCTATTTCACTCAATAGTCACTCCTTCACTGGATTGTAAAAGCTAGCAGCCCACCCCGGCTTCGCTCGGGCAGACATTGTTATTTACACTATTATACATATATTTAAATATTATAAATTTTAACACGCTCTTAGCAAACTTTCCAAGACCAAGTCTCGAAGTTTTCATACGAATCCCTTACTTTTTTGCAATTGTAATATAGATTATGTTACTCGAGGTCAATTTAGCTTTTTAATGGTGAAAGAATTTTTCAAATCGGCTTAGTAGTTTCGGAGCCTATTCAATGGCAAATAAACAATCGAATATTTCCTCTTTATAATATCAGTATAGATAATCTTCATCAACACAGGATACACAATAAACAGTCATTTTCGCAGTATTCTATACAATTCAAAAGCAATATTAAATTATATTCAATTTTATTTCTTAACCTTAGTAGTCTAAGTAATCTCTATGAATTTTAAAAGAAATGTTTATGATTTTTAAACCATCTTAATATCTTCCAAAATTAAATTCCAGACACTTCAATGTTGATTTACTAGGCAATCTTTTTAAACGGTCATAAATGCCTACAGTCTCGGTGACCTTCCATTATTGACCTCTGCAGGTCAATGAACTCCTTTGTATATTCCCATTTTATGGGGTAATTATTTTGTTGTGTGATTTATATAGCCTCCGCTTGATTCATGTTTTAGTGTCTCGTTGGTCTTGGAGTCTACAAATTATTACGGATAGGACGTTTTTTTATTTTGCTTCATTTAGTAAAAGACAAAGGCTTAAGGAGTGTCTCCATATGGTAAAATTAAAATATATTTGATTAAATAATAAAGTACTCTTTATTTTTATAGATTTAATCTTATAAAATCCATTACTCGTCTTCAGTTATTACCTTTTTACCCGACTACAAAAGTAGGAGAGTTTTGTTTTTCGAGTGTATGTATGTATATGTCTTCGGCATGCCCTAGAGCCTAAATGGCTTGTCGTATTTTTATGCAAGTGGTGTCAATAGATTTGTCTTAGTCGTGAGAGTGATACTGGGTACATGAAATAAGAAAAGAATGAAATAAAATATACGCAGTCAGGTTTTTTTTTTAAATAACTTATAACTTGTATCTTTTATCAAAACACCTTTATTATTCATGTTGATATTTTGTGATCATTCAAGTTGATTATTTCAACAATAACAGCAATTTCTAAATTAACTAAAAAATACACATCAGGTCTAAAAAAACAACAGAAAAAACAACCACCATTAGCGGAATATTTTTTTTGTAGCAAGCTAAATTGGTTAGTTTTGCTTCCTAGGAGTGGATATTGTCCATAAAATGATTATTACAATACAATAACTAGTTTAAGTGCCAGTTTTCTCACTTTTGCAGCACAAACCGAAAATATAAGCTCAGCATTTTGATTTTTAATCTGAACATATTTAGCCACTTATGACCTTAATTTTTCTACAAAACCTGCAAGAAGAAGCATATGTGTTTTTACAATTCACAGCTTGTACAAAAAAATATAACAGAAGCGATAGGTTTTCTAAAAATCTTATTCAATATTTGCAAATCAGACACAAATAATTGTAAAAACTTCGACTGATGAACTGATCCAGAACTAGGGATAACCTATAACTAAAGTAAATATTCTGCTGAGAAACATGCTTGATATCGTGGGAGAGCCACGCTTCGGCATGAATGGGCCGGCTCAACCAGAGTGATAACACGGCCTCACACTTACACACACACGTACGCTATGTTTCACCGACTGATTGAGGACACTGGAGGCCTATTAGCTAACTACTGAACCAAAACGGCACATAAAAAAGTCCGAATAAAATAATTCAGGAAAACAGCGACTTAAATCATGATTAGCTGCAGTTCATATCCAGTCGTTGTATGTTCTAAGCCGTGGACATCACAGCACCGTCTCTCAGATGCACTAAATATGTTTGTCTCTATAAAACCAACCTTTAATTACGGCCATTCACTGTGACTTATTGACGATCATTATTTTATCTCAACTAATTAGAATTTGTAATTAAATGGAGTATAAATCTATCAGAGGAGTAATACGACGAGATTGCAGTAGAGACGCACTCGTTTAAATAGCTAATATTGGTGGTGGATTTGGATAAGAACCGGCTAAGTTCGAGGAAACTGCAACTCAACTGCAAATAAGTTTGAAATCACAAGTATAATTATTGTGATGCAAATACAAATATTTGGTTCTCAATTTTTTCCTTAGCTTGTGTTACATGTAAAGTAAGATTTGGTGCAATATACCATGTTTTGATATTGTTTTGTTTTCGATGATCAGAAAAATAGTATACGAGTACACAATCCTACCTTATTTGAGTTTCAAGCCACGATCTTCTCTTTCAAAAGTTACGATCTTTATACCTGTTTTTTACACTTCAATTTACCTTTACCTTTGTTCAGTTTGAAAATGATTGTATTTTCACGAAAAATTGCGACAGGACTTGACATGCGACTGACTGTAAAAAGAAGAAACTAAAACGACTTTACCGTGGGAGAGTCATTCTTCAGCATGCATGGGCCGGCTCGACCGGAGTGATACCACGGCCTTACGGAAAACCGGTGTGAAACAGTGACAGCGCTTTGTTTCACTGAGTAAATGAGGATATCGGAGGCCCATACCCCAAAGGCCGACAACGCAGCTGTGACGCCTCTGGTGTTGCGAGTGTCCATGGACGGCGCTAATCGTTTACCATCAGACGATACGTCAGCTTGTTTGCCCCTATTCCATAAAAAAAAAACTTGCTTTGGTCAAAATTGCACGAAAAGCGATAATTACACTTTTATTTTACTGATCTCAATCACCAATAGCTGTATTAATATATAGTTGCATTTTTAGAATTATATAGAACTGTGATAAATTCAGTTTACAAAAAAACAACTTTCATATTTTTCTACGTATATTTATCAACTGCCTGCATTACAACGAATGTATTGGTATGTGATTTTAAGACATTATTATATGGAGTATTCTATAAAAAAAGCAAAGCATGCTTTATTTATGGTTATTATTTCTTCAACAATATTATCGTTCATGGAACACAATATAACCGAGTTATCGTAACACTGAAATACCGATCGTTTTACGCCCCGATAAACAGTAATTTCACATAAACTTTCCCCCATTACCTCATAATTCCTTTTCATTGGTGGACATAAATAATGGCTTATAAATACCCCATCTTAAATGTATCATGCACTTTATTTGGCAATTATTCGGTAATATTTTCAAATTAAACAGGCAATGGAAGCGTGGGGGAACCCCCGAGTTATCGTAGAATTTGAGCCGGTCAAAATTATTACATTATACTATACGGCTTAAAATATGAAATAAGAGCGATTTTTAATACAATAATACGCTTCCTTTGTTTCCAGTTAAGAGATTCAAAGTAAAAATATTTGATGTATTTACATAACAAACCATTAATTTTTCTATGATGATAACAAAGCAAAGACACGCATATAGACATATTTAACTGAGCATATGGCGTAGTAGTGATTGCGATGCCTCCTACAATAAGTGTTGTGGGTTTGATCGTCACATGAAACACGACACTTTGTAAAATATTTACAGAGCATATATGACAATACGACATTATTTTAAACTAAACCTACCTACATATCTTACAAGTCCACCTACAAAATTTTAGTAAAATCTGTTCAGTAGTTTAGCCATAAGACACTAAATTCCATTATTGAAATTTTTTAGCTAGTGAATAATTTACGGTAAATATATTAATTTACGGAGAATGTTCGTTAATCCTACCTACCAATAGTCAGATTATTGTACACTATCCAGAAGATACGATATCAATTTTTGATTTCTAATAGAGATAATGCTCTTCCGATTGCAAACTTGATACGAGATGACCAAATTTAAAACCTTGCAGTTTTCGATTTTTTGTGATTAACGTTAAAACGTGAATATACAATATTGCTTGTGCTATTTAGGTTATGTCGATAATATAGGTATCTACTTTATCAACCATATGTCACGCGTCGATCAGTGCTTTAGTAGGTGTAGGTACCTATTTACGGCTCGAACCGGCCTCTCAGGTTAGTGAACTTAAATTACAAATGGTATCCTTATTAGTTTTAATTATTTAAGATATTTAGTTTGTCTTTTTTATATCTGATTTCGGGTGAACTAAACAATCCCAAAGTAAGCTAACCCATTTAAATAGCCCACGGTTTCGTTTAATGTCGTATTGACATATCCACCTTGTTATTTATATATATATTGTTATTTATTCTGGGTCTGAATATTCTTTGTGTCCATTTTTGTCCATTGGATTATTATTTATTAATATTTTGCTAAACATTTGTAGTAAAGTAGTTGTCTTTTTATGTTAATTTTGTCTTAAAAAATAAATTCAATAACTAGACCAATTTGAAATGGAACCACACCGAAAACACCAGCTTTCAAGTAAAAAAATAATGATCAAAATCGGTTCACCCAGTCGAAAGTTCTGAATTAACAAACAAAAAAAATTACGGTCGAATTGAGAACCTCCTCAAGAGAACATATTTATCCCGTTATGTATTTTCTTCGTTGAAGTTTAACTCTAATCAAGAAGTTCCTACCTACAGAGTGATAGCCGTTTTTCGACTATCTTCTAGTTCATTAAGCTAAAATACCTTATATTCCGTAACATCTTTATTGTACAGAGACATGTTAATGTATCAATATGTACCTCTTTTGTCGTTATGAAAAATAATATGTTATAGGAAATTGAAAAGATATGATCTTTCCAAAACGTGGCAGTTTAATAGTTATTAAATAGTTATATCTTGTTTTATGACCAAATGCTAGTATGGCCACACCGTCGACGGTGTAACGTACCGATTAACGAAAATCGCTCAAATCCTTTCAGTTACACCATGGTAAATTGTGATAAATTTACTTTTGCAATACGTTTTCGGTAATCTATTTGTGGATTAAAAGCGTTTAACGACATTGTTTTACAAATATTACTTTGTATTCGGTTACATTTTGTGTCCATTTTTTCAATTTTCAATGTTATTTAAACATTGTTTTAGAAGTACCAAACTGGAATTTTCTGTTAAACGCTGTTAAACGTTCTCTGTCTTTTTCATGTGCTTAGTGCTTATCAGGTTGACTTCAAATTTAAAACGAAAATTAATAACAAAATGGTCTCAAGTGAAATGCCAAGCTATATTTTTTCCATTGATGGCATCATTGGATTCATTATTATTTTTTGTATAGATCTTAGACTGTCATGTTGGTAACATTTTCAAAATCTCTATCAATTTATTTCTTTATTTTTCGCCGCATTGCTCTTAAATTTGGTGACTTCCGCTCTGGTTCGTTCCTGGTGCAGAGGATGGCCGTTGTTATCCAGCGGGGCAACGCTACTGGTGTCATGGGCACTTTTTCGCCGGGAGCCATCCGGGGTGGGTTATTATAATGACATGAATTATTTGATTGTGTTTGGTTGATTTTGAATATTTGTATAAAAAAAAATTTGAATTGTAATTTATGTTAGAATTTGTAATGTAGGTTATATTAATTAATTTATTAAGTTACAGCATCAAACTTAACAGCAGCGTTTGGGAAACTTCGTCGGGTCTTCTCATCATCGATCCCACAGTGCCTAAAGACGAAAGTCTTCAATGCGTGCGTCCTACCCGTAATGACTTACGGAGCCGAAACGTGGACACTTACGGTTCGACTGGTCCATAAGTTTAAAGTCGCTCAGCGTGCAATGGAGAGGTATATGCTCGGCGTTTCTCTAAGGGATCGCATTAGAAACGAGGTGATCCGACAAAGAACCAGGGTCATCGACGTAGCCCACAGGATTAGCAAGCTGAAGTGGCAGTGGGCTGGCCACATTTGCCGAAGAACCGATAACCGTTGGGGTAAACGAGTTCTTGAGTGGAGACCGCGTCTCGGCAAACGTAGTGTAGGACGTCCACAAGCCAGGTGGAGCGATGATTTGCGCAAGACGGCTGGCAGGAGCTGGATGCGAGAAGCCATAGATCGAACTAAGTGGCGTGAAATTGGAGAGGCCTATGTCCAGCAGTGGACTGTGATGGGCTGATGATTGATTGATTGATTGATCAAACTTAACATTTTTATGGCCTGTACCACAAACGGAACCCTCATAGAATCACTTTGTTGTCAGTCTTTCTGTCTGTCGAAACCCTTTTTCTCATGAACGCGTGTAGTTATGAAGCTGAAATTCATATCAAATCCTCATGGTTACTCGGAGCTGTGAAAAAATCCAGGATCAATGCCAATGCAATCAAAAGATACAGCCGTTTATACTGCAAATTATTGCTACTCACGGGGAACCAAAACCTACAGGGAAGTCAGAATTTGAAATTTAGTAAGCAACGATGGCGCGGTCAGTACCTGGATGGGTGATCGCTAGTGGCATATTACCATGAGCGTCTCCGTGATTCGGAGGTCACGTTAAGCAGTCGGTCCCGGTTGTTATCATACGATAACAGTCGTGAAGCTTAGTTGGAAGCCTTCGGGCGGCTTAAAAACATCCAACGGTAAGATTTACGTAGCCACAACTTATTCTTGCCAGTCCCCAACCCGCACTTGGCCAGCGTGGGGATGTATAACCTTAACCCTCTCCTGAGAGGAGACCCGAGCCCAGCAGTGGGACATTATGGGTTGTTGTTGTTGTTGTTGTTTAAAGAAACAAAAAACGATCTCACAAATAATTCAAACCTTTTCATTCTGAATAGCCAAATCCTATCAACAAATATTTAAATAAAATAAAAACAACTTTAAAGTAAAATATTCATACAGAAGTTCCAATATCCGCATGCCATTTCGACCTTTTTTTTTCAAATAAGTTATTGGAAGTTAATCAAAAAGCATAAAACAATTTTTATTCCATCTACCAATAGCGGTACACAACAATAAAGCGAACAAATATTTACAATGAAAACAAAACCAGCCATATGGCTCGTAAAATTTTGATAATCTAAATTATGTACATTTGTTACTTCAGCTTAATGAATGAATACGTTGTAAAAATAATAAAATTTTCATTTTCTAATTAATATGACAGCGCAACACTTTTCCGGTGGTTAATAAAGAAAATTCCTGTATCGCAGTTAATTAAAATAGCCAGCTGTTGGGTTTCAGTGACAGCGGAATTCAATTTTTTAAATACTTTTAAATTGTTTTATTTTCTTTATACATGTTTTGTTTTAGATTAACTAAGGGATTTTCGTTATAATAAATGTCCAATTCATTTTATTAATTACTTATTCATAGACGGTCTAAATTCAATCTATGCCAGATTCAATTTTGGCCGTCAAAAAAACAGACAAACAGCAATAAATCGCTTGTCGCTGATCTCGTGTGGTGACAAATTACTTAATGGCCACTGACATTTAAAACGATACTAAAGGAGTTAGTTGCACGTAGCTAGCAACTTTTCTAGCTGATCATCCTTCGGTGTCTCGTGGTGTTTAGTTCGGACTGCCTGCCAATACGCCATTAGTCTCAGTCAATAATTTGATCAATAGAGCAATGTTCTTAAACCACTGAGATTTAGAATACTCATCGATTTACCATAGCTTTAAAAATATTCAACATTGTAGACACACAGTAATAATATTGAAATGTGTATCATAAAACTAATACCTAAAACTTTTAACCTTTAATACCCTTTTTACAATTCTATTCCGAGTTCTAATCAGAAACATCTATTCATACTTCCATATTTATGAATAATATTAGTAAATAAAAGTATAGTTACCAATAAGAACTAGCTATAAAATTTTAATCCGCTTTAACTGCTACCAAACCTCATTCAAGCCAACAGCATAGCGGAGGATTCATCTATATACACTTTTATTGAATTTCCGTAGAATTCCTAACACATGCCCGTCGTTGATGAGTTTTATTTCATAAAAGCGAGTACCTATCGTGAAACAAATTATTGTTCCATATGTTTATTAATTAATAAACCCTGAAATGGTGTCTTATTTATAAAGGTTTAGGTTTTAGATTACAATAACAGTTGTCAAAGATTGTTAAAACTACCAGATCTTGGCTCATTTTAAAGCTAAAATGCTAAGCTGGCTGGAGCTGGATGCGCGCAGCCGAGGATCGAACTAAGTGGCGTGAAATTGGAGAGGCCTATGTCCAGCAGTGGACTGCGATGGGCTGATGATGATGATGATGATACTTAATAATTACCAGTGATGGATCATTTGATTTTAGTTCAATATAATAATGATATGCATGATATGTGTGTATATTTTGTATTTATCAGAGTATTCATATATCTTTACTTATAACACAATCATGATCAGGTCCTATTGGTCCAAGCGTAATGTTAACTTGCCTATCCTAGCACACCATCAAAACACACATTTAAAACGACGTGAAAATCGCTTAGATAGATTTGAAGTTCGTCATAAGTGTAATGTGATACTAGAATCATATTATATATAAAATATCGTAATACGTAAACATTGAACCAAGTATGTTTACATACGCATATAGAGGCTCCAAGGGATATTCCTTTCATTATATTTAATGGACCTCAAACACTTACTGTAAAGAAGAGAAACCAATATATATATCGGAATCCTAAATATATTACACAGCTAGTACCTAGTAGCTAAATAAATACCTAATCCACGAACCGGTATTAAATTATTGTGGCCATATCGTAAACCTACAATGTTCTAGGGATACAATATTTATTTTTATTAAGTTAGAAATCGCACTAGGATGGCTGAACGACGCAGTTTTTTATTTTGAGTGTATACGTGATAAGCAATGAGTGAAATGAAAGCTGCTGTGAAGTGTGGTTACAGGTTTTTAAATATGTTCTTTTATCGTTATTCTAGTTGTATGAATAGGCTAAAAGACCACTTAGAAAATTATGCCAGTTTTAAACTTATTATGTACTAGGTGAATCCCGCAGGTAAAGCCGCGGGTTGAAATAGTATAAAAAAGTAAGTTACTCTTTATATAATTATCTATCTGCCAGTGAAAGTCCAGTCAAAACCGGATCAGCCGTTCCAGAGATTAGCCGGAACAAGCAGACAGACGGAGAGACAAAAATTGAAAAAAATGATATTTTGGCATGTGTGTATATGCATGTAGTATTTAGCGGTTATTTCGTTATTTCAAAGAGACGCCCCAATTTTATTTATTTGTATAGATGACAACCTTTTTACAAAAGCATTTATCTACGTATTTTATCTATATAAAATATTATTTATTTCCATCCCACGGTTACCTGGAAGATATTGCAGTTTGCAGGAAAGCAAAACGACGTTTCACATGAATTAAAAATGCAATTAAAGATACATTCTAGAATTAAAATCCCTTGTACTTAAATGTTAAGACGCCACTTAACCTTTGATAATGCCATAAGGCGAAACCTGTCAGTTATAAACATAAATAAAATGGTGGAATAAGTACAAGTGATTTGAATTCTAGAATGTATTGCAAAAAGTTCCATCAAGTGCCGACAATCGAGTGTATAAATAACGAAATTAAACATGTTTCTCCTTTATATCTGGGAATTGTTGGTTCATCAAACGCTGCAACATTATTTCCTAGTGCGTAGCTTATATTTTTTCACGTTCCTCGTCTGCGGTCGTAACAGCAACTAATTGCTTTCGGAAACGCTTTATGCGATCGTATTTCACCTGAAAAAATGATTTATTTGAAACACACGCGGCTCTTTGTCGCATTTTCGTACCAAAACAAACGTTTCGCTGCTAAGTTTTTCTCTACGTCTATTCTTTGGATTTATTTGTAAAGGAAATTGACCATCATTCTTATATTGTTATAATATTCCTATGTAGAAGTGTAACTTATGGAAAATTTAATATTTGACTAGCCCTAGTAATGTCAACTGCTAAAACAGAGTTCGTAGAGTTTATTCCCATTAATTTAAAATTATTGAGCGATGAGTGTGCGCTCATAGCCCAGTTGCACTCGGTGATTAGAAACAATCATCGAGGGTAAGCAACGATGGCGCGGTCAGTACCTGGATGGGTGACTGCTGGTGGCATGTTACCATGAGCGTCTCCGTGATTCGGAGGTCACGTTAAGCAGTCGGTCCCGGTTGTTATCATATGATAACAGTCGTGAAGCTTAGTTGGAGGCCTTCGGGCGGCTTAAAAACATCCAACGGCAAGATTTACGTAGCCACAACGTATTCTTGCCAGTCCCCAACCCGCACTTGGCCAGCGTGGGGACGTATGGCCTTAACCCTCTCCTGAGAGGAGACCCGAGCCCAGCAGTGGGACATTATGGGTTGTTGTTTGAGTGTCATCGGTGCCAAAGAGTAAAAAATTTCTAAAAAAAAATATTTATTTTTGAAGGAGAGGTTTATGTTGAGAGGTTGAAAAAGAATATACAATTATAAAGCCAAAATATCTTAACAACATTTTACATTTCTACGTCAAATAATGTTTGAAGTAATTGATAGAATTTATACATAGATAAGCCTGTCCAGCTATCTCAGCATATTTCAGACATGATTCTATTATCGATCACGTAGAATTTGGACACTATGTATCTCGTTAAGATTAAGACGTGATTATATACACTGTAGCGATAGGTTTAAGGATATATCCTACATTATACAGTATCATATACCACACATTACCATGTTGTATTAGAGTAGTGGAGAGCAGGAGTTCCTGCATAATAAATATTGTTGTTATTCTATATAACGTACAAGTTCGGTGACCCACGAACACACATAGTTATAACACTCGGGATATAATGAGACGAAAACCACAGAAGTTGCCAATAGATACGACGGTGACCGAACTTTGCTCGGAATTTTTTTTGGTAGATTTTATAAAAATGAATCCTAGCTAGATCGATTTATCGCCCCCAAAAAACCTTGCATACTAAATTTCATTAAAATCATTAGAGCCGTTTACGAAATTTAGATTATATAGCATATACGTTTCGCTTCGGTGCTTCCTTTTTGTGCCCAGCGGTCAGAACCTGGAACTCACTACCAGTGCACGTGTTTCCTTCCCACTATGATCCCGGGTCCCTTAAGCGGGGCGTGAAAAAGCATCTCACCAGACTGCCATAGTGACAGTCACCATGCTGCATTGTCCTTCTTCGCATTGAAGATGGTGACCACCCATCTTGGGTACTGCTCATGCTTTTTATCAGGCAGGGCAGAGTCATTTTGACAGCTAACATATAAAAAAAAGAAAAAAGTAGAAGAATATTAATTTAAATTATACTCGCAGTCTGCGATAAGGCCGCCCATTGTACCACTGTTTTTATTCGTGTATATTTGACATTGTATTTTAAATATTATGGTGTGTAAATTACCTATCTATCTAAGAATGGCTCGTTTAAAGTTATTGATTATACCAGCACTAAGAGTATTTGTTTTACCGGGCACCATTTTACAACAGTCTGTGCTCAACATGCTCAAAAATGAATCATCATCATCAGCCCATCGCTGTCCAATGCTCGACATACGCATCTCCAATTTCAAGCCAACTTAGTTCGATTCTCGGCTTCTCGCATCCAGCTCCTGTCAGTCGTCTTACGCAGATCATCACTCCACCTGGCCTGTGGACGTCCCACACTACGTTTGCCACGACGCGAAAAATACCAAAAATGAATAGAGAATACATTTTTATAGCTTCTACTTAACAACCTATAAAAGGGTTGCAGTATAATAAATAAATATTTCCGACATCTAATACACAACGCCATCTAGTCCCAAACTAAGCAGAGCTTGTATTATGGGTACTAGACAACTGATATAATACTTATATACTTTTTTATTTTTTTGTAAATACATACATATCATACATAGAAAACACCCAAACTCCGAAACAAATATTTGCAGATCATACAAACATTTGATCCGACCCGGGAATCGAACCCGAGACCTCAGGAACAGCAGTCGCATACGCTACCGCTAGGCTACCGAGGCAGTCATATATATCAGTATATATATTTGTTGTACATACATATATTATCAAAGTTTCTTTGTGACTGTTGTCAATAAATTTATACTTGTTTCTTACACAAAACTTGTTCTGCGGCTATACAACACATTCATGTTCAAATTGCTTCAATAAAAACTTCACGATGTGTTGTTTAGTTTTAAATTTTTTGATACGTGTACAGCCTTAGAAGTTTTAATTTACGAGCATAATACATGTAACATTGAATTATTTTATTTAATTTTGTTCTCACATTATATGCCACTGCACGATAAGCCTAGTGGTTATAGCGGTCGCCACGCCGGTTTCTACTGTGCCAAGTGTGAGTTCAAATTCTATATCGGACAAAACTTTGTGTGACCTACAAATTGTTGTTCTGGGTCTGGTTGAGCTTTGTGTCCGTTACATGTAAGTTAGTAAAGTTCACCGCAACACAGATTCTACGTTCCTAATGCGAGAGTTGTCTTTTCCAAGAAAACTGCAGTAATGAGAATAACAATCTACGAAAAGAATATAAGCATAAAAAATATACGTATTGAAAGTGTAAGTATAATTTGAGGAATTTTAACAGAAATTTATTACCATTGTCATCACTTTCCTGTTCTTTGGTCAATTCATTTCGAGTCGGTGCAATCTGTAACGATATTCTGAAACTAGTTTCTATATGGACTGATGGCTGGAAGCTAGTAGTATACACTAAAACGAACCTGTAGGTCTAGAGGCCAGAGACCCTGAATGCTAAACCAGAGGTTGTGGGTTCGATTACCGCTCAGGACCTGTCTTTGTGTAATGAATACGGCCATTTATTCTGGGTCTGGTTATAGTTTATATATATAATGTATATATTTAGAAATATGCATAAATATTGTCGGACATCTAGCATACAATGCCACCTAGTCCGAAGCTAAGCAGCTAGTACTATGGGTACTAGCTAACTGATATAAATATATACTTTTTTTTTAAACTATAATTTATAACTATCACACATAGAAAACACCCAAACTCCGAAACAAATAATTGCCGATCATACAAACAGTTGGTCTGATCCAGTAATCAAACCCGAAACCTTAAGACCAGCAGTCGCATACGATAGCACTGCACCACCGAGGTTGCATACAACTATATTTATCAGCAATATGGCTACCGTAAAGTACAGGGTTCACCTGGTTTTGTGTCGTCAAATCGTCGGGTATGAGATGTTTTAGGATATTTTGTATGAGGATGTGTTTAGTTGTAAATACTCCAAAACCACCAGCACTTGTGGCTATAACCAAACTTACCTACATTAATCCTAGTACATTATTAGACAACACAATGTTACACTAGTGAGCAAATAGCATAGGTTAATCCGTCCGGCCATCATCGACCGAAACTATCTGGAACTCAGCCAGTTCTATTATCTTGTAATGTTACAACCCTCACACTTGACTACATTATGTACAATCGCGTTCAGATGCCGTTTATCAATGCTATATAAAGGAGTTACGATGCAAGTTATTGTGAATTACCTTTTGAACGTATGTAAATAGAGAATTTTAATTTAAGAGCCACGTTGATTTTAGCTTGAACGACACTACCCTTTCACACATGGCAACTTCCAATTACAGTGCATCAGAAATATACTACAGTACCATCTACCGCAAATACACTGTACTGCGGAATAATGTACTACACAAAGAAAATAGCAATCTTGCATCGCGCAATAGTAGTTCTCGCGCCTATATACAACAACCAAACATCAACCGTTGGGCCTGTAGCCTGTAGTAGGTAGTAGCCTGGCAAGCATGATCAGCTCGCCTGGCTGGAGGATCCTCTTTTGTGTTAGAAGGACACGATACTCTGTCCTCTACACACAGAAGATCAATCCGAAATAACAGCATTTGTACTGTCGTGTTTCGTTGGTGAGTTCGAAAGCCCAGTGATTCAGAAGTATCTTAATAGGCCTCCATAGTGTGGGTCACCGTGTTGAATTCATTGTTATAATTTTATATACAAATTTAATGCAATATGTTTGCAGCATACAATAATAATAATCTAAATAGTTCTATTATATAGTATAGGCAGCCTCGATGGCGCAGGGCTATCTTATGTGACTGTTGTGCTTGAGGTCTCGACTATGATTCCTGAGTCGGTCCAAATGTGTGTATAATCTGCAAAGATTTCGGAGTTTGGGTGTTTTTTCATGTATAAAATACATGCATACACATAAAAAAATATATCAGTCGATCTAGCTATCATAACATTAGCTCCGTTTAATTTGAAATGTATGTGAAATGTCCGAAATATTTAATAATACAATTAGTTACTATTATCATTTCTACAATTAGTCAAGATGTGTATTGCAAATATATTAATTCAGTCGTCCATTTTATATAATTATGATAAAATCAAAATCATTATTGTGTACTACCCAATACTATAAAGAAGCGCCCTACTATTTTTTTATGGGGTAGAAGGCTTAAGATGCAACACCAGAGCCGACCTTTGGGGGATAGGGAGGTGAATGGAGAGCGGGGTTGGGATATTGGCCTCCAGTATCCTCACTCGCTCGGTGAAACATAGCGCAAGCGATGTTTTACAGCGGTTTTCTGTGGGATCACTCCGGTCGAGCCGGCATATTCGTGCAGAAGCGTGGCTCTCGCACTACTTAAAAAAAAATCATGCGTAAAAAATTAAGCAATTTTTGTACTCGCCTGTACGTTGTGATCATCTTTGGCAGGTGCACTCGAAAATTCGGTAGGCTGTGTACGGATTAGGGTTGGCTATATAAAAGGGTGTAAACGTTTAAGAATTTTAGCGTAATTTGTGAAACAGTATGTCGGTTGTAAAACTTTATTGTCAGGTGTACGAGGTCATTCTCATTATATTACTGCTCAACTGCTGGAAGTGTTTATTCTTTGAAACGAATGAAATTGTCGCAAGCTGATGATTTGCCGATAACCTTAACATCTATACAAACAGAAAATTTAAGGGTCTGTTTGTAATTTTAAATTAACTAATTTTCACTAAATGTATGTGAAAAATGCTTACGGTACTTATATCTAGAAATCTATTTTTATTTTTTTAAATACCATAACGGCTTAAATAACTTTCTTAGTTCAGGAGTTAATAAGGCTTGACTTATAAAATGCGCTTATTAGATAAAAATATCGAAATAATAAGCAAACATTGTTCATCGTAATAAATACCAATCCCGCTTTCTAAGTCCACTTGCCGTTATGCGTGACTACGAAATGCTATTCTATATGTATACTCCGACACGCACTTGGCTGTTTTATTTATCTTTTTTTTTTTCTCATTTATTTGTAACCTTCTATGGTGATGAGTAAAAACTACAAAAAGCTAAAATTAAAAATTCTACACAAGCTTAATCAAGTGATCCTACGCCAAAAATGCTTTACATCATTTTGGAAAAGAGTTGATACTCTTAAACTGCTGGACTTACATTAACCAGACGTAACTGGCTTTCAAATGAGAAAAACGGCATCGAAATCGGTCTATCTGTTTGAGAGCAACGATGCCACAGACAGACACACACGAGACACAGACATCGACGTTAAAGTTATAACACCTCTCTACTTGCGTCGCGGATTAAAAACAATGAATAAAAACTTTTATTTATCACATGTATATCGTAGAGAACATGGAGTAAAAAAGACCAACACCTTATAATTGATTGTCAAGGCTCGTTTTAAACATTATGTTTCAGAATTTTCATGAACGAACAAACATGTAATAAAACTCTCAAAGGGATGTGTCAAATATACATAGCTGGCACACAAACTTATTTATTTAAACATTCGCGCTCTATAGATTCAGTTGCATATTGATTCAGTATGAACTAACTACCATATGAATAAAAAATCTGAAAATAAAATGTAGCTATAAATAAAACGCAGAGTCACAACTTATATTCGCAGTCCAAGTGCTTCACTTTTAAATCAAAATGGCGGCAAGACAAACATTCCGACAAGATGGATGACCTCAGAGGTCACGAGGTTAGTACAAGAAATCTCACTCGGGGCCGGAAGCAAGGAAATGGCTGCGGCTTCCGGTCGCGAGCGATGTGTAAAAATCGTAGGGCGTTAATTTTTGTTGTCTGCGATGTTTTCCGGCTGTGGATAAAAGAAAAACTTAGACATAAAACTACAATACTCTGCAAGGATATCAACTGTATCACGAGAAGTGATTATAAAAGTGAATACTTTCCTTTTGTGGATGATGAATGGAATGCAGCTCATATTTAGATGTGTGGACTGAAATGTTTACGATCTAACGATTTTTTTTACACAATCTATTCTTCTTTAACTGTAGAGTCTTCCCAGCGATGTACAATGCAAATGCAAATACATAAAACTACATCTACTAGTTTTTATTACCAAATTCATCTTCACGTTAAGGTTGGATCTTCAGACCACCTAGTATTTGATTTGTTTTAAGCAGGTAAGTACAATAATAAAATTACTAGCTTTTGCGCTTCGCTCGCGTAGAAATAGATATTTCTTTCCCAATCTTGCCCCTTAAGGGTGGCATTTCAAATATTCCTTTTTTTAATGCTAATTTACGTTATATAAAGAATCTATATGCAAAATTTAGGATTCTAGGTTTAGCGGTTTGGGCTGTCCGTTGATCTCTGGGCATCTTTATCAGTCAGTAACCTTCCTCTTTTATATATACAGATACAATAAAGATTAGAGATTTAGTAGGCGTGATTTTATATTATAAAAACCGGTTCAATTATTCCTTCGACTTAATTAAAATGGTAACAAGAACATTGTTGTTCTCTTAAATACATAATCTATATTGTGGTGAAAGTTATTAAGCGAATTTGGTTTGTTAATATTTTATTTGTTGCGAAGTTTTGGTGTTTTCTATGTTTAATATACATATATTTAAAAACAAAAAAGTATAAATGTATTTATATCAGATGTGTAGTACCCATACTACAAGCTCTGCTGAGTTTGAGACAAGACGGCGTTGTGTGCTAAATGTCACAAATATATTTTGGACTGCCTCGGTGGCCCAGCGGTAGCGTATGCGTCTGCTGTTCCTGAGGTCTCGGGTTCGATTCCCGGGTCGGATCAAATGTTTGTGTGATCTGCAAATATTTGTTTCGGAGTTTGGGTGTTTCTATGCATGATATGTATGTATTTACAAAAAAAAAGTATATATATGTATTTATATCAGTTGTTTAGTACCCATAACACAAGCTCTGCTTAGTTTGGGACTAGATGGCGTTGTGTGTTNAAAAAAGTATATATATGTATTTATATCAGTTGTTTAGTACCCATAACACAAGCTCTGCTTAGTTTGGGACTAGATGGCGTTGTGTGTTAGATGTCGGAAATATTTATTTATTTATTTATTTATTTATATTTAATTTTTTATAACTTTACAAGGTTGGTGGCTCGATGAGAATTATACGACTACCTTACAAAAAACCAATATTAAAAGTATAAGAGGCAGCAGGTACACTTTCTGTCTCGTCGTTAGCAATCCTATATCTTAAAAGGCAGTTTTCCCACAGAAGTGAACATTTAAAACTAATAAACGATTGCTTTTTGGAAATTCAAACGTATATCTGACTGTGTTGTGCGGGCATCTGTGAGTACATATAAATTGTTATGTGTACTAAATCAGTGATTTCCGCGCAACTTATATATCTCATATTGATTACACATCGATGTATTACATTTGTAGTTGGCGCAAGTGTTACCAAGACCATATTGATGACTACTTACATGAATATGCTCATCAACCAAATCTGATTATAGAAGATTTACTGCAAAAACTTACTTCTACGATTCCAAATCCATCGCTACAGTGTTCATATATGTATTAAGAAATAAAAAAAATGCTCAAAGCTAGTAAACTTTGCGGTAAACTTAAATTAAAAACACTGTGGGGCGATATCATAGAAATATTTTCAGAAAGCACTACACAGAGAAAACATTAAAAGAATTTAAAACTATTTTCTACTTTTTAGTTTGATTTATATATAAAAGCATATTTATTTAAACTTTGATTTATTTTATTAGTATTATTATTTTTAAATTACTGTATTGTCATCGGTCGTTGATACGTCTAATTTGTAAATTGAATTCTGACAGTTATAAGGGGGTCAAAATGAACTCCAAAGGAATTAGCTACAAACTTACAATTGAAAAAAAGCGTCGAAATATATACTTACGCGAAGAATTTAAAGAAACTTAATGTTATAACAACAATGATAATGTCATATTAATGTGTGTCTAACAAGCACTTTATCGTGCCTAATGTCTGCAATAATATAACCTTATATATATAGTTCATGGCTTCAAAGTTTTTGTTTTAAATTTTAAATTTGTTGAGATTTTGTACATACATAACTTGGGATTTTTAATGAATTATAAATGATATTAGGCGTAACCTTTTTGTTAATAAATCTATTCCGAACAGCATTTTTCCTGTACTTTTACTTTATAATTTCCGCCGTATATTATATTTTCAATAAGTGTCATGACAGAACATGCAATTATGTCAATTATCCCTTTTTTTTCTTTAGCTATTATCTTTCTCCGTCTATTATTGTTTCTTTCTCTCTCTTTCTCTATCAATTAATCTAATAGAATACCGTAAATCATAAAATTATTTAACAATATGTTTTTTTTTGTTGTAAGTAGGAGTCTTATTAAAATAAAATATTTTCGGATATCTGTCCTAGTTCCAAACTACGCAAAACTTGTATAATGGATACTAGACAATAGATATAAATACTTTGTTGTATATATATACATATATATATCATACATAGAAAACACCCAAACTTTGAAACTAATATTTGCAGATTACATAAACATTTGGTCCGATCCGGTAATCGAACCCGAGACCTCAAGTGTAGCAGTCGCATATGCTACCACTGCGCCACTAAGGCAGTAAATTAATTTATTGAAAACATTTAATAAATTAATTAAATTAATTAATTGATTCAAATATTTTTAAACTAAAAAAATGTAACACCTTCAATTAAATTAAAATTAGAACTAAACATTAGCAACAAAACTTTTTTGGCAGCGGTGGGATTCGAACCCACGCCTCCGAAGAGACTGGTGCCTTAAACCAGCGCCTTAGACCGCTCGGCCACGCTACCATTGGATGATATTGCCGAAATAACCGACCAATTTTCATAAAACATATTTTAAAATAAACTATTTCGTGACAATGATTTATTTATAAAACGATTTCACGCATGTGAATTTATGCGGTGCAATACTCAATGAAAGCTTCTGAAACTGTTAGCTAACTGCCAACATTAATATCATATAATAGTGATAATATTTTGTACTAAATTTCATAATGCAACTTCTTTTTCAAAAAAAGAACATTGTTAGGCACGCGCCATTCGCTACCAAAGCGCTGTATTTAAAAAAAGAACTGTTCTTCTTTTGATGATATGGCAATCAGCCGGATCAGCTATATCTGCCAATGTCAAGTATTACAAGTCTTCAATTCTAAGTCTTTGGAGTCTTCAAGTCTTCGTCGTGATGGAATTAATGATAAAAAATATAAAAAATGTGGATGACATGAAATGGGGACCGTCTTTCGCAAAAACAAAAAACGATCTCCAAAAGAACTGTTATTCTAATACACATCGTATCCCGCCATTTTTACATAGACTTCTTACACTGTATGGTTTATCCATCACCATCTTATGGTTTCACATTTTTTATGAAGGATTTATATCATGGGTGTAGATAAAGTGTACAACCCACATTCGTGTTTAAATACTCTTTGTTATACAACAGTTGCTTAAATAACTATAAAGATATCGAACATTTTTATTGAAGTTGCTTTACTTCATTTCTCACAAACAATTATCAACATATTGAAATAATGTAACTGTCCTACTAATATTATAAATACGAAAGTTTGTGAGGATGTATGGATGTCTGTTAGACTTTGACGCAATAACTGCTAAACTGATTTAGTTTAAACTTAACAGTAATTTATTTAATACGTCAGAATAACACATAGGTTATCATCAACCATGATTGAAGGTATATAAGTAACGGGCAAGTGCTAGTTTTAGAATAAAGCACTCAATGGTATATGTTTTATATACTACACTTAAAGATGCGTCTGTGTGGCTAACATAAACACACTTTAGTCCTTTTAAAAACCAAAAACTACAAATCACTATGAAATGGTTTTTACATATTTGCTACAATAATATCGCTGACTATAAAATGACTAAATATTCCGACTAATATTATAGAGTTTTTACAGTTTTATATCTACGTCGTCTTAAATTGATATTAAGTACTGACTGCCTCTGTGGCGCAGTGGTAGCGAATGCGACTGCTGTGCAAGAGGTCTCGGGTTCGATTCCTGAGTCGGACCAAATGTTTGTATGATCTGCAAATATTTGTTTCGGAGTGTTGGGTGTTTTCTATGTATAATATGTATGTATTTACAAAAAAAAAGTATATAAGTATTGATATCAGTTGTCTAGTACCCATAGTACAAGCTCTGCTTAGTTTGGGACTAGATGGCGTTGTGTGTTAAAATGTCTAAAATGTAAAAAAAAAAAAATTAAAGTAGGTGTAAGGCACTATCTGAGCAAAAGAACCTGACGTCCACTCTATTTATCTTCGAAAATATACAGATTGTTGTGTTATTTTATAAATATTTTAAATTAAATTTATTTATTTATTTGTACCTAAACAAATTACAGGTTTGAACTTATCGACGGTTTTTCTTGTGGCACGCAAGCAAGGCTTGTGTCACGGCAAGACCAGATTTTACATTATTCATCGGTGGTAATTTTATTGTTCTAAAATCTCTCCAAACAACACCAGAAATCAAACTAAAAAAAGTGTGTGTGTGTTGTTATGTACACGTATTATGTATAGCTAACTTTAGGGTGTCGATTTTTCGTGACGGTGTGCGAGCGCATCGTAAAAATTTACTCTCATCATTTTGTCATACCGCGCCAAAAGATCTTCTTCTTTTGATGATATGGCAATCAGCCGGATCAGCTATTTCTGCCAATGTCAAGTATTTCGAGTCTTCAATTCTAAGTCTTCGAATCTTCAAGTCTTCGTCGTGATGGAGTTAATGATAAAAATTATAAAAAATGTGGATGACATGAAACGGGGACCGTCTTTCCGCGCCAAAAGATGTATAACTTCAATTACTGTTTGTCAAGTCAAACAATGCTCTAAGAATTGGCTAAAAATAAGATAGCTTCGGTTTTTGTTTTACTTAGTGACGCGACAACATAGTCACTTCGATGATTAAGTTTTTAATTACTTTATTATTTTTAATGAGTGAAGCTTCTGTTCATGCGTACTCTTGATTTGGTGCTAAATTTAAAGGTTAAAAATAAAATATAAAACATTTACGATATACCTTCCACAAATATATATCATCTTCCTCTTTAGTTTTAGATCTCAATAATTGAAATGGAACCCAAACAGTATACTAAAATGCAAACAATCTGTTAATCTAGCTAACAGTATTGACGTGGGGATCAACCTAAAACACTGGACTGTGAAGAGATGGTTACTCACATGCGTCACTCAAACAGTCAAAACAAACAAAACCATTACAGCACTCTCGAACTATTTTTCACAAAACCTATTACTGTTGACACTGCTAACAGAAGCCCCTGTTCAAACGTTGCAAGCTTTGTTGGCGGCTGGCTATCACGCACCAAAAACAGGGAACGTGAGATTTCGTGCACCGAAATTAATAGATGTGAAATTTAATTTCACACATGGTGAGCTTTGAGGCGAATCGGATAGCAATATGAACTCATTCATGAGACAATATTCTTCTTCTTTTGATGATATGGCAACCAGCCGGATCAGCTATTTCTGCCAATGTCAAGTATTTAATGTCTTCAATTCTAAGTCTTCCAAGTCTTCAAGTCTTCGTGGTGATGGAATTAATGATAAAAAATATAAAAAATGTGGATGACATGAAATGGGGACCGTCTTTCGCAAAAACAAAAAACGATCCCATGAGACAATATTGCACAGGTTGAATTTTTGTGTCAAATTTTTTGTCTATTCTTTCCGTAATGTCTATTATCCATACTTTTAATATTTAAAACTCCTTCGAAACGGTTGGACCGTTCATTGAGTGTGTACCTGTAGTCGGTAGGTCTGAGAATCGGCAACATTTATTTTAATACCCAAATGATAAGGGTGACCCAACCCGATTTTTTTTTTTTGTTAATGCGACGTTTGCCGGGTCAGTTAGTAATTTTATAAATTCGAAAATTACTCAATCTGTCATTTGTCGATTTTAATTAAATTTGAACATGGCTACTTTTTATCGCTATACGCGACAAGAGTGGAGCCACAGGCAATAGCCAGTACTTACACAGTTTTGACTTGATCAGTATAAACATTTGACCTTTATCGATATTTCTTTTATATTCATTTTTGTTTTTTGTCTTATTCAAGATTTACACCCTTATTTATTTTGAGAAAGAGAAGGTTATATACAATAATATAATTGTTTGCAAGTAAAGAAAAGCTATAGAATAAGTTACTTGTCGATTATAGTTGGTTCATTTTTAATGTAAAGCTGGTCAACGAATTCAGATGATCTTTATGATGGAGGTTGAAGTACACATTAGAAAAAAATACTAAAGATACTTATTTTTGCCATAAGTCATCATTATTACGATTCGTTTCATTACTTAAAATTATTTTTGTACAACTATTTATAGATAATACCGCAAGATAAAGCAGAAAACAACATAAGGAGTCTAGATATTAACCAACAGCAAAACATTTATAAAACAATATAAAAATATAATTCTACCGCCCTCATTTTCCCCAGTGTACCAAGAGCGTAATAATTTTCCAGAGCGGCCATTTCACCTGCTAATCCACCGACTTCCGCAGCTGTTAGTGGCGGAAATGCGTCGCTGTTTTCAACTACTTTCAGTGACTAAGTGTTGCCACATTTTATTTTTATTTACCTGGATACTTGCTTATAGATATGTGTTTGATGTCTTGCGCGAATAATATAAAATAATGAGTGCAATGAGTGAGTGCAGAGTCTATTAAAATATTAAGTCCCGTCCTAAATTCATTACACTTTTTAACAAAAATTAAATATTTCCACTCGGGTAAAACTTTAGACAAGCCCAGAGTATAAACTATAGTGATTATTTAAGGACAAAAATGTAATCAACTACATTGATAAAAAATCATACTGATATTATCAATTAGAAAGTAAGGCTGCCTATCACGCCTTTACTGTCAAACTGCTTCAACAATTTCGATCAAATTTGGCATAGCTATACATTGATTCATAGAAAAAAACGTAAGCTACTTGTTACTACCGCGAGCAAAAGTCAGACTGAATATAAACAGATTATAACAAATCTTGTACTTGATGCCAAAAAGTGATACATGCAGGCAAAGCCACATGGCGCCACAGCCATAAACCAGTGAAAAAAAATTGGCAGTCCTAAGAACTACCGATGGAAGTGAAAACGTTTTACATGGAATGTTATTTACGAAATCAAGTTGTAAAATTAGAAATTTCATAGTGTTTGAATTAAAATTCCCTTACAAAAAGTGCTCAACGCGGTCAAAGAAGTTTTGTGACGTCAGCATATCGGTGACACGGTGACGCGGTGATGCGAATTCGTAAGATTTCCTCCTACCAAAAATTAATGTTTGTTCACCACAAGCTGTTAATGTTAAAATTTTAAATTTCATAATATTTGAACTAAAATTATTATCATCAGTCTGGTTTTCACATTTTTTAACACTGCGAGTAACAATTAATGCATGTTTATATGATTTTCATTATACAAGTAATATTCTAAGTTATAAGTTTTCACTTCAATCGGCAGTCCTTTTTGTAAAATTAATGTGTGCAATTAGAAATTTCATAATGTTTAAATTTAAATCACAATGTCGGTGACGCGGTGATACGAACTCATAAGATTTTTCCCTACCAAAAATTGCCCAAAGAGGGCAAAGAAGTTTTGTGACGAAGTGAAGTGAACTCATAAGAATTCCCTTCCAAAATTTTTGATTTTTGTTCACTTAAAAAGTACTCAACGCGCCTAAAGAAGTTTTGTGACGTCAGTGTGTCGGTGACGGTGAACCGATGACGCGTACTCATAAGATTTCCCCCTACCTAAAATAGATTTTCGATCACCCAAAAAGTCCTCAATGCGCCTAAAGAAGTTTTCACTTCAAAAATATCTGTAATAATAAAATCTATTTTAACGTACAGCGACGACTAAGCTTTTAATATAATTAACATGAGAAGGGACTTACTGCAAAACACAACGTTTCAGAATACTTCCACAAATATTTTCTAAGCGAACTCCATTAGTATTAAAGGTAGGCTGGAGAATGCCTGTGTTTCTTGGGTCATAAATAACTTGAAGTTCTCGAGAAACGGATGTTGTTATAGGCAGTATGGAAGTGGCAACAGTACTTCGAGATGAATGTGAACATTGTTACGGGGACAAAGTTTTGAAACCGACAGAGGACTGGATATGAGGTATTTTAAGTACATTTGTATTATTTAAAACAGTTTAATGAAGTCCCCAACCCGCACTTGGTCAGTGTGGGGACGTATGGCCTTAACCTTCTCCTGAGAGGAGACCCGAGCCCAGTAGTGGAACATTATGGGTTGTTGATTGAATGAAGTTTCATCGTTTCATATAGGATAAAGCTAATTAAGGTTACTTACGCAGATAGATACATATATAATACTTTATTTTATATATGAAAGTTTGAAAAGATAAATAATAAATATCCTATATAACTAAAAACATAAATTTTGGAATGTTATTTGTAAAAATAATGAAAAAACTCATAAGATTTTTTAGTTACCAAAAATTGCTCAACGCGGCTAAAGAAGTTTTCACTTCAACAAATTTCTGCCAGGCAATCTTTAGATGGGCTGGACTTACTTTAAACAGGTAATAGGTAAATAAACGTTTGAGTAATAGAAGTAAAAATAATTACCCTACTTCCTATTAGTATTATAAACGGGAAAGTTTCTATGGATGGATGCTTTTTACTCTTTCACGTAAAAACTACTGAACGGATTTGGATGTACAGTAATATAGCTTATGCATCAGAATAACACATAGGCACATAGGCCGACATATACACGGGCGGAGCCGCGGGCATAAACTAGCAGAAGTATATAATCGGTCACAATGCGTCATGAATTTCTTGAACTCTCGCCGTGACTTTGGATGTCCGTAACAATTACATCAATTCAATACAGGGGTATTGCTCAGCAATTTCTTCTAAAAATATTTAGATACTCGTATGTACATCTAAATATTTTTAAAAGAAATTGCTGCTTGAATATGTATCTATATATTATCGTAGAAAAAGTAATAAGAGGTGAAAATATCACTCTTAATTTCTTATAAGTATTGTATTTTTCGGACTATTAAATAAAATAAATAAATAAATATTTTCAGACATTTTAACACACAACGTCATCTAGTCCCAAACTAAGCAGAGCTTGTACTATGGGTACTGGACAACTGATATTAATACTTATATACTTTTTTGTAAATACATATATATTATACATACAAAACACCCCAACTCCGAAACAAATATTTGCAGATCATACAAACATTTGGTCCGACTCAGGAATCGAACCCGAGACCTCTAGCACAGCAGTCGCTACGCTACCACTGCGCCACCGAGGCAGTCACTATGAACTGTTTATTTAAAAAAACTACCACATTTTTGAGGTACAATATTTTCCTCTCGCTTTTTCGCAATCAGTGTGACTAACTTCACGAAAAAATACTAAAAAACCCGAGAAGAAACCAATGTGTTTTAATATTTGGTTTGCCCAATGAAGTTTAACCAACAAATCCCAGAGTTGATCAGTGGAGGCAGGCCTGTTATTGTTCTTCTTTTCATTGATCAACTTTAATGTTTATCCATCAAATTGACTACATAAGACATCAAAAATGTTTGTCAACCTTATTTCATAACGATTATTTATTGAATTTCCTGTGCTGTTCCAGTTGTCCTAAATCTGTCATGTTGATATTGGACTGTTTCAATTAAGCGGAGTTGTACAATAAATTTGTTTGTCATTTAACATTGTGATATAAATCAGTATTTATCTTTGGTTGTTGAACTTTCGTGATTAACAAAATCTTTTATATGAATCCCATGGGGTATTGGTTACTTTATTAATTGTTTAATTTTGTTCTACTTATTTAGTTAGCTTTTGAATCATTGATTAAAATAATTTATTAATAATTTTATTTGAGCCTTGAAGCAGTTATTGCCACAGCATTATTTTATATTATAGAAGTACGTTAAGCAATTAGATGTATCGTCTGATTATAAACACGAGTAGTACATACTCTAATTTAGGCTGCCGTATGTTAAAACAGTAAAGATTTTTTTTTGGATAACAGGCTGTTAAAGCGCCAACTATCCTGGTCTGGAGCAGTCAGTTTCTTTCCATTGCTAGACAATTTTATCAAATACCTTTATCCTACGTTCGGTTTTTTATACAGACATTTCCAATTTAAGTACTGTGCATAAATAATTTGAAAGGATCCGTTTTCAACAAAATACTTTCGCTTTTCCTTGTGTAAAATAATCTATTTCCAATTGTGATCCTAGTGGTAGCGTGGCCGAGCGGTCTAAGGCGCTGGTTTAAGGCACCAGTCTCTTCGGAGGCGTGGGTTTGAATTTTTTTTTTAGCTTTCTTTAATGCAAATTATATTTTTTAATTTATACCACTATTGATGTACTTACCATACCTACTCCATCTAAAAATATAAAGGTTACTTTAAAAAAATGTTTAAAAGAACGGAAAAATATCATAAAATTAAATATGCTACCGTCACCCGTAGTATATTTCACAAAAACAAAAACAGGGGTTGAAATCTGTCTCTAGGGTGTGAAATCGAAATTACCAAAGCCCCCAACCCCATATCAATGGGGAAAAATTGTCTCTGAATGCATTTGGTGTTTGATAGCCGTATTGTTGAATTTATTGTTACTGCCATTTCGTGATATTAACAACAAATTGAAACATTATGGATTCCTGATAGTGGCCCCACATGTTGACCTGTTATAGTACAATATAATTAGATATATTTTGAAAGTATGGCATTCCATGATATTCATCATCATCATCATCATCATCATCAGCCTATCGCAGTCCACTGCTGGACATAGGCCTCTCCGATTTCACGCCACTTAGTTCGATCTATGGCTTCTCGCATCCAGCTCCTGCCAGCCGTCTTGCGCAAATCATCGCTCCACCTGGCTTGTGGACTACCTACACTACGTTTGCCGAGACGCGGTCTCCACTCAAGAACTCGTTTACCCCAACGGTTATCGGTTCTTCGGCAAATGTGGCCAGCCCACTGCCACTTCAGCTTGCTAATCCTGTGAGCTACGTCGATGACCCTGGTTCTTTGTCGGATCACCTCGTTTCTAATGCGATCCCTTAGAGAAACGCCGAGCATATACCTCTCCATTGCACGCTGAGCGACTTTAAACTTATGGACCAGTCGAACCGTAAGTGTCCACGTTTCGGCTCCGCAAGTCACTACGGGTAGGACGCACGCATTGAAGACTTTCGTCTTTAGGCACTGTGGGATCGATGATGAGAAGACCCGACGAAGTTTCCCAAACGCAATTCCATGATATTGTCCGTTATGATCTTTTAATACTCATATATAAAATTTTCGTGTCGCGGTGTTTATTACCAAACACCACCAAAACGGCTGGACCGGTTTTTTTTAAATTCTGTCTGCATATCGGGTAGGTCTATCATCTAGGTAGGTAGAGAATCGATCAATATCTATTTTTCATACCCCTAAATATATTCTTAATTTTTTTTGCATTTTTTATAATATGACAAAACAACGTTTGCCGGTTCAGCCATTATTTCTAAAATAGTTTATTCGGAAATTAAAAAGTATCGTACTTAGATCAGCACTCAAGCAAACTTGTTATTGAACTTTTAGAATGGATAAAGTAATTTTTTTATAGGTATACATCACATTAATAAAACCTTTTCATTTTTCAACGGACCAATTAGGTGGCTCTATCGGTATGTCTACTCACAATACTTTTCTCTATTTATTTCAACGCAGACTGTTTCATTACTGCGATAACCTATGTTTTACCCTGATTAAAATAAGTACGTGCAACTCGTTAAATATTACTGTTCTCACTTAAGTGTTCAGTTCTGTAGTTTTAACTCTCAACCACATCTATTTTTATTTTATTATTACCGTTTTATTCATCAATGCATTTCGCTTAGATAATTCTCCTTAAAATAATTTGTTAAATAACGGCTTTGGTGCTAAGTCATAATATAAAATACTTGTATCGTTTGTTACCAATCTTACTCAAAACTTCTTTACCGTTTTTTTATGAAATTTTGTGAGCATATCTGGTATGTCTGATAATCGACCAACGTCTATATTTCATACCTCTAAATGATAAAGATGATCCACACCGAAATATTTTATTTTTGTTATTTTCTTTAAATATAGCATAACAAAGTTAGCCG
Organism: Hyphantria cunea; assembly: GCA_003709505.1. NCBI lineage: Eukaryota > Metazoa > Arthropoda > Insecta > Lepidoptera > Erebidae > Hyphantria > Hyphantria cunea. Next base: position 808,825 of record PKRV01001119.1, read on the forward strand.
GGTCAGCTAGTAAAATAATAAATGGCAGAAAATTAATGTGAATCAGTATGTCACTAATTTTTCAGGGCTACAGATTTAACCTAACCGAATATTCACATACACAGATCAGCTGGCAACTCTTCCCATAAACTTAATCTTCCTAGCCTTAATTAGTTCCAAGATTAGATTAGTATCGGATTCTATTTCAACCGGCTTTATCCGAACATTAGTTATAGACGTGAAGCGCAGTCATTTTCCATATTACGAGCTGTTATTATGAATTTCTTACAAGGAAAACCCACCAACAGCCCTACCCAGAAATCGAACCAAATCTCATCTGCAGTCGTATGCACTAACTAGCACACACTAGCTAGATAAATAGTCAATTAATCCTTTTCTTAGTGTTTATTTTATATTATTATTATATTTTATATTTCTGTTTAAATGTGGGAAAATATGTAATGGGCCTCCATTACATGTCTTCCCACATTTCAATGTCGTTGAAACAATATTTTTTCTTCTAATATTATTTCACGTTGCAAGATTCGATAAAATTGAAAAATAAACAAATGGAATAAAATAACATCACCACATATTATTTTTGTATAATACTAAATCATGTGGTATATATTATCGTCTTTTTAAAAATTATCACCCTAAGTTTTGCAAAATTGTTCCGAATAAAATAACAAAGCCATGTGCACTTTATTGCTGTGTGTGATGCCACATTTAACAACTAAGCCAACTAGATGGGTAAAAATTGTGCTTTAACATTTTAAAATTCAGATTTACTCGTTCCTCCCTCCCTGAATCATTAGGAGAGGGGTTTTGGGTTTTAGTACTCCACTCTCTTGATGAAAAGATTGTTAACATCAGTTTTCTATGGTCGTGACTTCACTCTGACCAACGCGGCATATCGTGAACCAATCGCAGGCCAGCCAGGTCTAGTAGTTACTGGACATAGGCCTCTCCAACTGCACGGCACTTGGTTTGATCTTCGGCTTCTCGTAATCAGCTCTAGCCAGGCGTGTTGCAAATCTGCAAATTATCACTCCACCTGGCCTGCAGCTTCTTTAATAATTTCATCCTATTAACGCAATTACATCTATATGATAGTAGCTGACCCTGTGATATTGGCACCACCTTTTTTTCGCCAATATTTTATAAATTTCTTGAAAAATAATGTTTTGATATTTATACCCATATTAGTTTCCTACGGGTAGATTACAGTGGCAGACTTCGAAAATATAATATTTTAAATTTTGATTTAATTTTCTTCTATACAAACCTAGACCTGATAATTACAAACAAATGAAGGAAAGAATAATCCAATTTGGTGCAGTCGATCGGAAGTTATGCGCGTACATACATTTTGATGAATCATTTTGATTTGATGCTCTAATAATATTAACAACGTTGTATCAAGTACACTATCAGAGTATTAAAGTTCAAAGTAATATCGGGTTGAGCCATATAGGAAGTACATTAGGGTACTTAGTTCCACAGTATGGCTACCACAAAGTATCACATTACCAAACCCACCCTCTGGGAATTTCGGTGCACGTTCCCGTATTTCGTTGCAAGGGGAAATGCAAAATCCCGACCATTTTCTAAACAGTGCGTCTCGTCTCTGATATAGTTTTACCCGAACTATTGGTGCGGCGAACTACTAAAGTTTATTAAATAATTTCAAGGAATGGTTAGTACCTGTAATTGGTTAATGGCATTTAAACATAGTAGCTTGAAAAGTGAAGCTAGTTATAACTAAATAAAAAAAAATTGAATTCATTCCGTCAGCACGATGATAAACTAAATTACGGTGGAGAGCCACACTATGACATGAATGGGCCCGCGCGACCAGAGTGATATCACGCACAGAAAACCGGTGTGAAAAAGCGCTTGCGTTGTGTTTCACCAAATGAGTGAAGATACAATAGACCTATCCCCAGTTTTAGAAAAGATACAGACAGCTTCTCAGATTCTGGCTCAGTGACAAACCAAATACAGTCATATATAATATGTACTAATCGCGCAAACATTTAATGTCTATCATAAAAAAAGAGAAAACCGCGAAAAAAAAAACTATTATTACTTTTCTTTAAACGTCATAGCTATGGATACAGAAAACTAATACTAACCTAGCCATAATACATGTCGATCGAAACTCGCTCATACTAAATCACTCTCCCAGATACCAATGGTACAACATATGTATTGTAGAACACCAGCAACTTTACAGTCTTTGTTGCCCATTCAATATTCTGTTTACCCGTTTTTGTGCCGGACATACTCATAACTTGCAAGTGCTCGTGTCCAGTTGATGGAAACTTTTGTTAGTGGTACTTGAAGGTACCAAGTGGTACTTCCCACTGAGTAAAATGAAACGCCCTAGTTTTTCGTTTCATTTTGGGTATTCTTTATTTGTTCATAGCTTTTAAGAGATGATCTGTGCACTTAATGAGTTTCTACTTTTGTTTTATTTTCTGTAGTATGTGCAGACTTTGTTTGTTATTTAAAGAACATGTTATTTTATTGTTTAAAGAATCAGAGCGCTACCATAATTCTGCTCCACAGTAATAGCAACTAGAATTCTTTTCTGATTTTGTGTTAGTTTATTGACCTTAGAAATTTCATCTTTCCTAAAATAACGTAAGTCTAGAATGACTAGGTTCTTCCTCTATAAGGTCTTGAACAAAACATCTTTAATTATTTTATTGTTTTTTTGTTTTTTTATAAAAATTCACAATGTAACTTAATAAATAAAATCACATTTTATGATGAAGTAAACATAGCTTTTTAATTCCATCGCTTTAAGGGAAAAATATTGAGATTATAAGAGACACTATATACCGCAGTTACGTGCTGAAAAGTATGAAATATCACACGACACTTTTAAGATTAGATGGAATATAAGCTTAAAATAATAAGGAAACTATTTTTTTAATTTTCAACAATGCTAAACGTGAGTAGCTAACTCAATAATATAAACTACTAGTTAACATTTTGAGAAAATTAATGGCTCGCAAGAAAAACACACCTGGACTATGACAAATGTACTTTCATTATGAATATCACATTTCTCATATACGCTCGGAGGAACTACAAGCATTTCTGCGAATCAGAAAACTCGTTAAAAAGTAATGCTCGGGACCTTAGCTGTTTCAAGGCAAGATAAACTTCATAAAACGAAATATGTGGAAGCGTCATCACTCAGACAGCTCGCGAGTTTTACCGAGAATTTAAGGGCACTTACAGACTAACGCTTCGGTCTTTGTCCACGACTAACGTCAATTCCAGTCGCTGATTTTTTTAAAGATACTACCCATTTGTCTCAATGTTATTGTTCATTGTGTAATAAGCGGATTCAACTTAGAACAAAGCTCAAGTGAGTTATAGAAATAATATGCGGTAGTTGATACTACATTAGGCTTCATGTACAAAGGGAAAAATTTATTTCAGGATGGAAACAATCTATTTCGAAGCATAAATGTCTTATTACTACAGAGACAAGCATTCAGGTTAATAATTCATCTAATAACTTTAACCGAGCAATTCTTGCATATATATATATATAATCTGAATCTCGCAAACGGGTTTCGGGTGCGATAAATTGTTTTAGCTAGAATTCATATTTAGAAAAATAACAAAAAGAAATCTGTCGGTCATCCAGGTCCTATGACTTATTCATACTCAACTTGATAACATCAACTTGAAGACTATTTTGACTTTGACTGAGTTTTTGTTACCTACTCTGTAGAAGAATGTATCCAATGTGTCAAAACTAAGATTTTATCAACAACCCATAATGTCCCACTGCTGGACTCGGGTCTTTTCTCAGGAGAGGGTTAAGGCCATACATCCCCACGCTAGCTAAGTGCGGGTTGGGTACTGGCAAGACAAGGTTGTGGCTACGTCATGATAACAGACGGAACTGACAGCTTAACGTGACCTCCGAATCACGGAGACGCTCATGGTAACAGCGGTCACCCGTACAGGTACTGACCGCGCTGTCATGGCTTACCCTCGGTGATTGTTTCTAATCACCGAGTGCAACTGGGCTATGAGCTAGATTTAGTAAGTCCAAACTTTATTTTAAGTCACTATCGACACCCAAACAAATGAACTCATTTTAAGGTTTCACAATAGGCACCGTTCTAACAAAAGATTACAAGAATAGAAATATATATGTGGGAGCCACAAATCAGCGAGCCACCCAATCTTCTAGCCTTCTGGCAATAAAATTTAGGTCGTACGAGAATCTATCAAGGTATATCCGTAAAGTGACCATTCAAACAACTCTGTCGACCATGCGGTTATTTTCTTAAGAATACATATTTCATAAAAGTCGCAACTAAAGTCTCCGAGTGCAAAAAATCTCAAGCAAACGCCTAAAGCTGTTCCAACCGCGTAAATGGAAAAAGTTTGATTGTGAGACATTTTTTTGTCAGGCCATGATTTGGACATTTTTATTTAGTTGTCTTTGTTGTGAACATCTCGATAGAAGATGATGAGAAAACGGATCCATTTTAAATTTGTCAAAGCGTAATATTCTGGATACAGTAAGATGACATTAACACACATTTTACGATGATATTGAAACTAAATAGATAAATATAATTAAATTAGTGGAATTAATATATATAAATAGTAGTTAGGAACATTTTTGTAAATATACTTACTACAAAACATACATATCTAAATAATTTATATCAATCAATCAATCAATCACTTATTCAATCAACAACCCATAATGTCCCACTGCTGGGCTCGGGTTTCCTCTCAGAAGAGGGTTAAGTTTGTGTGCATGGGCGGCGATAATCGCTTACCATCAGGCGATACATCTGCTCGTTTGCCTCCTGTACCATAAAAAAAAGCCATGCGTCCCCACGCTGGCCAAGTGCGGGTCGGGGACCGGCAAGACTACAAAGTAGCTACGTTATCTTGCCGTTGGATGTTTTTAAGCCGCCCGAAGGCCTCCAACTAAGCTTCACGACTGTTATCCTATGATAACAACCAGGACCGACTGCTTAACGTGTCCTCCGAATCACGGAGACGCTCATGCTAACATGCCACCAGCGGTCACCCATCTGGGTACTGACCGCGCCGTCATTCCGTCCCCTGGGTGATTGTTTCTAATCAACCGAGTGCAACTAGGCTATAAGCGATAATTTATATAGTATGCACTATTGTTAACTTTAAAGAAATGAGAGATGTCAACTTAATGATAACATCTAATTCATTTTCGTCAAAATCAGGCTAGTTTTACTTCAAGAAACAGGGACGGTGACCACTTTTTTTTCGTGTCGTAAAAATCCCCTTGAGCTACCACTATACCGGGGTCTTTGGTGGTGACATATTGAATTTGAAACAAACAGTGTACCAATATAGGAGGCAATAACTATTAAGGTATCCGAACCTACCATAAATACAAAGGGTAACATCTAAAAGTGGATACACGCCTTATCTGTAGAGACATACCGACTCAAAACTATAATCATTTTTTTTCAAAAACCAACCCAGACCTTATACTGTACTTGCATAGTTTTTATTAAATCAATGTTCTCGGACTTAAAAAAGACACCTTTATAGTTCTTTTTATTTCTTTTCGGAGTGATTCTTAGGAAAGGCCGGCGCCTTCTAGCTATAAAGTCTGATTTATAAAATATCTTTAAAAGACTTACCAGAATAAACATTATTTTTAACCAGACATACATTTTGCTATATAATATTTTAAAATATAATACCATGTACAATAAAGTTAATTTTTTCATATTAAATTTCATAAATATATATTTTTAAGTGAGATGACAGGAGCGAACGAAACGTCTACATTAGACTATCGAAATTTTCTGTTGAACATTGGTCTTTACAATTTCAAATAAAGGAGCGAGAAATATAAAACTTAAAACAATTTGGGAAGTATTTAGCAGTAATTAAAAAAGAGACACTATCCATATTCAACGTGCATAAACCCGAGTGAAATACCCAGCGTTTTAAAAAACTAAAAACTAGAGCACACAAGGCTTTCATTGACAAACAAGGCCTTTGACTCTACATGTGCTAATTGGCGGCATGCATCAGAAATTTTGTATTTAGTTTGATGCAGAAAAATGTCACATTTTCGGCGTATTCGAAAGCGAGTAAAAAAATTATAACTTGCTTACTGCCTTTAATGCACCTAAGTCAAAGTGAATCGTAATAAGCCGTTATATATGTCTTATCTCTTAACTCAGCATCCGCAGGTAACGCTACTGGGTTAACTAGAACTAGTCTAAAAAGTAGCCTAAGCTACTATTTATATCATCAGATATCTGACCGTGTAAATCCCGTGAAAATCAGCCTAGTCGTTCCTGAAGTTACCTAGAACAAACAGGCAGACAGACACAAAATAGTTACCAAATTTCTTATTCCTGTGAAGTTTCAGTAACAGCTTTCGTAAATATATCTACATAATATAATTATATTATGCATATCTAAATTTCGCGAACAAATTAAAACCACTTCCACCCCAAATTCCTCCACAATTAATTCAAAAGCATTCTTTCTCAACATCCTTTATTCATCACACTCCCCTAAAGGTATGCTAATTCCTTTCTTGAAGGGAAATTTTTCATTTCATAACTTATTATAGTCTAAACGTGTCTTCTGTTAATGGCATCTGAGCTATTAAATCGAGCTAAGTCCCATTGATGCTTATAATTTTATTGCTTAAGGTTGCAATTTGGTAGCGACTTACAAAGTTTTCTTTAAAAATAGATGTTATTTCATTGAAAGTTCATAAACTGCTCCTATTGTTGCCTCTGGAAGTACATTTTTATGTTGCTATTGTTATTGTGGTAGGAGATTCATATTTCAATATACATAGACCAGAGTAATGATGTCATGGCCTAAAGATCATTGCGGTAGGAGATCCATTTCAGCATACATGGGCTAGATCACGAGCTTCAAGAAATTTTCTCGTTGCCTATTACAAAGTGGGGTTGTCTTCTAACTTTAGGTGAGAAGCCTTCAAGCGCTGGTAACACATTTTGTAGAAGCCTAAGGACGACGAGTATTACCTACTCTCTGGAACTCCTCTGCTTGTTTAAACTTCAAATTTCATTTCGTAAAAATACTTTCAGATTGTCTTATAGTTCACATTCAAGTCCTGTAGTCCTTAAGTATAAGGTTAATAATTTATCATCTTATTGTTTTTTTCTTCTGTATTTTAGTTGAAGTAAGTTATACTGCCTTTCAATCAAATTACTTTTCAATCTATATTTCTACGTCATTTAAAACTGAACTACGCTGAACCTCATAGTCAGAGGTAATCAGAACTCCAAACAGCAGTGATAAAGCATACAAAACACCTCATGGCGAACACAGGCCTTTGTTTGAGACTAATTATGTCCGCGCTGATTGCACAGAGCCCTCCCTGTATTGGGGTAAATTGTTTTCGTCCAAAGAAATTAGATACTTCAATTCAGTAAACTAGGGTTTTATGTAAATTTCTGGTAAAGCTCTAATATAGAAAGGGTTAGGTATTTAATTTATTATTTACAGAAATGTTGGGATAAAGTGCTTTTGATTAACTACGAAAATATTTTGCCATCTAATGTCTACATCTATCCTACTCTCATTATTCTCCTTATTTTCATAAAGTGATTTTATACAGTACTAAAAACCAAAACTATAATTACCAGTTTTCGATTAAAGTGCATTTAATTAAGGTGGTTTGATGATTGGGGAAGATTGAGTGAAACTGTTGAATGCAGACAGTATAGGAGCAGTTGAGTCGAGCCTTGGGGGAGGCGTGTGAGACGAATCGAACAAAAAGACTGACAAGCTTTTATTTCTTTTACTTTTTATCTTGACAACTGACTGACTGATTTGACTACCACGTTGGCGCAGTGGTAGCGTACGCAACGGTTGTCCGTGAGGTCTCAAATTTGATTCAAAGGTCAAAGCATACATTTTTTTATGATCTACATATATTTGTTTGGGTGTTTTCTGTGTATAATATGTACATGTGTATTTGCAATATTGATTTATGTATGTATTTTAATCAGTTGCCTAGTACCCATAATACAAGCTATGTTTAGTTTGGGACTGAATGGCGTTGTGTGTTACATATTTGAAACGTTATTTATTTTTAAATAAAATTAAACTTCAACTTTATGCCAACAGTCTCAAAGACAGACTATAGTTTGCCTTGTTTCTTTATTAAATACAATTCCGTTTCTAAAACAGTTATGGATTTTTAGACAACACATGGAAACTAAAACTTTCATTTGCTTTATGACAAAGAACCACTGAAAGACCGGCAACACAGTTGTGACGCCTCTATTGTTGCGGGTGTCCATGGGCGGCGGAAATCTCTTACCGAAGATGATACGTCTGCTCGTTTGCCACCGATATAATAAAAAAGAAACAAATATTTGTGAAGCTCATGCAAATTTGTTTAAAGTCAACCTGTTTAGTGTATACGAAAAGGGTACTAAGGAGATAATTAAGCATGTGTCAATGGTTTTGACGAAGTAGTAAGTGTCATATAAACTAAACTCACTCAAGTCCATAATTTACTTCCATTCAAAAAAGTTTCTTAGAGGTCATGATACACATATCTGCGTTTTTAGAAGTGAATAATAAATATTTAATTTACTTGACTTACCTCTATCTTTCCTATGGTAATTATAAGTATCTGCAAATTCTCAGTTTGAGAAGAGTAAGGGAATGTCCGGTCTTGAAGATGGAAAATAAAAACAACACAGGTCAATTTCGCTATTTATTATTATCAAGAAATCGGGTTGAACAATAAAGAGGCATAGTCAGAAAATTACAAGTAGAGTCGATTCCTATATCATATCATATGAATGTCTTCAAAGGCATTTATCGTTCAATACTTGTGAGATATATTGTATATTATTAACTATTATAAATCCCATGAACCAGTGAACATCCAGTATTTCTGTATAACAGATATTCAGAAACGTAATTTATTGGTACTTGAGTTTGTAACGGTTTAGTAGTGTTTTCATTAATTTCATTATTTACACATTGCACTAGGCTAAAGATTTTTATACATTGTACTTTCGAGATGATGTTTATGACCAAAATATGTAAATTACACTAACCAAATGCAAATGGTATCAATCCGTTTATTACTAGAAAACAGATCTGTATTGGAATATCGACTTGGAATGAAAAGACTTGGATATGATTATTTAATAGGTTTATTAAAAATTTGCTTATTATAAATAAGTATTAGTTTAATGGTTACTTTTGCTAATGCTGTAACTGACTATTGGATAAGAGGTTGTAGTAACTATTCTCTCCTAAGAATAATATTTGTCAGATGAGCACCATCATTTATTCCAATCGTCATTTATTTATAACAAATATGTTTATACGTAGTGTAGTACGCCCCGAAGTACGATGGGCTGACGATTTCAAGAAAATGTCTGGCAGGGAATGAATGAAAACTGCCCGAGACCCGAATAGTTGCCACTCCTAGAACGAGACCTTCATTCAGCAGTGGACGGCGATTTACAGTCAGTATTTAGAGATAAATGAAAATTTTATGAGCAGTCTCATTAATACACAGTGACTCTTAACTTGGAATCATTATTTTAACTTAATTATCCTGCAATTTTCTGGTTGGCAACTGGTTTAGTTCTGTGTAACAAAAATCAAAAATGGAACCTGATTTTTCATGCTTTGATGAATTGATGATTCATGAAACCATATTCAATGTTTATACTATCCTATCTTACATTTATAATTGTCAGTATAATATTATTAACGTTCTTTTCCTTGCTTTCCAGAATCTAAGACATCTTTCACACAAAGGAGTAGCACACTGAAAGCTTACAAAGGGAACATGGAGATTAGTGAGCATTGAAAATGTACGTTTCACAGTAGAAGGCAGCGTTGTAGTATGGATAGTTCTTATTCTTTGAACAATAGAATTGAAATTGAAACAAGATGATGAACAAAGACATGTTCTAGATATGTTTTGAATATGATTGAAATCCTGGATATTCAACACTAGAGAAACAATCAGAAGGTTTCTATGTGGTCGGTACAATGTTGTCATCGGAATATGGAATTTGTTAGCAATAATTGGTTGAAATTACCTTTTAGATACTGTGAGTTTCATCACAGATATCGAAACAGAAATAAAAAGTAATGAATTATACACGTGTATGTATAATAAATTATTTTCGATGTCTTTAGGAGTAAGTATAAGCCTAACTACCTACTTAAGCAATAACTTTATTTTTTTGCAAATTTGAACTTCACAACCATGACTATGAATTTATAAAAAGCGTGTAATAAACACAGTAGAATTTACCACAGTTAGAAACAAAGTGTAGTATAGAAAAAAAAGGCATTTAATTTACTCACCTAATACCGATCCGAGCAACAACACTACACAACCCCAAACACATAATATTTCTCATTTCATCGCAAAATTAAAATGGCTACACGTACAAAATGCTTAACAATTACTGTACAATGGTCGTATTTGTTTTCCTAAATATCCAGCGAATTTAATTTTACTTTTAACCCTTTAAACGTCTGATAATCCCGAAGGCTTCTATAGCCAGGGCCCTTAGGGTGACCACATAATGAGAATTCTTGGTGGAAACGCACACGTTTAACCACCAAGTACATAATGGCAGGACATTTGTTCTTCAAAATAAAACGGTTACCCCTTTTGTTGTATGTAATAAATGTTAACATGCAGTTAGAATAGTTTTGAACTTGTCTCATTTGTATGCAAATTTTCATTCATTGTCACGGTTAGTTTCTAGTTATGGGCCGTTAAGAGAACGCAATTGAATTTCTGCCTACAGTGAAAATTTTGTTTGAATGTATGTATAAAATTCTTTTAACGGTAGATGAGAATAGCTTTGACTGTAATCTATTCATAAATTTTAATGGTGATCTTTATGAATTATAGCTGATTTTAATATTTATATCTCATTTCGAGTTAAGTGGCTGCAATGTGTGTGGTGTAGTTTATGCTGGTTAAATGTAGTGTGTTGTAGTGTAATATACATGACAAATTATATTAAAGCATTAATTTGAACGTGAGTCGACAAATACTCAGATTTAATTATGAATAACTTTAATATGTAACTTCTCACTATATTATAAATTAATTTTAAGAAAAAAATCTTGTCAAAATAGATATTATTGAAACTAAAACTAAAACATCAAGTTGCTATCATATAATAATAGAGAGTTGTATGTTACTGTAGCCAATGGCTATTAAGTTTCCATTATCAGCAACTAACAACAAATTAATCAAATTGTTGGCAGTAAGAACACGGTTAAGCTGTTAGGGACCTCGCAAACAGCCATACAGTAAATATCTTGAACAATATTAATCGAGACAGAGCTATAAATGTTGGTTGAAACTTTGTATACAACTCTCCGTTGAAACTACATTGAGAACAAGATATCAAACGTAACGCTCGATAGGGTCTTAATAAGTTTGGTAGTGGGTAACTGTTACACCGAAACGTAACACTTAAAGATGGTTAGGATCTTTGACTAACAGTTAAACTTTCCACCGTTGATACATTTTCTATCATATAATTAAAACGATAGGATAATAACGAGAAAAACGGATAATTCAAAAGGTTTATAGCAAGGATTAAGTAATGGTTTAAGCCATGGCCACGTTGCTTTGAGTCCAGACTCATTACAAGCGTATGCTGTGTGAACACTCAAGTGTTCTTTGTGTCCGTTTCATGTATGCTTGTAATATCACTTGCGACACTAAGCCTTAGCACTTATAATACAAGAGAATAAAGGCGAACTGATTATAGAAACAGAATCGACGCATAAAACTTGGAACAACTTGGATAGAGGATTGGTTTATAATATTGTTCAAGTAGCATTGTACGGTGTAATATAAATCCTCTATGATGCAAACTTGTCCCTTTTCATTATGCTAGTTTGGTTTACAGGGTTATATGAATAAAACATACGAAGGGTTAAGAGCAATTATTAACGAGTTGTTTACATGTAGGGTCTGCAATTCACTCTGAGGGTCAACAATTGCTCTTACTATAAATATATATTTCAAGTTATTTACTGAAGGGAATGGCAGTAAAGAGCCTATGGGTTTCTATTTTGGCTGTGTGTTTTCCATTCAAATTTTAGCAATGGCTTGGTGCCATTTATGGTACATGACATTTAACCCTTTCTCTGCCGATAAGTAGATGTTACGTTTAGTGGAAAAATTTGTGCGTTTTGGAAGATGTTTAGTATTATCTTATTATTTATGTATCGACTAAATTGATGATATCTTGAAAAATCGCCCTGTGAAGAGTACTAGAAACCGACAAGCATTCCAGAAGATGGACGAAGTGAAAGAGGAGTGTCAGGACCACATTAAGGGAAGAGATTTTTTTTCTGCCTATCCCTCTGGGCTATAAGCGTGACTTGATATTTGTGTAATAAACTATATGTAAACTTATTAATATTTGGTAAATGCGAGACCGGAGGCCCAATGATGCAGAAGCATCACTAGGCCATCGTAATATGGGTCACCATGCTGAATTGTTGCGTTGTCTGCATTCGCAGTGACCACCACTCTTGGATTCTGCTTATGCTTTTCATCAGGCAGAGTAGAATTATTTCGACGGGGCCATACACAAAAAAAGCAACATAACTGAAGTAACAGAAAACACACCACATACGCACGCTTACATAAAGTTTATTAAATTAGAACCGTATTTCAATACTGACAAAATCTAAAATATGTACAGCCCAATAGAAAATCCACAACCAATCAAACAATTTACCAGTATAGTTAAGAACAAACTGTTCATACTGAATATAATCAAAGGGTCTTTCGCTAAACATGTTTAAGAAAATTAAATGGCCAAGTTTGTAAGACTCCCAAAGTTTCGTGGCAAACAGCGTTTGTGACCGCTGTTTAATCCATTAACAACTTCTAAACCAAATTTCGTGATATAATTTGTTTCATATGAGTTTAATTACTACTAAACAAAAAGGCGGTCAAGCTCTGGGCTGCCTTTGTAGCATTGGTAAAATGAATATTGTTTATGATTAATGAATTCTGGTGTTTAAGCGTGTATAAATAATTTTGCTTACGATTTTTAGGTCGGAGCCTATTAATCGATCCCAGTTTTGCTATTCTAACTTTACTATCTACCATTAAAGCCAACTAATTGCTGTCAAACGAATATTTTAGTAGTTGAACACGAAAAATAGGACGGTTTTAAAATATTATTTAATTTATTTTTACTAATTGTATTTAATTAATAAAAATAAATTATATATTAAATACATTATTGTATTGATTTTATATTATAAAATTAAATTACACTTGTATTATATAATACTAACTTCTTCTTTGGACCTTCTAAATTAAATCTGAGCCACTCAACTTACTTAAGACATTTGCAATGAGTCTTATTTTGTAAGTATTTAAAAAAATGCTAAAAAATATTCAAAGTTTTATCGTACGTTACTACCTTCTCTTTCAATGACTAAATGATAAATTAAACGTGTATTTAACCCTAAAAATTCAAAAAAGGTTTTTGAAAAACATTCACATTCGCGCCAAAAACAAGGCGTAGCGCTTGTAACATCTGTGCTATGATTTATAATCTATGTTTTGCGAGAAATACACAGCTTTGAGGCAATAAATCAACACGAACGTAAAGTCGTAGACGTTGGGTGTCATAAATAAAGAAATTCAAAGATTTTTCTATTAAATATGTGATGCTTTGACGCGTGGTTCATGTGGGACCATGTTCGCAATGAGTGATAGGCTTAAGAAATATTTTGGTATTACAAAACTTCCTCAATACGAGATTCCTAGCTCCTGAAGGAACAAGTTTAAACACTCTTGTGATAGAAAGAAAGATAATTAAGAGTCTGTTTATGTAATGGTCCTATTTGTTGAGGCTTCAAGTTCTGGGCTTATTTTAAGATTCAATGTTTAAGACTTGAAATAATTTGTTAATAATATGGCCCTATCTATTGAGTAATCACATGTCTTTAAAATAAATTTGACTAAATCTCAAAATAAATTTCGAAGTCACCAAACTATAAAAAGTTAGATATTCAAATTCGAAGTTTTTATTGCTAAGTTTTGTGATCATAAAACATAGTTTATCTAAACTTCAGATTATATACTATATAGATACTAGGTGGTGTTTCATACAAAAAAATGTGCATATCACATACTGATATTAAACTAGGCAGAGCCGGTACTGATAATTATCTTATATAGGTACATCTAAATATATACATATATATAGAGTATATCTAGATAAATTACACAAACGTGCCTTGGAGAGCACTTTACGTCGGTCCTGCGCCTTATCTCTCCCGGGTCGTGTCGGTTAATCGTCCCATCGAATTATGAGAGAGAGGGAACAGAGAGTGCACTTGTGTTTGCGCATACACTTGTACACTATAATTTCCCCTGCGTATTTGGCTGGTCCCCGTTGAGACTGGCCGCCGTGGCCATAATCGGCTAGGAGAACATCAAATTACACAAACATTTCATGCTCTAAACTGAAACATGTCAATATTAATGTCATTATTTCGAAAGCAGCAGCAGTTCTTTTTCTTAGCGTTTATATTTATAGAAGGTTTAGAAATTAGGAATAAAATGATTTCTCTTTGAGATATAAATATCCTCTCACAAAAGCATAAATAAGTACATATATTTACCCACCCTCCGACGGCTAGTTATAATACGAAACGTAGACACAGTTTAATATCATTCGTATTCTCAATTTACCATCAACGAAAATCCTATAACCCCAAAAACACTATTTACGGTGGGTGTTCAGAAAAATGAAATGCCAATCTGACGTTGTTGTCATTTATCATAATGCAGGGGTAGTTGCCCCATGAGTATGTGGAGTTGGGTCGGTTTTATGGGGTTATTTTGTTGGTAGCTGTAGATGTATGGAGAGAGCGATGGTGTATACGAAATTAATAATTCTACAGTGACGTATTGTGACGGATTAAGAACAAAGGGTGTGGACACCCTTATTCATCCCATGGGTGTCGTAAAAGGTGACCAAGGAAATAAATAAAGCAGGACAAACTGCAAAGAAAAGAAAAACTTGAAATAAACCCTGTGCCCATATTTCTGGCCAACGTGGAATTGTAGGCCAAAACCTCCTTTGTATTTATAGACATAGGTATGTTTAACAGTCAACGTCATCTTTTAACATTAGTTTATTAGCCAACAGCTTTTAACATTTGTAAAAAACTGCTGACTATGATGAGTATATTTAGTAGTAGTCTAGTTACCATTCTACAAACGGTCACACATTTACTTATTTTAGTATCTAATACCTTTAAACGAGTAATCCTTGTGCACCACTATTCAGGAACCAAGTAAACAAAAATATATTTTGTTACTAAAATAAATAATAAAGGAAAGTATTAAATGAATAATCTTCTCACTATACCACTAGTGATGTTATGATAATCGATAAGAACCGTATGTTGTGAATCGGGTATACAACATTTAAGTAATAAGTATATGGCGATAGAAATGATAATTTAAGCCACGATTATCATAGATTTTCAAAATTAAATAAAAAAATATGGAGCATGTCATGAGTTCAATTCCTCATTGCAGTCATCGGAAGAGATCTGTCGCTGCCAGTCGTCGTACGCGCCATGGCCGGTCTTACCGCGGTCGCGACGTTATGCAAGGAAGTCATCTCGCAGAAGGAGGCTGCGGAGAAGGCCTGGAAGGACGACCTCCTCTTGGACCCGATCCGCCGCCGGCGAACCGGGCGACTCATGCCGCCCTGAGTGTGGCCGCGGATGGTCGAGACGGGTTTTTCCCTCCATCCGATTCGGAGGTCAGCCACGAGGAGGCGACGTTATGCGTGTGCCGTACGTCACCTAAATTGAGAGTTTTTACAATTCGACGGTGCTTCAGTGCGGTCAGGCGCTGGGAGGGGTCTAGATGTCGTGAGAAAGCGGTTCTTGGGTCCCTCCCGTCTCAGGAACAGATTGGCACACCGTGTGATTTTAGTCGGTTCTATTTCGACACACCACTCCGTTGTAAACCCCGGTTGGGTGATGGCCCAAGAAGATTTCGACATGTAAAAAAAAAGAAAATGGTCCTCCGGTATCTTCACTCACTCAGTAAAACACAACACAGGCTTTGATTCACACCGGCTTTCTGTGAGGCCGTGGTATCACTCCGGTCAAGTCAGCCCATGCATGCCGAAGCGTGGCTCTTGCTCGATTAAGTGTCAGAAAATGTGGTTATTTTATTTTTCAAATTAACTTAAATTGTCGTTGAGATAACCGTATTAAATAACCGAATTGATTTCAATCAATTGTTTTAGTTTTCCCGATATTCAAAAATAGTCGCATTCATTAAATTAGTTATCATCGGACATGATCTCCTCTTTTAATAATGCTGACTGCTGCTATATGGCTGACGATAACTTCTAGAACCTTTTGCCAACACGTTTTCAGAACCATTTATCAGATTCTGCTGAGAGTTTGCGTGGATGATGCTTTCTTTAATATTTTTTTTTAATTGGGCCCATGATTGCGTACGAAAATAATGAAAGTATAAATATATGTATTAACTACATCACTTACTACGTACTTAAAACTATCAGCGTACCTTTAAAAAGAATAACTGAAAATAATACTCAATTACAAATAACAATGACAAACATTGATATTGTATTAACGTACGTGGCTTAAATAGTTCCCGACCTTACGAAACTCTATACACTTCTACCACCGATACACAACGCCAATGTAAAAATGCACTATCACATTCACTAGTTTTCAGTAACGAGTGCTGTTATTTTCATAAAGAGGTATAAAACTTTTCAGACGACCTAGTATTTTACAGGGTCATAATATTTGTTAAAAGCTTGTGTATGAAAAAATTCTCATTATTCTTAGACCACACATCAACCTTTTGTAAGGATTCACAAGTAGACCTTAAGCCTAGTAGTCTGTGAGGTAAGTCCATACAGTCGTCTATAAGTCCTAAGCCTCTGAAGACGTATATTACGCTAAAGCCTTTTATCAACATTTTATGTATTACTACTTTTTATATTTTTTGGGGCATGGAAGATTTTTTGTTTTAAATAGACAGTATATTCAATCAATCCAGAGAAGAATCATGGGTTGTTGATTCAACCCATAATGTCCCATTGCTGGGCTCGGGTCTCCTCTCAGGAGAGGGTTAAGGCCATACGTCCCCACGCTGGCCAAGTGCGGATTGGGGACTGGCAAGAATACGTTGTGGCTATGTAAATCTTGTCGCTCGATGTTTTTAAGCCACCCGAAGGCCTCCAACTAAGCTTCACGACTATTATCGTATGATAACAACTGGGACCGACTGCTCAACGTGACCTCTGAATCACGGAGACGCTCATAGTAACATGGTACCAGCATAAAATAGATTAAAATAGATTAAAACTATATTTATCAATGCCGATGATATATTGGTTTAAGTCGTTACTTCCTTACTTAGTGAATGTGTTCGATATTCGCATGGGACAACACAATGGATCCACACACCCATAATTTAATTTTTCGCTATATGAAGTCTCGTTAGTTATATATTTGTAGGAGCGTCAGACGGGGCCTGATAGCGGTCTTGGTTATCACATGCCATCGTGACCAATGCAACGGCAGGAATTTGAAAATAAGAGTACAGTTGTGTTGTCCAACATCCTATTATTTATTAGTATTACAAGTTCACACAAAATCACATACGATTGGCAAGATTAAGTTAAGTTAAGAGTCAATAGGCTAGCACGTATACACCTCGTGCGGTGGCTGTCCTTAGAATGCCTGCCACTATTACTAGTGGTGACACCTACGACTCTATTCGGGGTTACCCGCTTTGATATTAGTAACATTTAAAATTGCTCACAGAATCAACTAAATCAATTAATAAATCAAGTCATATTACTAAGAATATACTATAATAATAGAAACTTTATTTATCAATAATGTTATTTAAGATTAGGAATAGTTGTGTTTTAAAAAATATATACATATACATTATCATGCTTAATATACCGTACTGCATATTTTTTTTTTTATTATTTTCCTAACAGCTGTCTTAGCTTTTCGAAACGTTTTTCACTACTGGTCAATAAAAAAAGTATAATTTCATAGAAAAACAATAGAAAGCTTTCCTTCTACTAAAATCAATACACTGTCAAACATGCGTATCGATACATTTTCTATCGACCGGCCACCTTCACTAGACCACTGAATTCTCAGGCAGGAACTTAAGCGGGATATCATAAAATTATGACTTTACAACTACCTGCTTATGACGTCGGATAAGCACTGAATAAAGACCCACTACTGTGGGATTTTGGTTCGTAATACCAATATATTACCAGACTCAACACGTTGCACTAGTGAGGTGTTTTTACTATAAGTTTATATGAATATTATATCTTTTAAAGATTTTTTCAAACGTGTAATAAATCGAGGACGGTAAGGGCTGCAATTACAATTTGAGGTTTGCGAAGAGCCCGAG
Organism: Hyphantria cunea; assembly: GCA_003709505.1. Taxonomy (NCBI): domain Eukaryota; kingdom Metazoa; phylum Arthropoda; class Insecta; order Lepidoptera; family Erebidae; genus Hyphantria; species Hyphantria cunea. Next base: position 827,339 of record PKRV01001119.1, read on the forward strand.
TCCTCTTGAAATAAAATATTTTAGTATTTAGATTCGAAATTACAATTCAATTATTAATTCTAATGTAGATAATAGTGGCTATCCCCAATTTCATTACAATAAATACTCTTCAGAGAAACATTGTGATTGCTAAAACAATTGACACTCAATATAATTGTTTCCGTTCAATTCCCAAACCAAAGTTCCTATTTGTATTGGATTTTAATTGTTTTGATTGGACAATAGATTCGAGTTCTGATTGGTGGATTTAGTTTCTTCTAAGACTGAACTTTCTATATTAGTTTGTTAACTGAATAACGATACGGTACTAAAGTTAGTTTTCTATAGATAACATATGTCCACAGATGACGGGAATAATATCTGAGTTTATCCTTTTATTCCTTTCAATACTTGAATAACGGTGAATAATAAATAAATAAATGTATCGGACACCTAACACACAAAGGTCATCGAGTAAAGCCATGGAGGCAGTCATGGTATATTTCTTATTTTTATTGACTGAATGGTGTAGCGGCTAAAGCTGTCTTCTCAACGCTTTCTACTGAGTGTTGCGGGTTCAAATCACACATGGGACATCATTTTGTGTGATCTACAAATTATTGCTCTGAGTCGATTTTTTGTTTCAGGTATGTTGGTAAGCCCCCCGCGATAAAGTTATATTTGGAGTGCGAGAGTTTTATTTTTTAGTACTTTAGTATCTTTGGCTTGTGAAGAGGCATTTTGAAATAATCATATTCATAGGTAAAAAATATTTTTTAATAAACTAGTGTCTATGACACTCTGACTATGTAATTTAAACTCGATTGACCGATTGTCGGAACTTGATGGAAGTAGATGTAAAACATTCTAGAATTAAAACCACTTGTACCCATTCCACTATTTTATTTATGTTTACACCTGACAGGTTTTGCCTTATAGCGACCTAAGATTAACCTTTGATGCAATAAGATGAAATCGATTTGATGTAATCATAAATCAATCAACAACCCATAATATCCTCCTCCCAGGAGAGGGTTAAGGTCATACGTCCCCACGCTGGCCAAGTGCGGGTTGGGGAGTGGCAAGAATACGTTGTGGCTACGTAAATCTTGCCGTTGGATGTTGTTAAGCCGCCCGAAGGCCTCCAACTAAGCTTCACGACTGTTATCGTATGATAACAACCGGGAACGACTGCTTAACGTGACTTCTGAATCACGGAGACGCTCATGGTAACATGCCACCAGAGGTCACCTATCCAGGTACTGACCGCGCCATCGTTGCTTACCCTAGGTGATTGTTTCTAATCACCGAGTGCAACAGGGCTATGAGCGCCTCTCATAAATAAAATAGCGGAATAACTACAAGTGATTTTATTTCTAGAAGACATTCTGACTAGCTCAGTGGTGAACATCCCTGTTCTAGAGTCCTAGATGTAAAATGCTTCTTCCATTGGTTTGGTTTCGCACATATGAAATAATTAAAGAAGTATTTATATAACCAAAGAGACTGCATATGGCTTTTTATATTTATATATTGCTAGCTAATCGACGTGGTATTTATAACCCGCAGTACAACAATAGCCACGAGTAACGTCGCGGCTCAAAGCTATTCTTAAAAAGTAATCTAAATTACCTCATATATCATTAGCTAGTAAAGGTACCGCCAAAATCGGTCCAGCCGTTCCAGATATTATTCAGAACAAACAGACAGACAGACATTTTTTTTATAAATTGCTTCTTTATATATTTATAGGGGTTGAAAGTTTGTATTAAAAAGTCCGTCATTTTTTAAGTTAGTTTTGCAGTTAGGGAGAAATAACTTCAAGGACGAGGTGAACAGGAGAATTCAGCTGGGTTGGGCGTCCTTGACATACGGTGTCGAAACGTAGATATTTAAAAATGTATGACTTAGCTCAACTTTTCTCCAAAATATCAAATAACATTAGAATTGAGGTGATCCCGTAGAGAAGACGTACATCGACATAGACTACAACATAAGCAAGCTGAAGTGGCAGTTGGCTGGCCATATTAGCCGCAGAACTGTTAACCATTGAGGTAAACGGGTTCTTGAGTGGAGACCGCGTCTCGGTAAACGTAGTGTAGGACGTCCATAAACCAGGTGGACTAATAATCTGCCTAAGACTGCTGGTAGAAGCTGAATGCGAGAAGCCGAGGATCGAACCAAGTGGTGTACAATTGGAGAGGCCTATGACCAAAAGTGCACTTCGATAGACTGATGATGATGATGAAGTGGATTGAAGCGTTTCTGAATATGCTACCCCTAAGGGGTGAAATAGTGTTTTACGTTTCGTAAATAGGTTAGCCTGCAAGTCTCTCAATTGTGATGTTAGTAGTCTGAAACTTTGTCTTTAGGGTTTGAATAAAAATAAATGAATACTTAATATTTATGGGAATTCTCATAAAGAGGCTAGTCCTAGAGTCGTAAGCTTGTATGAAAGATCTTATTAATGGATATGCCGGTTTTCAATCGTGTAAAGATCGCAGACGCCCGACAGTTAAACATAAATACATACATACTTACATAGTATTTAATTAAATACATGTAATCAACTTCTACGTGAGCAAAACCACAGGGAAAGCCTATTATTCCATATAATTCTATTATTTTCATCTACCTATAAAATCATAAACAAGCTTGACTCACCAGTTGCAAAATAAAATATTAAAAGCAAATTTAAAACACAAAGTAGTTGCATTAAATATGAACTTAGCAAAAGACTTGGCAAGTGTTCTAAGTAAGGAAATTCGCAGTATTCACAAAGGCTCCCTTAACAAAGTGTAGGTAACGCACAAATGTTAACTTTTTCTTGCAACGCCTGTTTTTGCTTTTGTCAGGTTCACTTTGCACCTTTGTAATCCAAATATGAAACGGTTACTTAGCTTCTTTGTTTAATTTTTTTACCTGATACAAGAGAGAACATTCTAGAATTACTTTTATTATAAACCATATAGCTTTCTTCTTTGTATTCTTACATGAAATTACACACACGATTTCCGATCGTATAATTTTGTTTATTTATTGTATAATACCACCACGGCTTCGCGTGGGGAGACATAGGCATTACCCAAAAAAATATGTTGTGGATGTTGATGTCCTCTATAAAATTGTAGTGCTTGATTTTACTCTATTGTCAATACTTTTGGCAGGGCACTTAATAGGGAATTTTCGGTACTTTTTAACACCTTGGGCTACCTCTACGTTAGGTATTCCTCTTCGTTATAATACATATTCTGGTAACTGATTAATCCAAACAGCGATATCAGTCAAACCTGACAAAAATATGCTTAGTAAATTTTTTTACATTACAAGAAAAGGCCCGCGGTATTACCCGTAGTATAACTTCACCTGCAGGTAACACCGCGTAATGAATCGATTGCTTTTTTTTTAAATCTAAACTATTCTCGAGTCTTCAGGAATAGATATAAAAAAACGTTAAAATCGGTTCAGTCCTTTAGGAGTCTAGTCACATTACATGCACAAGATCTATGTTATAAAGGTTCAAATACTCAACCGTGCTTTGCAATGCAGCGTAAATAATTTCACATTGAGAAAAATCTGAGTTGCCCAATAACAATGTAATATAGAGAGAGGAGACCAGAGTATAGCAGTGTGACATTATGGGTAGTTGATGATGATGAATGCAATAAATTGCAACAGACTGTGTTCAATATAACAAGGAAACCCAAGTTCACGTAATCATTTTAAATATTCTAAACTCAAAACACGGAACAAAAAAGTAAATAAGTTGAAAGCTTCAAAATCTTAAAAATTCACTCAAAAGAACATTCCGACATTTAAAGTAAGAAACGAAATATTCGGAATGGAATATAAAATGGAGAAGCATTTGCGCTTTCCAACTTGTTATACTGAAAACTTGCGAAGGGATCTGTGGAATAAAAAGATTAAGGTAAAGAAGAATATGCAGCTGGTTGTTCTCACAGATTCGGGAGCGAAAGTTAGATGATAATCGATTGAAAAATCGTGTACAGTCAACATGGGCTTTTGGTACGTGATTGACATTGAGCGGGAATCGCAACTGTCACTTAAGGGTTACTAGTTGAAATAAAATTTCCTCACTATTATTGATTTTAGTCCTTCACTTAACTCTAACGCAAATACAAAAAAAAATTTGATCTAGAAATTAACTAAAATAGCATAGAAATTGCGAGAATTTCCTTATGAAGTTAAATTCCTAGGAAATCACTTCCATTAGAAATAGGGACCCTAGAAAACTTACTCATTCAATAGAAAGTAATGCATGAATTCACTAACAAGTTTACTGTTGTATATAAGCATCTTTTTCAAATTCATTGCACGCACGATAAAAGTGATAAAGAAAACATTTTTGTGCGTGAAACCGATAGTAACAAAGAGGATATTACCATTGATAATATTTAATGCAATAATTATAACTTAACACTGATTTTCCTGATTGTTGCGCCAACACATTTATGCCAATGCACGTGTCTCCCATGGTCTAGTCTACCAATGACACCCATGGATATTATTAAAGTGCACATAATCATCTCTCTGAATTATACATGAAATATGTTAAGAACTGTTGATTGCTTATTTCTTAATAAACGCAATCCAGCATTCAAACGCATTAAACGTAAATTGCTAAGGTTTTGTATTGTGCAAGAGGTCTCGGGTTCGATTCCTGAGTCGGGCCAAATGTTTTTATGATCTGCAAATATTTGTTTCGGAGTTTGGGTGTTTTCTATGTATAATATGTATGTATTTACAAAAAAAAGTAAATAAGTATTAATATATGTTATCTAGTACCCATAGTACAAGCTCTGCTTAGTTTGGGACTAGATGGCGTTGTGTGTTAAAATGTCTGAACATATTTTATTTTTATTTTTTATTTTTCAAGTACAAAAAATAGCTTCAACACTTTAATGCAACGACTTTTAATGCACACGTGATATTAATCGTATATCCTTTGTCACTCGTGTTCTATGGTCCGTGTGGTGTCCACGAGTGTAAGAGGCGACTAATGGGGAAAAACTACGTAGGTCAACATCACTGCAAAGAGAAGGATCACTTGAAACAAACCCTTTTTTTTCTTTTACGTGTGGAAATCCCTACGGCCGGGTCGGTATGTTGGAATTGAACCGACTATAATCACACGGTGTGCCACTCTGCGGCTGAGATGGGAGGGATCCGGGAACTGCTGTTATTAACACATCCGGACCCTCTCAAAATTTAAGACAAACCCTATACCAGCGTGCCGTGGTGAGCTTGAGGCCAAAATCTTCTTTCTCAGGTGAGTGCGTCCAGCAGGTGACCGTAAATACTGTTGATGATGATGATGTTCTATAAGAGTAATTTCTTGATAATAGACAAAAGTACGTACCATAAAGCGTGGGCGGAAGCAGAGAGAGAGAGAGAGAAGAGCTGGCTTAGATTAGACTTATGATCTTATTTGGTTTTTAGAGTTGATCACAAGAGGGCAGACTCTTCACATAATATTTATTTGATACTGTAACCAGTTTTTGCAATCCATACTGCCCGAGTGTTTGTCAGTTATTGTCGGATAGAGTAGTATATGCTTTTTCTCAATAATCAAAGTATTTCCATGGGAAATGTCATTGAAATTGGTGCAGCGCTCTATCGGTCAAAGCGTAATAGACAAATAGAGGTTAGCTTGGATTTTTTGGTATTATAATGGGTTTAAAGAGAACTATGTTTTGTGGTGGATTTATTTTTATTTAAGTGTTGTGTTTTTGTTAACCATAATTATAAAGTTAGATTTTGACATTAAATACGAACACAAAATACCAAACACGCAAATACACTTTCATAATTTGAATAATACTAAAAAGATAATTTCGAACTCAAAAGGAGTTACATTTTCAGAGTAATCTATAACACACATAAACACGTAATAACGAACTTACTTATTTATTTAAAACCACGATAAGACATTACAACAATTGCAAAAGGAAAAAGTGATAAATTTGAAAAGCGATGAACAATACTGAAACTAAATAAAAGTATGTAATAATTTGCCCCCGTTTTCGCAATATTTTTCATTATTACTTCGCTGTTCTTATCATAGAGTGATGATATAATGTATGGTCCATTCGCCTAGACACAGTCACCTGATCGCGCTGTCATCGCACGTGCGGCAAGTCACCACAAAATCAAACGCCAGTGGCGTACCTCTATAAGCAAGTATGATTTTTCAGTTTACACCGTTGTATAAATTAGTATATTCGTAATTTATAATAATAACCACTATGAGCGGGTGCACCGGTACTATCTAAGTGAATGGACTATAACGTATAGCATTTTTAGTCACTAGACTTTCTCTTCTAGACATTGAAAGAATGTTTTAAATCAGACCTGCAATATCTGAGATCACTGCGTTTAACCAAACAATCTCTTTACTTGTTTAATGTTAATAAAGTTCCAGAAAAATCTATTAAGCAGGTGCTTCAGCCTCCAACTGTAGTTCTTCTAACTTTTGTAAAACTTTTTGTCTCCTTTTTTCCATTGGGGTTTTTAACCACCATGATTCAGCCGCTTGGTCCTGTTCAAAACATAAATATTAATTATATTATTATAAGTTATATTTTTTGCTTCTGTCCCCTCACTTTGAAAACAAATTATTTAAATTTAAATAAAAAAGATAAATAATTTTATTTTCCCTATAATATAATTAAACTTAACTTTAACTCACTTTATTAAGAGACGAGAATTTCAAATCATTCTCAAAAACTTGAAGAATAATATCTTATTTCCAAAGTTGCAAAGTAAAGTATCAAGAATCGATAGAAAGTAAAAAAAAAATCTGGAAAAATATATTTCTATCTCATTTTGACAAAAATAATCTCATAGAGACATGCTTCATTAGTATTTCAAATTCAGAATTTATTTGTTCTGCTAATTACCAAGCCATCTTAGAGAATACGTACTTGTTCAGCATAAACCGGCTCTCTGGCCGCAAGATGCACGGCTACTTCTGTTGCTGTAAATGCTCTAACGCGTAGTTGAAGTCGTCTTTTTGTCGTGAGTACTGAATCTAAAACTGCTAGGAGAGTGCCTGTAGTAAAATATCGATCAATAATAATTGATGCCTATGAAAAAAATTACTATTATTTTTGTTTTAATATGTGAACTTCATATTTAAAATGAAGTTGCTTAAAGCTCAAATTCGAAAGCCATATAATGAAGAATATGAAACTTTAGCATCTCGTTTTATTTATATAATTAACAACCTGCGGCTTCGTATGGAAGTCTTTGGAATTCTCGATTTTTTTCTACAATAACATGCATAAATTACAGACAAGTAGTGTAATAAACAACGGAAGTGTCTTTATTTTATATCATGTGGTTAGGCGGCCCAAAGAAAAAGTAATTAAGATAATTAGTTTAATAAAATGGAACAGAATAATAAATGTTCTAATGTAAGCAATGTATCTTATATATAAACATAACTAATAATAATTAAAAAAATAATATTACAGGTTCGATTGGAAAATTTGTCTAACACATACCTATAGTATAGGAATCTGAAACTCTGGCCAAACACGAAAGCTCAAGTCTCGGATTTAAAGCACCAGCCTTGTGTAGTTTGGTCCTCCACATTAAAGAAATGCTTCCGTAGTCAGCTCTGGGAATTTGAATGAATTTCTGATAACATTGGTAGAGTAGTTTTTGTTCTGCATCCCAAGGTGCTTTACTGGTACCCACGAATATCACACGATCTTCTGAACATATTCCTAAATTAGATAAGTATTCATGTTAACATTATTTTCTCTAGCACACTTACTTTAATATTTTTATCTATTTTACCTTTTATGATCTTAACTAAATCTTTCTTGAGCCTCTTAGGATCAGTTTTATCGGTTTTTGGAACTTTTTTCACAAACGGCTTCTCAGCATCATCCATCCATATTATAGAAGGCTGTAAAAGTCTGGATACCTTCATAACCAAATGTATCAACATTATAAGCCCTGTTTTTCCAGGATATTTGCCCACTATGTTTGCTGGTGTTAAATCGAAGAGCGTTGCACCAAGTTCTGAACAAATTGCGTGAACTAACATCTTCTTGCCGCTAGCCGTTGGTCCTTAAAGTAAATGTAAAGATTTGTGGTGAATTTATGAGAACTTCTTATTCTAGGTAATTAATATAAGTGACACTAAACTATGTAATTTACTTTGAATAAATAAAATTATTATATTCTATGAAATATTCCCATAAATATTTAGGTTTTGTAATTTAAACAGAATTAAATAATAAACATTCAATTTAAAAAAAATCTAATGGTCCATAATCTATTCTTCATAACCTGTAATTTGTATCAGATTCTGCCAAAAGAAACGATTTTTTTATATTATACTATACAGCTATTTTACCTGAAATAAGTACTGATCTGACTAACGGTGCGTTGTTTCTAACATGTTCAGATCCCAGAGGAAGTATACAGTACTCTTTTACAAGCTGCCTTATATCACCCAGACATGGATCAGCTTCTTGACCTTGTTCTCTATACGCAGAACCTACGTAACATTTCTCACCAATAAAGTCATCTATTTTTACCAAAGGATATGGTCGTATTATACCATTTGTAACAAGCTCTTCAAAGAGTGATTCTGTTGTTCGATCTGGTGTTAAATCTTTTTCTTTCTTCTTTTTATTTTTCTTTCCACCACGACGCACCTAAAATTATTCATCAATCACCTCATCAAACATGCATTATATTAAATTTGAACTAACCGTAAGTTTAATTAATATTATTCTATTTAATCACACTTTTCCATTAAATCACTTTATTCTTAATTGAAACTTTCCAAAATTTATCTTTATGACAAGTATATTCGTAAATAGACTTGCCAAGTCAATTACTGTAGAATAAGGTATGAGATATTTAAATTGATTTATAAGTAACCAAATGCTTGAACTCTCTACCTTTTTCTGTGGCTTTTTCGCTTTTTTTCCTTTTTGTGTTCTATCTCTGTCATAAGCAGCCTGGAGTAGTTCCAGCTCACTTCTCATCATCTCATCAACAACGTTTCTTATTTCTTGTTCAATTTTCACCATTTTTTCTCTTTCTATTATATCTTTGTAATACCTTTCATGAGGATTATCTACATCATCTTTGTATTTCCATATATCTTCGTATCTAGAAATTTTGATGCGTTTAGTTTTTTTTCTTAATTTACTATTTAAATTCACTTAAAAATATGTTTATTTAATAAGAATTAAATCATTGTCTACATTAAGCCGGGACCAATAAATGTACAGAAATTGTGCCAAAAGCAACTAAAGAATATAGCTTAATAGCGATTTGACCTCGCAGGAAATCATTTATACAAGTGGTATCAGTTGTATAAATGATTTCCTGCGGTTTTATGAGCCGGTCCGAATCTAATGATAATGGTATCATTATCACTCCATTCGAACCGGCTCATAGAACCGCACACATTAAGCAAGAGTATTTTTTATGTCGTTAATAAAAAGAAAAAGAAAACACTTACTCTTCATTAGCTCCAACCATATCTCTAAGGAAAGCAGACGTTGTACATTGGTATGTATTCAAATCTTCGGATTCTTCTTTATTTTTGCCATTTTCCTCCGCTTTGCTATTTTTCTTATCTTTACTCTCTTTACTTCTTTTAGATTCTTTTGATGATACAGGTGAACTTTTACTAAGCTCGCTGTCCATGCCAGTACCTAGATAGTATTTTCTAATGTTGAAAAAATAATTTATAAAATATGAACACTGTATTCATATAATAATGAAACAAAAAAAATCACAATTGTATCAATAAGTAAAACTCAAATAATTTTTATGGTCAGGGAGGAAAACATTCACAAGGCCGTGCCATTAATTTATCCGCCTCCCATCCTCAGAATTAACGGTAGGTAGGTTTATAATTAGACTTTGCAAAATATAAAGAATAAATGTTTAATAACGTTTTTCTAAAAGGCCTTAGTATTATTTTGATAAAATCGACCCATTTGTGCCAAAGCATGACATTGCCACAGTTAATAAATACATAGCCAGAAGTAAATTTAGAAACAAATATAAATTAAAAACCTTACCTTGTCTACTGTACATGGCTCGGCTCCCTCCACTTTCTTCAGAAGGCATTTCAGGGAACCTTTCAGTTCTGTCGTAGTATTCTCGAATCCATCTTCTCAATTCATCTCCGATCTGTTCAGTTAGTTTTGGTCCATGTTGTGTTCGTATATAATCTTCCATTTTGACTAAAGCATTTTGATATTCTTCTTCTCTTTCCTTTTGCAAATTGTGCCGATATTTTTCTACCTATCATACGATAATAATATAAAATTGTTTAAACATGTTAACTCTACATTTCTATAATGTATAACGATATTTACGAATTAATGAATGGTCAACTTATTAGTTGACCAGATTTAGAGTTGTGATTCGCCAGCACTGAACACTTCATCAATGATTGTATCTTAATTAAAAATGCTGTGAGTAGACACTAATTTATAATACTACTTTGTGAAGGTGGCACATGAAAGAAAATATTTTTAGAAAACATGACTTATAATTGTTATTTACCTGGTTAGCCTTCTTAATAGCTTCTGATTTTTTGTACGGTGGCAACACCATGCCAATTAAGAGCTGTTCCTGTAATTTTCTTTTCTTAGTGCATCTTCTTGCTATAAATCCTCTCCAAACCTTCTGGATGGCAGTAGCTGCAGATGCAGACATTTCGCCTTTTTGATCTCTTCCCTTTTCTTTCAATAGCCGAATTTCTTTCATAAACTGTCCCCTTTTAAAGATATGAATAATTTAAATTTGCCGTGGGAAATCCATTTAATTTCTGAATAATTCATAAACGTTTTATATTTGAAAAATATTCATTTGTAACAATTAATGCTGCATTACGGCTTTGTTAATATTTATTCATTGAATATTCAATATTTTAAATATTCATGAGATGAATTTAAAAAATCGGGGTTTGATATTCTTTTAGAAATATAATGGACAAGGTAATATGTTAACGAATAGACTAATAGAAATTAAGATGATACCATTCTTTTTTATTAAGTTCCATTCTTGGTTCAATGTAAATACATAAAGTATTTTTGTGAACATTGGAATTTTGTGTGTAGTAGATCTTGTTAAATTAACTGTAAATCTCGATAATTAATTTTCGTCAATTACGATTTCAATCAAAATAAAATTGAAGTGTTTGTTTGTAATATTAAAATTACCGCTTTTACTAAATGCATAAATGTATACACGGCACACAATTTTACCAAAATTTCTATTTTTTAATTTTTTTTCTGTCTGTCTGTCCGTCTGGCTGCTTGTTCCAGCTATTCTCTGGAACGTCTGTACTGATTTTAACAGGACTAATTAGGAGTAACTTAGACTAATTAGTTTCGTTGCCCACGGTTATTGTTATACCGCTGGTAATATCATGGGGAGCAGCTAGTTTATTACAAAATTTCATAGTTCATGAACACATGAATAGGCGGCCATTGTTTATTCTCACACATCATTAATATTATTACCTCAATCTTCCTTGTCGAGCTCTTTCATGACTTTGTATAATAATAACAGCTTGTTGTTCAGTCAATACTAAGGGTTGAGGCTTCGGAGGTTCATATCCTAACTTGCTCAAGGTATCAGTGATGAACTGCCGTCTATTGTTGATTTCATCTTCTCTTTCTCTGATGAAGAAGCGCGGGATGCAAGGTTCTGCTTCAAACGGCGTCACTTGCAGTTTTACTAACGCCTGAATAATTAAGTGATATATATGTGAACTAAACACAATATGCTATAGTTTTAGAATATGAGAACGCAATGTATTTATATCAGCTTTGCTTAGTTTGGGACTAGATAGCGTTGTGTGTTAGATGTCTGTAATATAAATTTACTTATTTTATGAAATACATAAAACTCTCGGAAACGGCTCCAACTATTATATATTATTATATATTATTTTATGAAAATTAGTTGTGGGGGCAATAAATCGATCTAATTAGGATTAATATTTAAAAAAATTACCAAGAATAAATACCGATGTTAGGTCATCCTCACGTCACTACAGGACAGGACCGGACCGGAAAGAGCAGCACTGGACAGGGCAGGATAGGACAGGACAGGACAGGACACGACAGGACTGTACAGGACAGGTCAGGACCTGGCAGGACAAGTCAGGTCAGAACAGGACAGGTCAGGTCAGGACAGGACAGGACAGAACAAAACAGAACAGAACAGAACAGACAGGACAGGATAGGACAGGATAAAACGGAACAGAACAGAACGGAACAGTACTTTACAGTTCCGTGCCTTACAGTACAGAACAGAACAGAAAGGCTAACCAGAACTGAACAGAACAAAACAGAACAGAAGAGATTAGAACATAACAGAAGAGAACAGCAGAGTACAGAACAGAACAAAACAAAACGGAACATAACAGAACAGAATAGAACGGAGCAGAACAGAACAAAATAGAACAGGATAGAATAAAATAAACTTTATTGTTCACCAGTTAAAACAGTTTACATTGAGGAGCATAACAAATTAACAACCATGTACAAATGGCATATCTTTTCGCTAAAAAGCTATTTCTTACAGGCAACCTTTAGATGGACAAATCGACAGTAGAAAGTCGAATTCATATAATGTATATCATTAATAAAACTTACCTCATCGTCATCAAAAGTATGATCGCATAATCGCATTTCCACTAGATCATGTTTGATTTCAATCAATCGTCCCAAACACGCTTCCAAAAGCCTTTTTACAATTAAGCGCTTTTGGGGCTGTAATAGTTGGTCGTATACTAAATCCAATCTTCTAAGTAATATGGTATACCGTACTCGAAGCTCTAGAAGCAGTGGCAATAGAGTAGATGATTCAGAAGTGCCAGCCTCAAAAAGCGCGTCATCAGTTTGGGTTGCTTCGCCTATCAGTTCTGATGTCTCTATCAGCAGGTCATTATAAGTTTTGTTCGACATTTTGGTAAGTCGTAATACTTGGTAGTTATAAAACGCTCACCACTTCAAACTAGAGTAATTATGACGAAAATTGGTTTCATTATTATCTTTTATGAATTTACGGTCGTATTTAAAAAATGATTAATATCTCAAAGTGTTGGTTGTCAACCTGCAGAATAGATGTTATTTGAATTATTTCACACATAAATAGCTTATAGGAGTCACTCTATTTCAAAAACATTGTACCATTTTTGTTGTTTTCTCAAAACAGTTATTGACACAACACATTTATTTAGATTTATTCTGTTGCTATTTCAGTATTTTACCAATTTTACTCAACACTATACACAAAAACCAATTTTAAACACCATAAATTATGTTTTTAAAGCACCGAAAAATGGAAATACACTTGTCACACAATGTGCACAAACTTATCGACAAAACCTGCGTCGCTTGGCACGCTATCAGTGTGACACGGTTGAATTAACTTATTTTAGTTCAATTATGTGAAAGCTTATTGATGTGTACTGCAATATATTATGTTTTATAGCTTTCATTATAATGTCGAATGACGAACTTTATTTCGTGCTGTTATCCATACTAATATTATAAATTGGAAATTAACTCTGTCGGCTATCTGTCTGTCTATTCAAGCCGCCACACCTATATTAATCAAATTTGACATATAGACAGGCATGGTTCTTGAGTAAAGACAGGCTATTTTTACTGCAATAACGCTGATAACCACATGAACTCAGTCAGAGCCACGTACAAAAGATAATCTTAAAAAAAGGTGGAAACTGAGGCCAGGATTTCTCATTGAGGCAGTAATATTTTTAAAGGAGGTAGACTCTATAGAACTCAAACATTAAATATATCAACATCTTTTTAGCCTTTATTATTACTAAGATTAATTGGGGATAAGCTACTAGTTTAACCGGTTTTATCTGAATATCGATTTTCCCACAGAGCGACTAGCATTTGACCTTTTTTTTACGTGTGGAAACCCCCTCGGGCCTTCACCCCACCGGGGTTTGCGGCGGGGCGGTGTGTCGGAATCGACCCAACTAAAACCACACGGTGTGCCACTCTGCGCCTGACACGGGAGAGATCCGGGAACCGTTTTCTTACGCCATCCGACCCCTCCCAGCGCTTGCCCGCACTGAAGCGGGCACCGTCTCTAGATGTTACATCCTCTCAATTTAGGCGACGTACGGCACACACGTAACGTCGCCCCCTCGCGGCTGGCCTTTGAAGCGGATGGGGGGGGGAAACCCGTCCCACCCATCCGCGGCCACACTCAGGGCGGCATGAGGCGCTGACAGGCGCGGATCGGGTCCGAGTGGAGATCGTCCTCCCGTGCCTTCTCCGCCGCCTCCTTCTGCGAGATGACTTCCTCGCAGAAGGTAGCGACCGCGGTAAAACTCTCTCTCTCTCTCGCCGTCGGCCATGGAGCGTACGACGGCCGGCAGCGAGAGATCTTCTCCGCATGCAGTGAGGGCCCGACGCTGCGGCGCCCAAGCAGGGCACACCGCTAGCATGTGCTAGGCCGAGTCCTCACTGCAGTCGTAGTGGTGGCAGGCGGGACTCAATTCCCTCCGCGCGACCGAGTGCAGGTACTTCCCGAAGCAACCGTGCCCGGAAAGCCGGACCCTTTCCTTCCGACTGACGCAGGTGCGTCAGTCGGAAGGAAAGGGTCCCGTGCTGCCGCCCTGCCCACTTGGACTGGCATTTGACCTCCGCAACTCTAAGGGTGAACTGAATTCGAAGGTTGAACTAGTCGTCAGGATATTTGAGGGCAGTGACTTCCCAATAACACTGTGATAGGTGTTATGACAACCGGGACCGACGGCATGACGTGCTCTTCGAGGCACGGGCAGGAATCGCCGCCATTTTCCATCCTCCGAGCTGCTGTTAAGAATTTCTTGTAAGAAAAACCCAACAGCAGTCTAACCCGGGAATCGAACACAGAACCTCTTGATTGGCAGTCGTTTGTTCTAACCACTAGACCAACATTAACGTTACATTTAACATTAATTATATAGTCAGTTAAATAATACCTGATGATTATTATAATATTGTATAAAAAAAAAACAACAACCCATACTGTCCCACTGCTGGGCTCGGGTCTCCTCTCAGGAGAGGGTTAAGGCCGTACGTCCCCACGCTGGCCAAGTGCGGGTTGGGGACTGGCAAGAATACGTTGTGGCTACGTAAATCTTGCCGTTGGATGTTTTTAAGCCGCCCGAAGGCTTCCAACTAAGCATCGCGACTGTTATCGTATGATAACAACCGGGACCGACTGCTTAACGTGACCTCCGAATCACGAATACGCTCATGGTAACATGCCACTAGCGGTCACCCATCCAGGTACTGACCGCGCCATCGTTGCTTACCCTCGATGATTGTTTCTAATCACCGAGTGCAACTGGGCTATGAGCGCCTCTAATATTGTATAAAAAACAATATCTCATAAATACTAATTAACCTTTGTGTCATTATATGTGTAGGCTTTTGCCTAAGTAAGTATTATGTCATACAATTCAAGTTTTTTTGTCGTTTCGGAAGAAAGTTCTACGAATGGAAATTGATCTACAAATATGTATAGCAAAATAAATAGTTTGAAAACTTAATAACAATCGTTTACAAACAAAACAAATTATTTGTTATATTTGTAAACTACTTTTGTAAGTGTATTAAACAAATACTGCTGAAGCTAGAAAGGAAAAAACAACTAATTGTTAGATAAAAAGAGGCCTGGAAGAAGAAGTGTTAGCGCTTTTAAATTTTTTTATATCACCATGCACTAGCAGTAATTTCAGAATCGAACTGGCCAAAAATCACACGCCGTCCCTGATACCAGTAGCCTGAACCCAAAGGTGTTCAAATCAAATAATTTAAATCGGCAGCATGTACTTGATTATGTGACTTTACTCGTGTGAATGTCTACATTAGAAAAACTTAAATTTTGTGCATAATTAAAATAAATTATAACTAGAACTAATTAAGCAGGCGCTCGAGCATGCCCCCGGGCGTTGAAAGTCCTGTTTTCAACCAGACTCAAACCTGAGGACATAGGATTATACGGAGGGCCTTCAACAAGATATGCCCAATCTTATTGAAGGCCCTCCGTATAATTCCAGTAGAAGTCCATCCATCGGATCCCGGATAAACTCCAATATAGCTCTCCTAAGTCTCCATTTCAAGGGTGGAAGATTATCTTCCTTAATATAAAACCACCAACGAGTCCAGTTCCAAACCATCCTTGCCGGAACGCCACTTTGTTCGTTGTGTTGAAAACAAATCTTTACAAATAAATCGAAATGTCTCTTAGTAATTAAACAGCTTTCCTCTAAATGTATTATATGGTTTGTTCTGGTTTTAAGATTTTTGTGTGTCTGTCTGTATGTTTTGGCTAACCTGTTTCAAAGGTTAGACCGATTTTGATGAGACTGTCGTTGGCAGATAGCTATGAACTAAGTCAGTAACTTAGGCTACTTTTATTTTAGACCAGCTTCGCCCCGTGGTATTAGCCGCGGTTGTTGGTGGTTGGTATAAAGATACAAAGAACTCTTAAGAAATTTTCGATAGGAGCAAGGGCGCGGGGCATAAAATTATTATTGTAAAAACGAAAAACCCAACTGCTTCAAAGCAATTAACTGAAACGAGAAAAACAAATATCACAATATTTATATAAAATCTATGTAAAAATATCTACTTTAAAGGGGGTGCCCTTTATTTTTAGCATATATACACTCATTAGATACATACGCCAGAAAACATTTCACTCCTGCTGATGTAGTCGGGTAAATAACAATTATTTTTAATAACTTCAGTTTGGTAAACAGAGTTCGAGATAAACTAGATTTTAAATGCCAATATTCTTGGCACAACATGTGATTATCAGCACATGGTATGCACATCTTATTTACGTAAGTGGCACATTTTCTCCGAAGTAATGTCTGAAGGCTGACGTAGATGTGATGACTGCCACTTTGAACGTTTAACTACTACAAAATGGTATTTTTTATTTGTATTGTTGGTTAACAACCAGCTAGAAGGATAAAGTACTTACTTAAAACTGCCTTGATGACTCAGTGGTAATGTATGCGACTGCTGTGCTTAAGGTTTTGGGTTCGATTCGGGGGTCAGACCATCTGTCTGCGTGATCTGCGAATTAATATAAAATTTATTTTCACGGGAATTAACGCGATTACTTATTTACAGGTATTGCATAGCTGTGATTTGCCTGACGTTTCGACCAGATTGTATTGGCTAATTTAATTATTGTGTCATGAAACGCAACAGTTTAAAAGTTAGTACTGTGAAAATTTGTTTCTAAGTTTGGGAGTGTTTTATGTATATCATGTTATGTATTGATTAAAAAGTACCCATGATACAAGTTCTGCTTAGTTTAGGACCAGACAGGGTTGTGTCTGAAATACTATTTTAATTATTGATATTTACTTCCAAGTAGGTACTGTCGTGTCGTACGTGTACATGATAATATTTGGAAATTGTGTATTAATATATTTATAGTGTAGAACTATTGATCGAAGAATCATTTTTCGTATAAATATAATAATCTTCTTTTGAACAAAATACGCTGAAGTTTTGAACCCAACAATATGCTTTAATTATATAAATTTTGTTTTTGGTTGTCACCAACCTGATAATAATAATAATATATTTAATACATGAACATAAAATTAATATATTTCTATCATAATAAAGCTATAAAGACAAATTTCCACTCTCGTCTTAATCTTATAAGATTTTAATGAACAAATCGACTTTATATCATAATATTAAATGTTATTTCCTCATACATCCTTATTAAGAAAACCTTCAGATGCAATGAGCCTCAATTAGGATACATATGGAATTAAAGTGAACACTACTGAGAAAAGTCGTTTGCTCATCAAAATCTAATAAGTTCGAGATGGGGCGTAAATTATAGTATAAGCTTATCAGAGCCGATTTGAACATAAGGTGTGTACACGAGACAATTGATACTATAACTACAGAATTTTCGTAATTGTGACTCGGAGTTGCTTTGTGTATACTTTCTATTACAAACAACATAACATAACCTACAAATATTCCATTGTTTTCACCATGACAACGATTAATTTAAAGGAAGCTTTAAGAAAAAGTATTCAGACGACTGTATTGTCTTTATGTGATTCATAACAATGGTAAATTTTGGAACGATGAATCTTATAAAATGTATCAAAAAATTTAAAGTGTATATAATCATTATAATAAAAATTCAAGAAGACTCTTTCTAATTAATTTAAATTTATTTTAATATTAATAATATGAATAACCATCATTGTATTACCGACTGCACGATTGGCCTAGTAGTTTAAGGGGTCACCACACAGTTCCTACCGAGCCAGGTGTTGAGGATTCAAATCCTACATGGGACAACACTTCGTGTCTATAAATTGTTTGATGGGTGTACGATGTGTCTGTTTCATATATGTTTATAAAGTTAAATATAGAAATAGAAAATAGAAATATTATTTTAAGTACATAATTCACAAATTAATTCAATAACTCGCTGTTTTTTATACTAGCAATGATAGGCACGCCTGGATTATTCCAAGATTTATCCAAAACTGTAGTTCATGAAAAAATACTTCTACAAACATAATTAAATTACTGATAGTAGTTATTTGAACATCACACAAATGACAAGGAGAGAATAAATTATTAAGTAAAATTTTAACTAGCCAAATTACGCTAAAGTTAAAAGTATAAAGCTAATACAAATATACATCGGGTAACGACAAACCATTGTACACTACGCTTTATTTAGACCCTATGATTACCCGCGCGCTCGAATGGTCGATCAGCCGATATAAAGCAATTAAGTATTTCTTGTTTTTTCACCTGGCTATACTTAAATTAGCTGCCATTGGACAACACTGGTGGTAAATACTTTAGATGAGTCTGATTGTAACATTTTTTTATTTAGTGATAGAGCAACAGTTAAAGATTTCTTGTGAGGTAAATAATGATTATCTTTAATTATAGTTGAAAACTAAGCTTTGGTCTATTCTACCCTGCTGGCCAGATGTGTTAGTATAAGGTTTGTTTGTTTCCTTAGTTTCTTACGACATCTGTGGGATGGATAGCAGTGGGGATACTCCCTATTTTTAGATAGATAGAAAACTCTTTATTTGCACACTATAATATTACAGTTTGAAGAGAGTACATAAATGTGAGACGGAGTGTACAAAGGGCGGCCTTATTGCCAAAAACAATCTCTTCCAGGCAACTTTAGGATGGATCGAAATGTAAAGGAGAGACAGTGGCAGTTTTAATCCATCGCTACACAAAAATATATGATAAAATAATTGCTATTGGAAAAAAATTTATCAATCCGTATTTTTCCGTATAGTTAGGTATAAGAATGCGTTAGTAAGTTAAGTATTAATTCGGTACGTATTTTCAAACATTTACTTAATAAAACTTCAGCCGGCGTCAAAATAAGAATATAGAAATAGTTGAAGACCGACTCTTCTATTCTAGAACTTCTAATAATGTAAAAATCGGCTGCTGCTTGAATGAATAAATGAATGAATAAAAGCATGAAAAGAATACACGATTAGTTTCTTCTTTTTCTTTCTTTGTTTTATTCATGTTCTGATATTCAACATCTGTGTCCGTTGATCGTCGATACCATAATCAGTCAGCCAGTACTTTAGTTATAATGCTCTCTCTTTACGTTTTCTTTCCTTTACGGATCTCGATAGACTCATATTTTTATATGAAAAATCTAAACAATTTAAAAGTAATGTAATAATGTTATTACTTTAATTGTGTTAGGTAATGTGTTCTTTAGATATTTATCTAAAGAACACATTATCTAACACAATAAAAAAGATATAAACAATATGTAAAATCTATAATTATAGTGCAAATATATATATTACAGTTCGGCGTTTTTGTAACTAACTTTTTATGTATTTGTACCCGTTGGCCTACGTACGATGAAGGCGTTTCTTAAAGCCAGTTTAACTTGATCCAGTGGTTCTTTACCTTAAGTAGATTAAAATATTATCTAAAGATATTATCTATTTTAATAATTTCCTCAGTAATGCAAAGATGTCCGCATGATGACGCACTTTCACCACTTATATCCATTCCGTGGACACCCAAGACTGAAACATTGCAAAGAAAAAAATAACTTAAGAAGACTTTGGAACTACTTTTTTGGCAAATGTGTTATAAAACTGTGTTCTTCTTTGAAAAGAGGGCAGAACCTCTTTTCGAAGCCCTAAATGTCTTGATTCCCTTTGGACACCACTTCTTGCTAATAATATTAGGAGATTGAACGAGCAATGGATAAAGTAACGAAATAAATGCTATCACTTCATATACGGCACACTTACTCAGGTTGAACCAGCCCAAATGTGTGAAAACAGGGCCTTCAGGGCATAGTCCGAATCCAGTAAAACCGGATTAAAATATAAGCAAAGGCTACTAGGTATAATAATATTAAGTAACGACCGCATTAAGTACCAAAAATTTAAAAATAGTAATAACCAACCTATATTATCAGAAAATATAATTCTTATTTGTTAAATCATAAAATATTATACAGCGATTTATACATACTGCTCAAATAATTACAGAAAAAAATACGTTGAGAAACATATACACGGAGTGCAGACCATAAAATGTAGGAAGATGGATGCTCATAATAAAGTCATTATGTGAATAAATGCTAACGACCATATTTACAAGGCGACTACGCGCCGACCATTAGGATTTAACATTAAAACTTGGATTTGTTGTACTGGATAAGAATTGTTGTTTAATACTATTTATTTTAGAAGGGAAATGACGTCTTACTGATACAAAAAGGATATCTTTACCGTGGGAGAGCCACGCTTCGGCATGAATGGGCTCGACTGGAGTGATATCGCGGCCTCACAGAAAACCGGTGTAAAACAGCGCTTGCGGTATATTTCACTGAGTGAGTGAGGATACCGGAAGATCATATCCCAACCGCTCCCTCATCCCACCCCCCTTGTAATGCCTCTAGTGTGGCGGGTGTCTATAGGCGGCAGTAATCGCTTACCATCAGGCGATACGTTACGTTTGTCCCTTATTTAATAAAAAAACCACTAAGTAGACGTGGTGAATTTTAATCTGGTATAGAATAGGTATGCGTGCTAATTACATCGAATTTGTCATTTTATTTTCCTAAATTAGATTTAAGATATATTTGCTTTCGTACGCAGTTTACAACTTTTATATATAATATTATTTAGGAGTTAAGTAATTTTGTTGAACAAAGATCAAAGGAACAGACCAATTATAGTTTATTGAAATAAAAGTATTTCAAACTAATATTAGTACAATATAGATTGTTTTGCCTGTCTCAACTACAATACTAAGCAATTGTTTACTTCTAATAATAATGAAACAAAACGCATCTTTTTTAGATAAAACTTCCCTTTTCTGTACTTCAATTGACACAAAATACAATGAATAGTATTATACAATAAATAATGGTAATATTGAATCACAACAAGCCGTTGATTGTACCAAAAATGAACAGTCTAAAGGAATTTTCAAATCGGTATTCCATTCCAGCGTCTCTAAATCCAAGCTCATCACCCGATACCAGATAGGTGGCGAGGCCGGCGCCGCTTTGTTTCATATAACGAGCGGACGCCTTAATAGCTCATTGTCGACTTTTTGCAATCGGCCCTTCAACTTTACGAACTATGTTGCTTTCTATTCGAACAAAAACTTACATTAGGAGATTTTACCGCATGGATTTATATGTAGACAAGTTGAGTTCCACTGTGTTACCCGCCGTACAACAAAAACCGCGGGACAAAGCTCGTTTTAAAAAAATAGCATTCGAGGTTTTTTTTTTTCTTTTTTTTTTTTACGTATGGTCACCCCCTCGGGCCTTCACCTCACCGGGGCTTACAGCGGGGCGATGTGTCGGAATCGAACCGACTAAAGCCACACGGTGTGCCACTCTGCGCCTGAGACGGGAGGGATCCGGGAACCGCTTTCTTACGCGATCCGGAGCATTCGAGGCCTAGACTGAGATGGGGAAAACTGTAAGACAATTACTGATTCTTTCTTTATGGTATTCATTTTCTTTTTGTAGGTTGATGTAGCCCGTCTATGCTAATATGATAAAGAGGTAATGTTCCTAACTTTGTTTATATGGTTGTAGAGGGTAATCCTCGGAAGTACTGGTCCGATCTTGAAAATTCTTTCCCTTACAGAATAGGACACTATTCAAGAGTGACATATGCCATATTTAATTATAATTGAACAAAAGGTTGAGTTAAAAATAATAGTATTGTATGTAAATGAAGTCGAAGAAAAGCGATTAACGCCCAACTAAGTGGCCACGGGTCGGTTAGTTATCCATATTATGGGATTCAAGTGTCATTTCTGTAAAAGGTCAAAATAAAAAAACATCACTACTGCATTCATTATCATATGCTTAAATACATAATTCATATCTTTAATATCATTTTCAAGTAATATGACGCTAACATTAAAACACACATATCTAGACCGCATACTCGTGCAAAACAAATGCTTTACATAAATCTCAAAGAATGCCGCATTAAAACTGTTCAAAATTCACCCTTAAATGTTCTTTATAACGAATAACATAGTTTTACTGCCTCTAAAGGCGGTAGTTTATTATAGCATTTTATATGGCTCCCAATTTATAATGTTGAATATAGTGCAGCACTAGATCCCGGGATGATCGAAATTAGTCGGATTTTTATAATACCATTAATCGAGTTATATGCCTTGTATATAATGCCTTGAATAGCCATTCCATGTACCACCACGGAATGACTCAACTGGATACCTGTTACCCTTATAACATAATTTTTTGCATGATACAATCGTTAAATCTTAGTCCCGAATAGTATATCACTGATATGTTCAATCAATCAACCATGACCGACTACTGAATCAAGATCTAAGGGGGAGCCAAGGATTTATATTTATACCATTAATATTTGAATTTTAACACTCAAAACTCAATGTACTATTTACGCGATTCTAGAAAATTGAACAGCCTTAGCAATTTTCACATTACATTATCACATAACAGCCTTTAACATTAAACTGTTGGACACACAGGTTGTTGTATAATTTATGTCAAGTTTTCCGCGCTAGTCGTTTTACGTAGTCGTAAGTAAGTAATTTAAGTCTAAGTATTTTAAGCCATCTGAATTCCGTAGGAATATCCACAATAACATATACATTCGATTCATACAGGCGAAATTATCATATTCACTCCGATCAACGCTTAGGCTTTGTTTCAGATTTAATTATACCTAGAATATTGCTTTGCTAGTTTATTAGAAAATAAAATAGATACAGTACCTAAGTTAGTAACTATGGCAGAATTAATTAAACTAATTAAAACCCACTCATGCAAAGAAGAGCACGGATATCTATCCCTTCGCTACTATATGAATAATTACGAGTATTTACACCCTGCATACTACATATTTTCAGGTTAGAAATACTTTGAATAGCACAACACTATCGTGAGTCACGGCACTTTCCATGTTTTGTTTTAGTTTTTCAGGTAAAGTATATTCATTAACAAACTACTTTTTATTATGCAGAATCATTTTCTACACCTGTCTTGTGAGTAAATTTATCTGATTCTCGTTAATTTTACATTAAAAGTTCCCAATGACATAAGATTTTTGTCTAAAAAATAAAAAAAAGTAGTTACATAATTTTGCAAAATCAGTGATTTCTATCCATTTCAAATGCAAGGGCTTACATTGGACGAAGATCGAGTCGCCTCTGATCCTCAAACTAGGTCCAAATCTGTGTGTTGAGTCATTGGCCGTTCTGACCACTTACTAGATACTAGGGATAAGCGGACAAGGAGAAAATATAAAAGTACAAAATTTATTGAGTAAGAAGGAATCATTAGTGTCTATAAATATTAAATGATACCTAGTTGGTATTTAAAAAAAAAGGTTTTTTTATCCATTCTTTATTCGTATCTTATGTCCTTTTGTGGAGTTTTTGCATATACAATACGATGATTAAGAACGGATAAAATCAAGAGAATATGGCAATTTATATGCATGCTAGCGATATTAGCAAATACTAGTTAACTATAAATAATAGTTATTTGTTATACAAGAGTGCAGAGTTGCTTTTTAACCGCGTGCTCTATTTGATGATCGAGCAAGAAAGGGATTCTAAAATTCTAATTTAAAATCGAAATTAGAATCCTGAACGTTATCAAGGGAATCAAAAGAGCACGAGGGGGAATATCCTCACCTCAGCGAGGAAATAACTAAATAAATAAATATTTTCGGACATTTTAACACACAACGCCATCTAGTCCCAAACTAAGCATAGCTTGTACAAATGCAAAGAAAGAATCTACCATCACAAGATACTTTTATTTCAGTTTAGGTATTAATATTCATTAGGTACTGTATTATTATAGGTATCAGAGAATAATCTTCAATAAAATAGGCCAGCAACGTTTTTTTTAAAAAGTTTTGGCTCCCTTAGCTAGTCGCCACGTGCTAAGCATATCGTACTGGTCCAAATAATTCTATTTTTTTATGATATAGGTGGCAAACGAACAGATTTTACCGCAACACTAGAGTGACGCAGACGTATACTGATTGTAAACGATTACCGCCACCCATGGACACCCGCAACACTAGAGTGACGCTTCGGGTGTCCATGGGCAGCGGTGTGTTTTAGTGCGTTGAAGGCCTTTTAAGAAGGAGTATGCTTTTTTCTTGAAGGTTTGAAGGTCCTATTGGTGCAGGAATACCAGTAATACAGGTGACAGTTCATTCCACAGTTTCGTTGTGCGAGGCAGAAAGTTCCTTAAAAAGCTCACAGTTATGGACTGCCAACCATCTAGATGATGCGGATGAAATTTCTGTTGGCGTCTATTAAACATCCTCGTCGCTATAATTACTCATTTAAGGTTTTTCACTTGTTTAAAATTTCTTGCTTTTAATCTAAGGTACAATACGACGCGAAAAGAAAATTGCGCGGGCAAATTAAAAAAAAAGTACACCAGGAAGGTTCCGAGTCTGAGTTTATAACTAATTAAAAAGGTTGTATGAATTTTGGCACCATGGAGATAGAAGAAAATAGGTTTAATAATGTTTTGAATTTACAAAGTTAGTGCACGCGATGTTCTATTTTCAATTTACTTTATCCTCTAGCGGATAAAAATGGCTTTTGCACTCAGATATCGCAAGGCAAAAATAATTTCGGAAAGGATGGGGGGATAAAATATTTTTTAATATTGATCATTTAACAGTATGCAAAATGGAGAAACCCTAGTACTTGTACAACCCTAGTAATTATACATTAGACATCACTGCTATTAAATAGTGATGTCTACTTTTATACTTTTCTGAAAAAAAAAAAAATTCGTGACATAAATTTACTCTGCAAGAACTTTGTTAACTGTTTTGCTTTTTTTGACAAAGACAACTTCTACAATAGGAATTGATCCTGAGCAAAAAATAATTTTCCGATTACCTTAAATATTTTCCCATTTGGAAATCGAACTCATAACACTCAGCTCGGTAGGAATCATCGTGGCGACCATTTAAACCACAAGGCCATCCCAACATCAATGTTGAGTCCATTTTCAGAATATCCGAAAAGCTATCTACACAACTGTTCACAACATTGTTCAACATTGTACACAACCATTTACTCACCACCAATGTGTTGGAAGACACTGGACATGTTAAAGACATTCCAAAATTTACTGGCACCGATGGTAGTTGTATTTGGCTGTAACATATGACATTTTACAGGTTTAAGCGTTCGCCAAGCCGCTACCGCTCCAAGTGTTGTCATTTCAAATCCCATATGGGACAACTCATTGTGTGATCCACATATTGTTCTGAGTCTGGGTGTTCTTGTGTCCGTTTCATATAAGTTTCTAAAATCTCCCTCGACACAGAATATCCTAAAAAGTATTATATAAAAAAAATACTTCAAACAACTCAAACACGGCGGTTCGAATTCAAATCAGGCTGAGCTTAAGCTAAGGGAACCAGACTGCTGATTAAGACACTTAAATATATCCGTAGATATATATATTATAGGATAGTTATCATCAGGCGTAGAAGAAATTGATCATATGCATCACACAATTATTTGGCTTAGCAATCAGACTCACCAGCTTATCTTATGCCAAACATCAATTGTCGTGGAAAAAAGGTCTTGTTTTAAAACAAGACACGTAGATAATGAATATGCAACCAAAAAGAACTTAATCACAGCCAATCAATGATCACCAGCTTGATACCTGATCATTATGTTGTTGCCTCTATTCTCACGTACGAGACACGTTGATTGCTTATAAGCATCCGCCTTAATTGCTGTTATAAACTATAATTTTATTGTAAAAACAAAAGACCTTGTTTTCGTTGTGGTTTAGAGACGATATACCATGTGTTAAAAATATAGCCAATAATTCATGTATTTCTCATTTGCAAGGTTCTGTTTAAAATCACTTATATTTTTGTGCATTTTGAAGTATCTTTATAAAAAAACTATTAAGTTCCTTTGTATACACTTCAAATATAAAATAAAAACCACACTGATTGAGTTCCAATCGTTACATGTACATGACACGTACAGCGTAGTGGTTAAAGCAATCGCCACGCTGCTTTTTACTTCGCTAAGTGTTGTCGGTTTAAATTCCACATAGGGTAACACTGTGATCTACAAATTATTGTTTTGAGTCAGGGGTTTTTCTTTTGACTACTCATATTGTTTGCAGAATTTATTCTTACTGCTCCATTTATATTTTTAAACAAAATAAATTCAAAGAACGTTTTGATCTGTTTTCCGCAAACAGAATGTGTCACAGCAAAGCCTTTAAACAACTTGAAACAATTATTTCAATTTTGATTTATTACTGTCAATCACACATCGTTGGAATAATAAAATAAACAATATATCATTTAACGTTTATAAAACTTTGAGGTTAGTTAAAGCTCAGACTACATAACTCGATGTAACCACTTTTTGATGAGCGTTGACAACTATGGGTCGATTATACCACCTTTCCGTTACCCTATTAAACTAAGCCCTTCATTAAACATCCCATTAAAAACTTCATAGCGTAACCTATTTGTGGACCTTCAACTTTAACCTTTAAGCAAAATGGCGGCTCACGTACGGCGCAGGCGCACGCCCCGACCGGATAATGTCTTCATTTGAGATAATTCGCGCGGATCGACTGGAGGCGAACCGCTTTTTACATTCCTCTATGTGATGGGTGGGATTTTAGTTGCAGGTAGCGTCAGTAATATCATTTATTATAATTCACTTATTTTTGTTTAGATCGAAAGTAAATTAGTATTTTATCAGACAATCTAAGTAAAAGCTGGAAGGCTAGATTGCCTGATAAATAACTCTAGTACAAGCTCTACTTGGCGTTATGTCAGATGTCCGAAATAATTTTCTGTGTCGCTCAAAAGTTACTGATTATTTAGCCATTAGGGACAGATGAACGGAAGAACACTTGCTCATCCGTTCATCAGTCTTAAATTCCGCAATTTTACTAGTATTTCGCAAGTGAAAAGTCTTCACCCCAGAATTTCTAGGAGAAAGGTGGAGGGGTTGAAATCCGTTAACCCTACTCACTTCATGGAAATGTATTTTCTTTCATCACACTATTACCCATTATGGATTTTGTACTCAATTAATATATACAATCACTGCTGAACAAAGGTTTCCCCCAAAGAGCGCCAACTATCTCGGTTTTGGGCAGTCCGCATTCATCCATTGCCAGTCACTTTCTTCAAATAGTCAGTTCATCGTGCCGCAAGGCGCTCCACTGATTTTCCCTTCGATGGTGGTTACTCTACTTTTCTGTTGAATAATTTCTTTCAGAATTCTATCGGATCAATAAATCGATTATAGTTAATAATTCAACAGCATGATGCTTCTATAATTTTCACTCCTGATCATATGTCAAAGAGCCCTACAATAAATGCTTCACCGATGACTCGTCAAATATATTTTGCCATTGTTTTTGCTAACGTTACACAAAATTATTATAGCGTCGTGTACTTTTTTGAAATTGAAACGAGTCTCGCAAAATAAATCGACATCCAGTTTTGTACTACTGTTTACTAAGAACTTAATAATGATAGTGTTTTTAAAAATATAGACGGCTTTTTTGTAAACATATCGTATTATGTTGCGAGATAAACAAACCGGTACCATTTTTGTTTGACAAGATTATATTTTAAGAGTAACAAAAACCACCAAGAGTTGTGCCTATCTGTTTTATAGTTTTAATTTTTACTATTGACACACAGTGTTCGAAATTCGAACATTTTTTTTTTGTATTCGTCACTGAGTCTCTACACAAACTCTAACTGTGAGAAATTGCATACTTCTCTTGTCGCATAATTTGTGTAAAAATGGTAAAAATACTTTACTATACGTATTACTATATAGATTAGTTTCTAGCAGTTTAGTAAGTAATAATGTGTGATATTAGTGTCATCCTGTACTAATTACTTTATCAATAAGTTCAGTCATTTTTAAATACTATTTGTTCATTTTATTTTATTGAATCGCAGGGAAACAAGCAGACGTACCGTTTGGTGGGAAGCGATTACCGCCGCCCATGGACATCTGCAACATCAAAAGCGTCACAAATGCAATGTCGGTGTTTGGAGGATGGGGAGGGGGGAGGGGTTGGGGTATGGGCCTCCGGTATCCTCACTCACTCGGTGAAACACAGCTCAAGCGCTGTTTCACACCGTTTTTCTGTGAGGCCGTGGTATCACTCCGGTCGTACTATTCATGCGAAGCGTGGCTCTCCCACGAAGATATTATTTCGACTGCACGGTTAGCAAAGTGGTTTATGCGGTCGCCATGACCCTTCCCGCTGCGTAATAATGTCTCCCGGGCTCAGGACGTTTACACCTAAAGCGAGAGTTGTTTCTTTAGAAAAAAAAAGGAACTCCATCTAAATCTATAAAAAAACTACCACCTACTAACATGAAAGTTAAACGATACACAGACATTAGATATATTTGAAACAAGTCGCATCACAGTAGGTACATCAGCAAGTACTACTTTATTTTAAAACTGTATTGCAATATAAATAAATACTTAATCACTGAATGAAATCATTGCAGTGGTATTTAATAATGTTTCTTACACATTGCAGTTCACACTAAATCTTTAAGATTTTTACGTTTAATAAGTAGAAATCTAAGCGTTCTGGAAAATATTTTTTATCAGGTCATTGGCCAGCCAGACGTACCCTGGGGAAATCTCGACCGGTTGCAGTTCAGACACGACATGGGGGCCGTGGGAATATGTTAACCACTCCACGTCTAATTGTTCCTATGTAATTTACTACAATTTTAAAAAGGAGCCTCGTTTGCAAATAAGCGGCCGAAAAAACTTAGTTTTATAATGACTGTATTAATTTTATATTTGTCAGCTGTTTTCAGCATAATTTAAATTCTAGTGAGTTTCCTCTGCCTGATAAAAGTATAGGAGTGGTAGTTATCATACTCATTGCGAATTCAGTCAATGCAACAATGCAGCATGGTGACCCACAGCATGGCGGCCGGACTCAGACGCCCTGCTCTAATGAGAACCCAGACCATGTTATTCCAGGTAGGACGAAGATTGACGCCGTGTCTATTTAGACTCTATCCCAAGGGAAGCCTGGGCTTCCCCCTGCCTGTCAGCCCAATCGTTATATAATGTGTCCTGACCGTACTTTTACGACCAGTTTGCCCCCCTATAGCTCACAGCATCAATTAATCAACAAACAGTGGTGCCCACTCCCACTCCCTCACTCCCACAAAGGTAATTGCTGGCCTTTGAGGGACGTGGAGGCGGAGTGGGGAAGAGGTTAGGGTGTGGGCCTCCGGTAACCCCAATCTCTCAGTGAGGCCGTAGTATTACTCTGGTTGAGCCGGCCCATTCGTGCTGAAGCGTGGCTCTCCCAAGGGGATTAGTTCTCTAATTGAAAACCACTTGGTTAGATCCCCGGCTTTTCGTATCCAGCGTTTGCATCTCGTCGTGCACATATCGTACATGGCTAGTAATCTAGTATTTCATCATTTCGGAAAAAAATGATAATCAAAACGAGGCAAAACACTTGTATGTATTGAATTAATAATTGTAATAAATATTTCTTACATCTGACACACAACGCCATCCCGTCCCAAACCAAACCAGAGCTTGCACACTTGATATAAATACATATAATACTTTTTTTGTTAATATATGCATATTATAGATAGAAAACACACAAACTCCGAACCAAATATTACCTGCCATCGCATAAACTACCACTGCACTACCGAGGCATTAAATTGTACATATGTCTGTGATGGACACGGATAGTCCCTAATAATTAGCTGAACCATCATCTTCTTTAAGTCCTATCCCATGAAAAAAAATTATATTATAATATAAGCAAAAAAATCTTGCTACAAACTTTACCATCATGAACGGTGTGTGTGTCTTAAAGGACAATGTACTGCGGTATTATAAAATCTAACACATGGCGTTTGATGGCCACATTCGCCTTAAATTTGACTCTAAAAATGGAAATGGGACCAAACGTATCCACACCGGTTCCGTTTATTAAACGTTTTCAAACCTCATATACAGCGCCACGCAAAATTGCAAGACACAGCCTGAAAATACACATTGAAAAAGTGGAATATTCTGCACAAAAGATAACACTGGTATATAAGGATTCTTATACTGTGGTTTCTGGAATTTGAGAGTAAAAAAATCTGTGTTAGATGTTATGGAAACGAACAATTTTGGGGTAACACACAATTTTAGCCCGCCATTGAAGCTAAACTTGGATTTGGCGTATGATATCATAACGAATACTAGCTGTACTCTGCTATTATTTGCCGTAAGACATTGAAGGGTAAAAGAACAAAAGAACTTCTAGCAGAAAAAACATGAATCTAAGTTGAAAGGTTTTTTGTTTTTTTTTTTGCACACGTATTGCCTGATGGTGGGTGATTACCGCCGTGCAGGGACATCTACAACAACAGTCATTTTCGGCCTTTAGATGCTGGGGAGGGGGATGGTGGAAGGATTGGGGTATGGGCCTCCGGTATTCTCACTCACTCGGTGAAACACAATACGGGCACTATTTCACACCGGTTCTCTGTGCCAGGCCATTTACGTTTACATACGTAGGTATACGTTTCACAAATACAACAACTTTCTAGCTTATAGCGAGCATTAAGAACTTACAAGAGTCGAACTTAAGTTTAACTTTTAGCTCCTTATATTTTTTTAAAGAAAGAAGAATTAGAAAACGTACAACCCATTACCATTGAAATATTATATTGAACATGTATTAATTAATATATTATACCAGTCTCTGCCCACATCTCCGTCTGTGTGCATATCGGCTATGCTATGTTAGATACCCCTCAAGAATCAAGGTATCCATATGCCAAATTTTAATCAAAGTGTGGTGGTTTAACCGTGAAAGCGTAACAGTTACTCTCAAGTATATAATATTACTATGGAAGATGAATATACCCACACGAATACGTGTTCGCTTAATATTTAGCGAAGTGTAACAAAAAACCTTTTACAATGTGATTATATTCGAATTTCAAACAAAATATGACATTTAGCTAAATTATACGTAGCACGGCTTTCGTCACGTTCGCAAAAACGAATTTCACTTGCAAACAAAAAAGTGCTTTATTTAATAACCCGAGTAAATTGCGCATTCAACCAACACTTATGTGGGGGCCACGAAAATTGCGGTTTAAATTTTATTTTAATTCTGGTAACTGTTAATACATTGCTTTTATCACTTTATTGTAATATAAGTACTGAATATTATTGTAGTACTCTTTAGGTGTAGTTTGAACCCAAAGATAAAAATATTATTAGAAAAACACAATAGCGGTACTATACCAATGATTAAATGGACTAGATTTTTAGGCTCTAGACATATTGTGAAACATGAAATGAAGAATAATGTGAATTTAAAAAATGAAGAACCCATGTCCATGAAAGATTATGTTGTTATTATTTATTATGTGACTGCCTCAGTGGCGCAGTGGTAACGAATGCGACTGCTGTGCAAGAGGTCTCGGGTTCAATTCCTGAGTCGGACCCAATGTTTGTATGATCTGCAAATATTTGTTTCGGAGTTTGAGTGTTTTCTAAGTATAATTATCTACAAAAAAAAACATATAAGTATTAATATCAGTTATCTAGTACCCATAGTAAAACCTCTGCTTAGTTTGGGACAAGATGGCGTTGTGTGGTAAAATGTTTGAACATATTTTTATTTATATTTATAAAATGAACGTAAAGATTGATTTTGTTATCTACCTACTGGTTACTGCCACATTCTTATAGAAGCACGTATAAACATGTTTGAGTTAGTAAGTAGTAATATAGTGAAGTATACATAGTCAGTATAAAGTATATATAGTTAGTATGTATAGTCATAGTAGCATTATACATCTATCTATAACCTTTAAGCAAGCAATTACCAGCAGGCAATTTAAAAAAAATAATAATCTTTACTGCTTATAAAATTTAGTATGCACAATAAATCGATCTAGCTATGCGATGTGCAAAAGCTCGGTCATTCAGGTACCTTATTAATCACTGAAAACAAATCATTCGTAATTTGTTTTCAGTGTTATACAAAACAGTTATAAATAAATAAATAAATATAAATATTTCCGACAGTTAACACACAACGCCATCTAGTCCCAAACTAAGCAGAGCTTGTATAATGGGTATTAGACAACTGATATAATACTTATATACTTTTTTTTAAATACATACATGTCATACATAGAAAACTCCCAAACTCCGAAACAAATATTTGCAGATCATACAAACATTTCATCCGACCCGGGAATCGAACCCAAGACCTCAGAAATAGCAGTCACATACGCTACCGCTGGCCCACCGAGGCGGTCAAATTATAAGTTAAATTTAAAGTTCAATTTAGAGTAACATCTCAACTTGCATCCGCCGTAATCCTGGCTTCCCAAGGTTCTCTCCAATGGCGGTACTCAACCACGTAAAAGACCTTCTGAGTAACAGCTCGTGGCACATCTTAAGTACTGTAATTGAGTCATCAGTCAAATAATATTGAAGGGTAAATGCTGGAGGCTTCAAAAGTATCCCCATTTCAATATCAATGTTATTTACATTTTGTATTCGATGTTCAACCTTCATACAGGGTCATTATTATGATCTATAAGATCACTATTGGCATGAATAATTTTAATTATTAATTTAATTTATTGTCTAAGGGTAAATGTTTTTAATTGATTATCACTAATTAATACACTATTTTCTCATTTATCAGTTTTTTTTAAATGTTGACTTATTTTACCATAGTACAAGATCAATGATATAAAAATAAGTAGTTTCTACTATGTTATAAATGTATATCATTTCATATTTATATTTCTTTCTTTATCTTACTCATAAACTCCAAGCTTAGACAAGAAATTTTTGCGACTATTATTATTAGTCATTTTGCATAATATTATTGATTTTCTTTCTTGTCCGTATGTGTAATTACGATAGGTAATTATCTTGGCTTCCATATTACAAGTTTTCACTTAATTTGGAGGCCAAGAGACACGAGTGTGTAATTTTTGCAGTGCCAATAAACATTTTTAATTTAGTTTTTTTTTTAAAGACTGCTACCACTTTAAAAACATACATCCTGTGTCGCGAGGGACTTTAGAAACATACATAACGGACACAAATTACAACCATACACATGATCCAAATCCTACATGCATCACACAAAGTGTGGTCCCATGTAGGATTTGAACCCACAACACTTGGTGCAGTAGGAAGGCCAACCGAGCAGCAAAATAATAATAAGACTATAGTAACTAGACTGCTGATAAATAAAAATAAATAAATAAATAAATATGTTCAGACATTTTAACACACAACGCCATCTAGTCCCAAACCAAGCAAAGCTTGTACTATTGGTACTAGATAACTGATATTAATACTTATATACTTATATAATATACTTATGTACGTATTTACCACATACATATAAAACATAACTGGCCTGTAATTGAAGAGGCTTATGATGATAGATAAGTAACACCAAGAGATAGAGCAAATATAAATAATGCACCATGTCAACGATCTTACGAGCGGTTTAGCCGCTTGTCTCCTAGCCATCTAGTAGTAATTATATGGCCGATCAATACTGACTAGCGATATTGGTAACAATGTCTGTACACCAATTAAGTATCGCTCAATAGCACTGTTAAGCCCTTCGAACCTTATAATTGTTAATATAATGTTGTTATCAATAAAAGGAATATTAATAAATTGATAAATAAATAGAAAATTATACAAATCAATGATAATTTTTTTTTAAATAAATAAATATTTTCCGACATCTAACACACAACGCCATCTAGTCCCAAACTAAGCAGAGCTTGTATTATGGGTACTAGACAACTGATATAATACTTATTTTTTTTTTTTTACATATAGTACATAGAAAGCACCCAAACTCCGAAACAAATATTTGCAGATCATACAAACATTTGATCCGACCCGGGAATTGAACCCGAGACCTCAGGAACAGCAGTCACATACGCTATCGTTGGGCCACTGAAGCAGTTATTGTAAGGAAATATTACAGACTTGTGTATTTATTTTCGGAATATACTGGAAATAGGCCTCTCCAATCGCAAGCAACTTGGTCGTCTACGTTAACCATCTTTAATGTATCTTCGGCATTGTCGTTTGAAAACAAAAATAACAGCACCGTTTTGGTTATATAATTAGAATCTACCTTTAACCTTTTGACTTTTAATTAATCTTTCGATTTCACCTCTCGGCTCTATCTCAATCTATCAAACTAGTTTAGTAACAAATGAATTCAGGGTTTTGTTAGCAATCGTTCCAAATTTATAAATAGCTGTATTTTAAACATCGAATAAACTTGATGACGTATCACTTATTTCAGTTGGCAACACTGTTAAGTATCGGAAGTTGGACAGTGACGCAACACCGAGCTTTGGAGCGCGCGACCGATGACAGTAAAAACGGAAAACAATGCCACTTTAAAAAAAAATCCAAGTATAAATGATTGCTACTAATCGACTATTTTTATGTGATAAGTCACAGACAAAAATCACAGGTGACAGTGATTTTATCCCATCCATATAGAATGGTTCAAAACAGAACCTAGCCGTAGGGTGTTGCTAATCGTTTAGCATCTCGTGCTAGCACCACAAGTTCGGTGGAGTGCCTTAACTACATCGCGAATCATACACCACTATTCAAAATTTTGATTGTATTTCGTAATTAAATTCTTTTAAAATGACGTCACTTGAGAAGCGTCAACACATAAATGACGCGTTGTTGTGTGTAAGGTAATATGACCCATAAAATTGACTGTCCACAACTTCTGGAGGGTTTTGACTTCCGTGTTCCTTTAAGAATCCCTCGCAAAGCCATACCACTATTACGCGCACGACTTAGAAAAACGGTTCTTGGTGCCAATTCGCCGTATGCACGTTTTTGCAAGGTTATTAATAGTTGTAGTGACTTAATTGACCTCAACGTTGACTCCTCGAGTAAAGTAAAGTCTTGTTTACTTAAGAACCTCCCAGAACGGTAGCAAGGAACGAGTGACTTTGAAAGTGTGAACCAGTGCTCACTCCCTTTATAGTTTTTGTATAGTCTATAGTAATACATGGTACAACTCATTTTATGCATGCGGAGTTTACCTATAAGTTATTGTAACACTATTGCTGTTTTCCTCTTGGTGTGCTTTTTTTACTTTGTTATTGTGCTGTGTATACAATTGTAGGTAAACCAATAATTAACAAAAAAAAAAATTTAAAAAGTGGTTGTTTGGAAACCATTACTAACGCCCGCTTATGCCTGCGAGCATGGTCTCTACTGCTATTGCTAGTGAGATATGAGCTTATACAAATTAAAATAATATTTTTGTAAATAAATATTACATTATATCATCATTGGAGTATCTATCGCCGTCCACTGCTGTAGGAAAGCTTTTTTTATGTATTGGTTTGGCAAAGCTACTCTACTCTGCCTGATAGAAGCATGAACATAATCCAAGAGTAGTAGGCCTCAGGGTCATTGCGAATGCAGAGAACAATGCAGCATGGTGACCCACACTATAGCGGTCTTTTGAGGTGCTTTTTCATTACTGTGCCTCCTAAGCTGCCCTGAAGAGTGCTTACTATTGCAATCATCGGCAGATTACATCTACCCGCTGCCAACCAGTTTTCTGAAGACATGGGTAGATAATTTATATATAAATGTCCAGTTAAGTACATAAGATTCAAGTTACTTGCATAATTTAAAACTTCAAATGAAATTAAATATTATCAATTTCCAAATCTAAACAATAGGTATTAAGGTATTAATTAGGCATAGCTTGATTGCTATAAGTTAGGAACAAATTCAGTGTCGGAACAATAGGAGTCTTCATACCAATTAGTAGCGCGAGAAAGTCAACACCGACATTTGATTTTGGTTCTCGTACAGACACCGGGTATTTTCTTTATGGTTATATTTAAACTTTTTATTTATTTATGTGCAAATAAGTCTCCTTCTCCTTTAGATTCAATAAACCTGACAACATCACCGTCACATTATCATGACTGCACGGATGGTTTAAACGGTTAT
Organism: Hyphantria cunea; assembly: GCA_003709505.1. Taxonomy (NCBI): domain Eukaryota; kingdom Metazoa; phylum Arthropoda; class Insecta; order Lepidoptera; family Erebidae; genus Hyphantria; species Hyphantria cunea. The sequence continues at coordinate 864,016 of PKRV01001119.1, forward strand.
ATTATTCTTTCCTATGGCGCTGGGCGTGGAGCGTTCTATTCCCAAACATGTCCCAAATAATGTCATAAATAATAATTATTACTTAAGCACATACTATAACAATAAATTATTACTGGGTTTATTTTTACTTATTATTTCATACTACTATAGAACCCTTGTATAAACTTTTTCAGACTTCCGTATACTTGACTTTTACGAGTTAGAGGATGGTATTAAGATCGGACGCGATAAGATGGCACACGACCACTACTGTGTAGTCGACTGGAACTCTGCCTAGCATACGCTGGAGCGTCTGGGCACGGACTTCTAGTCGACCAGATAGGACGAGACCTGTTTTTATCGTACCGAGCCTTTCTGTACTTAGCAATCATTGCTGCCACGTTGGCAGATGAGATGGGCTGGGGCGCAGTGGTCTCCTGGTGAAGTTGTAATCGCTCGGGAAAGAGATCAGGAAAGAAGGCCTAAAAAAGAAAAAGAAAGAAAATAATATTATTACGGCGATACCAACCGTAACAAGAGCTGTTGGAGTTATAAATTTAAAAAAAAAAATACAAGTCGTTCACTTTCAGTTTAACTCTGGTTACAGAGATACACTTATGTACCAGAATATTTCCAAAAAGTTTAAAAAAAAGTAATTAAGCCTTGTTATATTAATATTTTTATGATTATTACCTTACTCCTTCATTTATGAACCGATTTGTATGTTTTATTAGGAAATTCAGTCATTTGAGTATTTTTTATTGATCTTATGTCATTCTGCAACACACTGAACAAATCAAATTTAATAAGTATGTAGGACTGATTTTTTTATTTATCTAATTATGTTAAGTGCACACACAAATATGTAAAATCTGTGACGCCTGAGTTAGGCTCCTGGCCTATGTTACAGAAGTCAGTTTCTTTTCCCATTATGAGGAATGGAAAATTGTTATATAGAATACGGTTATGTGTTATTAGTTGTATAAAACAGTAATTAATAATTTTCATATGTACGTTCACAGGCATTTGCTTTAAAGTTTCAAAATTCAAAAGTTGAGTGAAGTATTTTGAAAACATGACAGAGTTTGATCGCTTCAATGGCCTCTCCCGGGATGGGCTATTAACAAAATACCACAAAAGTTGTTCAAACTTCATTGTAAAATACATAATGGTGCTGATGTAACCTTTTAAGCATAATGGACGACTTCTCTCCCTCATCAGCGTTATATTTCAAGGAGAGATTATTTAGGTACTTATAAATTTACTAATGACGTTTTGTAAAACAGGTTGCTTAAAATATAATTTAAATATAATTATGTATATGGTGGTGATGGTAAGCGTATTTGAAAACCGAACTAGAGTAATTGGTTTCGATTCCCGGGTCGAGCCAAAAAAAGTCAATAGAAATGCTCTATGTCAAATCCTCGGAGTTTGAAAGTTAGGATCTTATGCCCGTGTCTCGAACAGCAGGAACGTACCTCAGTCCTACGTCTAATCTCTCGTGGTCATGTCAGATAGGCATCCCATCGTATGAGAGTGAAGGAACAGAGAATGCACCTATATTTGCGTACACACTTGTGCATTATATCTTGCTGTTGTCGGCTGGTCTTAGTTGATACTGACCGCCGTGGTCGAAATAGGCTAAGTGTTGCTAATTTGCTTATTAATTAATGGCTATAAAATTAATTGAATCTTACTTTTACCCTATTTCTCATGTTTTCATTGTGTTGTCATCAATATATATTTCAATTAATTAAATTTAAATTAATAAAATTGTTATTCGTATCGTAATTATTTATAAGTTTTAAAATGTTGGCGAATACTGTTAAAATTGTTTTCTGAATAAGTAAATGAATTACTGCAGAGAAATTTAGTATTAAAAAAAACTCTTCCTTTAGCTTAGATCTTAAAACTGTGTTCAGGAGCTTATAATGTCACGATGAAATTATAACCTGACTGTACCCTGCCACTCTTCGCATTCAGGTTGATATGGCGATAAATGAAGAACTAAACTCTAAACTCATCAATGCAGTATCATACCGACCGAGTAGTCACCTTCAGACGAGATAGTGATTAGTGCACACGATACCGGGCTTACAGTGGAAGAGCCACGCTTCAGCATGCATGGGCCGGCTCGACCGGAGCGATACCACGGCCTTACAGAAAACCCGTGTGAAACAGCGCTTGTGCTGTATTTCGTCCAGTGACTGACTTGGGTAGATGACGGCCCTCTCCGAAAGATATGCTCCGACTATACGGCGGTACCTCCGCACTTGGTGACACACTAATGCCTCACTGATGCAACTCCAGGGCAAAGTGTTGAACGCGTTGGCGATGTCCAAAGACACCGCCAATACCACTTCGCCCCGGGAAACTGCTTCCTCCGCCAGAGCCTTCACGCGCATGATCGATCTAAGGTGGAGCGCCCCTCACGGAACTGTACTGGTTGTCCGCCACATCCAGCCCTACCCTGAACAGATGCTTGATGAGGCTCCATACAATTACTTTTTTAAAGAGCTTGTATACCTTGTCAACCAACACTAGGCCGGTTAGCGGATGGTAAGTTTGATGGTAGGTGCCCCTTCTTTTGGATTAGACCCAGTTTTCCCGTCTTCCACAATTTAGGAAATTGGCCCTGCTCGAGGCATGCGCTGAAAAACCCTCTAAGTCGGGGCTCGAGGGCTCGTCATTTAGAGCCAGGATCGCGCTCGGCCTGGAATGCCAACGGGTCCTGGGGTGATTTTCTTAGCTAGTTCTGCCCAAGTGACCTCAGGCACCTCGTCGTCATCCACGTTAAGCACCTCAAGCGTTGCAGGCGGAGCCATCTGAAAAAGAGCCAGCGGAAACAGGGATATGACGACCCTCTCAAGCAGCTCTGGTTTAAGATACCCGGAAAGCGTGGAGCCCATTGCCGCATCTTGCCCCTAACCATGCGGTAAGAGCGCCCCCGTGGAACCCTGCACGTTTGCCGCATTTCGCTTCGCACCATTGTACTTTTTTCATTTATTAGGCGTTTCTTATATTGTTATAGTGCTTGTAACAAATATAAATATCATAATATATGTCATAACTGACTAGTGAATTTTCGTAAAAATACAGTCATAAAATATAGGATGTTGGCATCTTAGCAGGTATCGTCATGGCTTAAGAATTGAGTGATCCTGAGTATGTGATAGGTAGGTATGCACCTGAATGAAAAATTGTTTGTCGTCAAGTAGATCGCGTATTTCGAACGAGTATTGAAATAGGTATATTTAGTCATACATTATATGAATATCTAAAAACTCTTACATACAAATTCTCCTACGTTCTCGAAATTAGAAGTTTTACAGGAACGGGCGTTGCTCTTTCATTTTCAACAGGCGCAATCACAAAATTGTAAACATTTTTATACTATAAGGTACTTGATATTGCCCGCACCTAGGTTTGAATGTATGTCGGTTAGCCGATATCTTCCACAAGAACTAAAGTATATCCGTCCAGAATTTCATTGAAATCGATGTAGCAGTTTAGCTGTGAAACCGTAACAGCAAACAGAGTTAAATATATAATATTTAAGTATGAATTGAAGCTACAATATATTAACTTTACAGGTTCTGGTTACCGACCCAAAATTGGAGTTCAAATGAAATGTTACTTTGAAGTTTATAACGTTATAATTGTGTATCCATAGATACTTTCCTTTGTACAGAAATATTTTAGGTAGGTAAATGTGTGCTATTTCTCATTATGAAAGTATCAAACGGTATATTTTAATAATAGTACTCAATTAATTATGTTTTTAAGACTAAGGTTTTGATTAATACCAAAAATATATAAATAGAACTCTTGATGAAATAACATTTATAAAAAATATAACGCTACTGTGAATAGCAGGTATAGCAGATTAGCAAAGATTTATAATAGACCATATGATTTTAACGTAAGTTACAAGTTGTTTTTAATATTTTTTAAATCTATTTGCTCCCAAGCGCAGGAAAAAATCGCACTGTGCAGATTTCTTTTCAAGCTATCTCGGCCAGAGACTGGAACGTTTTTTTTATTTGCTATGTCCTTTAAGTCACGAGTTTTCTAAGACACTATCCTTCACAGGTGAGCTCATTTCTCAGCATTGAAAGCCTTCAAAGAAGTCTCTATGAAAAATATGAAAGGCTGTTACAAGTGAGAAAATTTACCGTCTATTTATAATTATAACTGTTGTTTTTTTATGAAAATAAATAAATGTTTAACATAGTAAAGGCAGTATTAAACAGAAAAGAGAAATTTTAACTTTAGTCTTTAAAAAATTTTGTCGTTTGGCTCATGCAGGAAGGGTTCCGTACCATTATCTATACATTTCAACCGTTTACCTGTCCGTTATCAATATCGAGTAAAACGAGCTAAAAAATCACGTTTGTTGTATGGGAGCCCCCTTAAATGTTTATTTTATGCCGTCTTTTTTTAGTATTTGATGTTAAAGCGGCAATAGAAACACACGAATACGTCTGTATAGCTCCTGGACATATTTGCCTCGCTCCGTCCGACCTGAGTCCAAAATCTATTAAAGGAACTCCACGTCAGCCACAGACAGTCACTGGGGCTAGCTAAAGTACTGATTACGATGCTCATTCATTTTGTGCCTAAGTGAAATAAATTTTCAACATATTTATGTGTAGCATAGTGGGCACAAACAGTGCCAAGCCTGGGAAGTGACAGTTGTATGAGATATCGCAAAGTATTGCTATTACAATGTTGTAAAAGGATTTTTTTTACCTTGACATTAATTAATTGTACTATTGTTTGGTTTCAATTTTTCATATACAGTCACAAACTCACAACAAGAAATATTGTCTAAAAAAATTCATCTGTATTTCTGAGGAATTCCGTGTCAAGATAATTTACCACAAATGAAGTAAAATAATTTCCTGCCAAAAGCAGCTCCGTGATATTATTTTATACAACTCTGAATATAAGCAAACAGAATACATCCGAAAGTAAACAAAACTCAATCACAATAAATCACTTCCACACTGACAATGCGTAATGATAAAAAACAATGGGAAAAACGCATTTTGTTTAACCAACCACAACGGAACGCTCTTCTGTAATTGTTTTCCAACAGTAATTGACTTGTGGTGACTGTCGATAAATGTTTTTATATTTAATCGGTTAAATCGGAAAGTGAAATTTTGTTCACGGCGTTACGCACTGTCCCACTGTGCAGACTCTGGCGTGATAAACTGATGAATGGGAATGTTTACGCAGTTATTTAAAACAATTTGTGCTTTTATTTTTGATGTAACTGTATTATGTTTGTGAGTTCATCGGTGTTCAGTTTTACTCGTGTTGTGTATTACTTAATTCTGATTTCCGTACCTAAACAATGGATAAAAATATTCCCATGAGATCCATTATGTATCTAGCCAAGAGATATACTGAGAATGAACAGCAACTAAGAATTACAAGTGAAATTTCACCTTTGGGGGTACAGTATTAGGATTATGGGGACTAGGGGGTGACCTCTCAGGAGGTGGTCATCTGTAAGCAGTAGATGGCGTGGAGTACGTATGGGTTCCAGATTAACCTTTTAGGGTAAACTAGTCGGGGACTATTAGTAAGACTTGGTCGGTTAAGTCCTAAAAAAACCATCAATAGGTGGTATCCATGGCGATATTTGCACAGACCAAAAAGGGAGGAATTTGTAGAATAAACAAGCGAATTCACATTATTTGTTTTTTTTTGACGTTTTTAATGTTTGTTTTGTTTTCCTACATAGAACCATACATACACAAGGCTATAATAAGTTCAAGTCTTTTTCAACAAAGCGTCGATAGAAATACATGTTAGTATTTGTAGTACATTACACTTCCATACAATCACCTTATTGGTAAGAACAGATGTAAAGACCAATCATTGTCTCCTGGTAATAAATTCCATGGACACCATTCTAGGTGTAAGGACAATGTGGAGTTATTGCACAGTGTTAACATACCCGTATCGTACCTAACCTGGGACAAGAACAGGATTGTGTGTCGAGATAGTATTGGAAGGATGGAAAATATAGTCAGTTCAGAGATGACTTGAAATTAACTGTATTATGTGTAGGTTATTATGAAAATGCTATAACATACATTATACATTTTATGATACCTGGAGTTTCAGTATTTTGATTTTAGTAATTAAGTTTATTATGATTAGATTAAAATTACTTTAGCATATATGAAAAAGAAGAGTAGATATATCATGAAAGTGAGTAACTATCGTCTATGGTCATTTGCAACTAAAGAGTCCCGAGTGTTTTGCCTTCTTTTGACGCTGTGGTGCCTTCCACATGCAACGCAAACAGAAACGCACTACAGAGCCATCTACCAAAGATAGTGAAAACTACGGGGTAATATAGGAAACGAAGAACCCATCAATTCTGAATCGTGCAATAGAAGCTCTCGTACGGATTAGGATATATACAACATCCAACTTCAACTGGTGATGGATAAAGAAGGTTTTGGGCACCACTCCGGTCATAAATCAATAATAGAATTTACTGAGAGAGAGGCTAAAATAAGTTGTACACACTTCTTACTTCGTACGTAAGACGAAGAAAGTTGGAAAGACGAGGAACGGGGGCAAAGGAGCAGACGTTGGAGCAGACGTCTGATGGTAAGCGATTACCGCCGCCCATGGACACCCGTAACACCAGAGGCGTCACAAGTGCGTTGCTGGCCTTGGGGATGGGGAGGGGGATGAGGGGAAGGGTTGGATTATGGGCCTCTGGTATCTTCACTCACTCGGTGAAACACAGCGCAGACGCTGTTTCACAGCGGTTTTCTGTGAGCCCGTGGTATCACTCCGGTCGAGCCGGCCCATGCATGCCGAAGCGTGACTCTCCCACTTTTTCGTGGCTCTCTCACTTCTTAAAAGTAGACAAGTCTATAAATATTATGTTACACGTAACATATTTATAAAAAGTTTTAATCCTATTCAAATTATCAGTCAAAATAAAGGGTCCAAAAATTTGTCAGTACACAATAGCTTACACAAAACCACTAAAATAGATATTATCGCCTTCGACAATAAATCAGTTTTGTCTTCCATTTTATTAGACGCTTCGTCCCCCATTTTTTATAGACCTGTGAACACATATAGACATATCAACTATGAGGATTTCTATTGAGTAAGAGCACAATTAACTATTTGCAGTAAACTATTGGCTAAAGTTATATCTAACAAGAAATCGGTTAAAAATCTATTATTCGACTATTCACATTTTTTTTGATAAATCTTTTCTATCTATCTGTGAAATACCTTTTAACGACCGATTTTTGTGTAAATATGATCTGAATCTCTGAAATGGCTGCAACGATAAATACATCTAGCAAGGATTTATTTTTCGAAACTTTATCAAAAATATAACACTGACCAATGTTTGATCATCTATATAGTATTTTCTATGCCACCTGGGCTATTATTGCAAATGTATTCACACTTCATTCATTAAAATCAGTTTAGTAGTTTAGTAAAGAATATAAATAGACTGCCAAAACTATAACCTTTCTTGTTGGTGTCGCTGTAGTCAGGTAAAAAATCAAATCAAACAGAGCTGAAATATAAAAAAACATACACTCGGCTCGGTTACTTTAACTGACACAGAATTAAATTCTAGAAACAAGTGCCATATCTGAAAGTTATATATTATCGTAATTTAGTAAATAAAATGTAACATACAAAGTCTTCTTAATAATCTTCCAAAGTCTATGCAAACCCCTTCGGCAAGTCACGCCAATCGGCCCCTCTCAAGCAAAATCATCTTAAAATGAGAGGGAAAATTCTTAAATAGCACCCCTCATGACATCCCATTATTTTATTTGTAGGGGCACCTTCTATGTTTGGCGCGAAAACTGCTGGAATCAAAGGAATTTGAATGATCATTCTCCTTTTATTTCTAAAAGATCTTCGTTCCTGATAAAACGTGGAAAGTGTGTTAGTTCATAAGGGTGGTTGTTTGTCGTGCAGAACACTAGAAGTCACTGAACCTTTACCTTTTATATACCTACACTGAACCTTATATATTATATTGAATTTGTGTCTTGACTTCTTTTTTTGTATCGATATAATGTTTAGCGGCGAGTTTGTATCTAATACCATCGTTCATGTCAGTGATAACACAGAAATGTTTTTATCTACCAATTTAAATTCTATTAATATTCTATTTTTACAGTTACACTGTCATATTTTTACATCAGTAAAGGATTGAATGGTAGTGAATGCCCGATGGCATTAACTAGGCGTATGTACTTCAACATGTGCATTAAGTTTAAATAAAAATAGCGAATAGAATAGAATATGGAGAAATGGAGAAATTAAAACCTTTAAATTCACACAAGTTTTTTTCAATAGTTAAACCGACTATAATGTGCGTATATTATGACGAATTGTAGTAAATTATATAATTCGTTCCTCATTTTAGAAGACTTAGGAGTACTAAACTTAATTTTTTTTTTCTTCAAATTTGAATAGCTCTAAACGGGCAATATACGAAAGTTAGTTAGGACATTTACACACTACCCGATGCGATGTCGGTGCAAGTCAAATAAAATATTTTGTTATCGGTTCCGCCCGCGTAAATGTTGGTAATCACGTAACGTTTGGAAAATGTCATGTCAGTTTGAAGAATCACCTTCAAGCTGACATAACGTTTTTATTTATGAACCGACTAAATTTAATTAATATTAAAACGTTAAGTGGAGTAAACCGCAACGCATTAGTAGAAACCACATTAAAATCAATTAAGCCGCTTTTGAGATTGGAGCGCGCAGAAGTACAATCAAACTGAAAAACAGTCATACTGAAATTAAAAAAAAAAACATTGTTTTGGATTCTATTGCGCTATCACCAACCCAATAGAATCCAAAACAATGATTTTCCCAATACTGATTTCATGTATCATCGATTTAATTTTATGTAATAGTAACCTACTTTACTATCGCAAAAGACATAAACATGAGGAAAAAATACAGATGCTGACAATGCTTATTTAGAACATACAGAACCCAATACAAAAGGGTTACCTCATACACATGTAACCGAATTATTTCGACCCCTCATCAGAGCTAATCAGAGCTACACTCGCTTTGAATACGTTATGAGTAAATGCCAATAATGAACATTATACTATACACATGTGATTTGAAAAATTGATTAAATTACGTAGTCCAAGAGAATGTTACAACTGTAATCAAAAGATAAAATAAGTATAAGCTTAATATTACAAAATAAATGAAACGGCAGTTCGTTATTTTCTATTTAAGGCTTGAGACATCTCATACACGAACTTGTAAGCTTTCGCGTTTCATGATAAAATAACTATTTTTACGGAAATTATCGCGATCACTGATTCAAAGGTATTACATACCTCTGGTTTGCCAGATGTTTTGACCAGGTTGCGCTGGCCGTGGCCAGCCTGTGCAACCTGATCGCGGTAATTCCTGTGAAAATAATTATGATATCTCATACACGGTCCTATAATCCTAAACTAAGCGATATCAGCGACAATATAAATGTGTTTAATTGCTATCTATCCCAAGCCAGGTAAAGCCCGCAATACAGCAACCAGACCACTGACAAACACACCAACACATTTCCAGATACAAACACATCACACGCTGTAGATAGATTTGTTAGATAGATTACACTAGATTACAATTACACTAGGTAGATTACACCCAGATGCGTGGGCCGGCTCGACCGGTGTGGCACGACCTCACAGATAACCGGTATGAAACAGCGCCTGTGCTGTGTTTTACCGAGTGAATGAGGATACCGGAGACCCATAATCCAACCATTCCCCTCATCCCCTCCCCATCCCCCAAGGCCAGCAACACACTTTTGACGCCTCTGGTGTTACGGGTGTCCATGGGCGGCGGTAATCACTTAACATGAGGTGATACGTATGCTCGTTTGCCACCTATTCCATAAAAAATGCAGAACAAAAGATCGTGGTCATCGCACAAAAACTTACCAAGGGTGGGAATTGAACCCACGATCTGAAACTCAGCAAGACGAAGTATTTAGACTAAAAAGAGACTATTTCAGGAAGGTCATAGGCATCCTGACAGGTCATTGTCCCCTTAACAAGCACATATTCACTATAGGCGTAACAGACAGCCCTATACAGCCCAGCAGGGGATGCATAAAGGAAACACCGCAGCACGTTCTCACAGAATGTAGAAATGTGGCGGACCAACAGGCGGACATCCTCCAATCAACATCACTCTCTTAAGCATGTAGTGACCTGAAAAGGCTGCTGAGCTTCTGGGATGATCTAGGATGGTTGGAGTAGGAAGATGATAAAATCACATACAACAGCCCAATCAAAAGGCCAAGTGCGGTAAAGGCCCTGTAAAACAAACAAACTGAGCCTCAGCAGCTAGGATCACCAATCACAAGAGTAACGAGCCCGTCAATATAAAACCTACCATTTAAAAAAAACATACAAAATTTATGAAATATACTCACTTTAGCATTTACGTATGTAAGATACTTTCTTTAAACTTAACTTGTGTAAAATTCAATGTTACTGTGGCGACTTCCACATACAGCGCAACAACATAAAATATATAACGGCGCCATCTATCTAAAAAAACATCGAACTACGGACCAACGAAGAAAACTAAGAAACTACCAATCCTAAATCGCGCAATAAAAGTTCTCGCGCCGATTAACATATATACAACTTCCCAACATCAACCGTTGGACAGTTGCCTGCCAGGCATGATCACCTCGCCTGGTCGGAGGATCCTCCCTTTGTTTTGGAGGGACATGACACCCGTTCCTCCACATTATTATTGTAAAAGTCAACGTTCAATGAGCACAATTCATTCTTTTTATTCTGACAACTTTTTGTAATCTGTGTACAAAACAGTATGTGTTTACAAATGTTACTGCACACAAATACACGTTTGTTTGTGTATATACACATTTAATTACATATGTAGTGTACACGTTCACAAGTTTAGTTAATTCATGCACCCCTAAGCCAGGTATTTCCCTAATCGCATAACTGGAACCCTCGCAAAGCAATCTGAATCACGCATTCCCTTTCGACACAATCCTGCCTAGTACTTGCAACCAAAATATTGTCCCTCTCCCTTTGAATATTAACTATGTACCTCTATTTAGTGGTTACTAAATAATTCAGGCCTCTGCATATTGACCGGCAGAATAACAAATGTAAATACCAGTGTTGCAAGATCTTTCTCGCTGCCCTTGTTTGATTAAATTTTATTTCTTGGAGACAAAGGTGTTAGGTGTTTCAGAGATCTTGTTAAATTGGCCCGTGTAATATTAATAGTAATGTGATATTTGACATTGACAATACGTATAGTGATTTTGGGTTCCAAGTCGCTTCTTATTTGTGTAACTAATTAAATTGTTAATAGAATTTAGTGAGCGTTTTCGGTAGATATTAATGTACTTTATTTATTAATTACCTTACTTAGATGATTTATTGTTAACGGCAGATGTTGACGATAAATATTATTTACTTGTTGTTTTACAACTGATTTGATGGCTTATAGAATTGTGTCAATGATTTGTTGAAAGCAATCTCATCTGGGATTCCTTTTCAGATATTATTTCTGCAAAACTCTGCTCGTAGCGCAAAAAAATGTTTTAAAAGGAATATTTTTTACCTGTATTATCAACATTTTTGTATTGATACGCAACCTGATTATATAAAACTCATAGCCTTCCACAATAACTGGTCTATTAAACAGTGAAAAAAAAATCAAATCGAACCAGTAGTTCTTGAAATAAGGACGTTGAACCATACAAACTCTTCAGTTTTTTAATGTAAGTACAGATGATACAATCAATAAGATTCCGTAAATGTTTCTCTCAATAGTTTATCTAAGAAAAGAAAAGAAAATTAAAAAAAAAGTGTTAAATCAAATCGTGTTTATTTTTCTAGAAAAGGAACGTAACCTTAATACATAATAGCAGCATAAGAAACACCTTTATGGGATCTGAAGCTGCACTAGGTTCTAACCCACTTCAGATAAATTAATTAGCGAGATATATTACCTAAATTCTTGCTCTGCTTATTTTACAATTAAAATTTATGTATTAAATATCGTGTATTGAATATTATGTGAGAGAGCCACACTTCGGAACGGACCCGCTCAACCGCAATGACCCCACTGCCTCACGGCCGGTGTGAAACAGGCCTTTCCGTGATTTCACCAAGTTACCTCAACCCCTCCCTCCATCCCTAAAACCGGCAACGTACCTGTGGTGCCTCTGGTGTTGAAGGCGTCCATGGAAAGCGGTGATTGCTTACCATCAGGCGATAAGTATGCCCGTTTGCCCATTACTTTTACATTCTTTTATTTTTAATTATTATTAAAAAAAATCATTTCCGTTTCGAAATTCTCAATCAAAATTTTACTTTAAAAGTCCTTATTACATCACATTATAGCCGATTCCAGAAGAGTTGAAGGGTGTAAGGCGAGAATAATGTGGCATAATCGAGTTGAGCTTACGTCGTGTCGTCAATGGTGCCTGATTGAGTTCAGTAACGATGTTACCGTCAGACACTGATGAACTTTGTTGCCTGAAACGCCATAAGTAACAGAAGGTAGAGAAAAATATCGATGGATGAGTTGTAGCAGGAAGTGTTTGTAGATCATACATATCCAGCATAGAAATTTGAATCATAATCCACCATAAGCTTAGTTTCTTACTACTATAAATAATAAATGAAGTAAATAAAAATCATTTATTTATTTTTTCTCTCGCACAAAATTACAAAAATCTGTTAAATCAAAATATACACAACACAACAAATTCCAGAAAACAAAAGATCTGTGTGAGAGACTGGTTTCCGTACTAGGTTGAACCTGTATGACAGAATAACCAGCCTCTCCTAACTCCAGATAAAGATCCAGGTAAAGAGAGTGTAATAAGTTTAATGGTTTCCGTACCTGTGAGATGAATAAAACAAAAAAAAACTGTGTGAATATAAATGTAAGTATTGTGTGTTTGTGTGTGTATGTGTGTGCGTGTGGGTGGTGTATATATGTATGTATGTATCTTTGTCTGTATGGATTTGTGAGCTACTCTTCGAATCATGAGAACCTGATACCAAGCCAACTCATCCACCAAAAAGATTTGAATGCTGAGCCAATGTGTTCACATGTCTTATTCAATCAAGAAGGCACATATAGCAGCTTCTCAGTATCCTGATAGTTAAATGATTTGAGCCAGTGTGAAAGAGTACGCTTGCAATGGAATTTTGAAGAGGAGTAAGTACTCAACCTTTGGTTACTTTATTGTAAAGATATCTTCCAAGAAAGCCGAAAAATCTGCCAGAGAATGCTTTGCTGTGAATTTCAGTCGGAGGACAAACTTTATGTTTGAGGCGCTTGTTGGTTTTAGAGACATCATATGGAAGAAGTGAGTGTTGCTTTAGGACAGTGTGCAGGATAAATAATTGCTGAACCGTGAGTACGTCTGAAAGGTGATAGAGGTCACTGGTCGGGTATATGAATGGCAAAGAGAGAACTACTATTTAATGATAGATAACAGGACGACCTTATTATCTGTCTTTTAATTACACAGAGAATAATCTGTTGCAGTATTCAAAAAAGCATTTGTTCTAGGCTTATAGTTAGTTCCGAAGAGCATGGCTTCAAAATATAAATAAATAAGTATTTTTGGACATTTTAACACACAACGCCATCTAGTCCCAAACTAAGGAGAGCTTGTACTATAGGTACTAGAAAATTGATATGAATACATATATATATTTTTTTGGAAATACATACATTTTGTACATAGAAAACAACCAAACTCTGAAACAAATATTAGCAGATCATACAAACATTTGGTCTGACTCAGGAATCGAACCCGAGACCGCATGCACAGTAGTCGCATACGTTACCACTGCGCCACCAAGTTATTATGATTATTACTGTTTTATCTACTATATTTATCTACTGCAGTGATGATAACGATAAAATTTGCATAGATCTCCGACTAGCATTGAAGTAGCTTGCTTATTATTTAAAACGTCCTAAGTGGAGCTTGCACTGTAAAGGATTAAAATATTTGTTGTTTTGTTGGTTTTGAACGATTTATCGCCAGATTGACTAATGATACAAAGTTTTCGATAGTATATTGAAAGACTGGAAAATGGACTCTGGAAAAATCATTAACATAATAAAATTTAAAAGAACAGGACTAATAAAATGCCTGTCAGCGTCTTAACGTTTTTTTAAGTTATGTTACATTAATTTTAATGTTACGTGTAAAAACTAGTTAGTAACTAAAGTAACTACTATATAAGATTTAGTAAATTGTTATTTATTTTTCTTATTATTTTTAAACCCCCAAGGCAAAAAGAGAGGTGCTATATAAGATTTAGTAAATTATTATTTATTTTTCTTATTATTTTTAAACCCCCAAGGCAAAAAGAGAGGTGTTATAAGTTTGACGTCAATGTCTATCTGACTGTGTGTGTTTGTGTGTGTGTCCGCTTGTGGCATTGTAGCTCTCAAACGATGGGATTTCGATGCTTAATCGATGATTAATCATTAGCTTATTGGCGTCGACACCTGAACAAGACCTCGCCCAAGGACCACCAACTACACTGATCTTATGACACTGTCTTCAAGTCTAGTCAAGTCAAGTGATGGTAATCTCCAACAGTAGAGTATATAATAAAGATTTCGATGTTTCGGCTTTCAGTTTATGACTTGTGCTACACAATCATGGCATGTTCAAACGACACCGTCTGGAAAGTACCATCAAAGGTGAGTTTATTAGTGAAGGTACTAGTGCACAATCATTCTGTTACAGAAACTTTCAATAGTGTTAAGCGTTTGATAATTACTGCTTAAAATTTAGATGTAGGTATATATACGATTTTATTAGGGGGAATTTCTCAATTCAATCATGAGTTATTTTTGCGTAGTGTATTTTCTCTGTTTTTGTCATTTTGTAATAACTATAATACTAACTATAGATCCTTTGCCTTTAAATAAAGAACTGTTGTGTCTCTTCTATTACTGGTGTGTATGTGTGTAAGGTCTACTGTTTTAGTGATGCATTGTAAAAAAGTTATTAAATACCTTATAAGTGTCAAAGTTTTAATGAATGTGTGGAGAAATACTCATTTCTCCACACATTCATTAAAACTCTCTCGTCAGGTCTGACACTCGTCAGGTCCCTCCAATACAATGGAGGATCCTCCTTCCAGATGAAGGTGACCTATGATGTGATGAAGGTACCAGTGATTATGCTTGGGGAGCCACTGCCCAACGGTGAGAGGTTGAGAAGTTTTATAAATACTAATCGAGAACTTCTATTGCGTGATGCAGGATCGGTAGTTTCTTCATGTAGTACATTACTCCGTAGCTCAGTGTATCAGCGGTAGATGGCACTGTAATTTTTTTCTATTGTGCTTTATGTGGAAATCACCACAAATGTATATTACCTATTCATACCAAAAGCCACTGTACAAATAGACCCTATTTTTTTAGAGAAATAAACAAATAAATAGATACCGTCACCAAAATGCTATGAACAGAACCGTCGCAGTAAAAATAACAGTACACTTGTTGCGAATAAGAACACGTCTGTCAGTAAGTTGATAGGGGACAAAAAGGACTTTTCTAAGGGGATTTTCGGCTATAAAAATAACATATACGTCCCCTACAATATTGCATTAGGAGAGCAGATGTGTAGGCTTTCCATTTTCTACTTGATAACCTGCTTGGAATTTATGTAATGATGATTGGCTATTTTAGTAATATAAAATTGAGTTCGCATAGTTACTTATACGCGTTTTTGATAAAAAAAAACCTTGTTCGGTTCTCGGCTGTTCATTACCTTAGAACTCCTTTAATCATGAATGTTTTTTGCATTTTGTTTTGCACTTCAAGTGGAAGATCGAAGACTGCCTCATTGATCAGGTTGTTAGCATGTGCGCCTTTTTATCAAGAGGTCGCAGGTACGAGGTTCCCGGATCAGGCCAATAGTGTTTTTTTTTTAGTTTTTATAATAATGAATTCCTAATAACAGCCTGAAGCATAGAAGTTGGTGATTTTACATGCCCGTGCGACCGGCCTCGGTGAGCATGTTAAGACGCCGGTTGCAGTTGTTATGAGCACCTAATTCAATCTTCAAATTCAGTTCGCCCTAAGGGTTGCGTTGTTTCGATGCTAGCTCCATGGAAAAACAGATATTCAGGTTAACCAGAGACATGACATGGTTAACATGAAACACCCGTGCTTAATTAATTTGACTGAAGTGATGTAGTATGTGGATGGGTGGTTTATCCTTAACTTTTTACTAAATGAATCCTTGTTTCGTAAAAAGTATAAAAAGAATGGTTTCACTGCGATTCCATATGAAGCAGTGCCGTGTAGTCATGTGGTGTAGTGCCGTACCATTCTGAATTAGGTCCATGGTAATAATTTGCACATTCTGAACGTCAACGAACCCACCTGACACACAACTGACACACAAATGACGATATTTACATAGTTTTCACAGAATTTCGTAACGTTAGCAATGTTACTATTATAGTGTACAAACAAAATTTAAAACAGTACGCTATGGACTATGTAATCGTTTGAAATACAAGCTGAAATTAAACATTTAAAAAACCCCTACGCAAGTATTAAATCGAGCAATCACACACCAAAAATGCCTCACATCATTTTGGAAAAGAGCTGATACTCTCACTGCCGGACCGATATCTACCAAGAAACTGGCTTTAAAATGAAAAAACCGCATCGAATCGTTTTTGCGCCGTGGTTAAAAACACGTTGACGTATAAACAAAATTTAATTACAATGTTTGTTTGACAATATTCCATAGCTGTACCATTTTATGACTGCCCAATTTTGATCGAGTTATATGTATGTTGTATGAAATATCTATCCTCTATTTTGGTATTCATTGAGTCCAAAAGCAATATATATTTGGCAGGTGTTGCGATACTACGTGTTCCGCTATATTTTCGACTAAATATAGCTTTTGTTCGTATTTATCGCAATTTAAAATCTGTTAACGAATATCAGAACTAGAAATGTCTTGGTTTTTATTTTATAGTTTTTATACATGGTATATAAGACAATAACAAACTGTAATTTTACAATACATACTAATATTGTAAATTTGAAGGTCTGTCTTTTCTGGTTAATTCACGACACGATTACATATGAAATTTGACATCGAAATATTTTGATTCTTAATGAAGGACTTTGGCAACTTTTAACCGCGATAAATGACAAACACATAGTAAAATACGTAATACAAAGAATTATACGATTTGGTGTAATCGATCGTAAGTTATGCGCGTAGGTAAATATATTTTAGTGATATTTTTTTTATATAGATACTAGCCGAGCCCCGCGTTGTTAACTGCATTACAAAGATAGTGTGTGAATTGTGTCTTTATAAATTGTAGTGTATGTGTTATTCTGATATACAAGCTAAAATATACTATTGTAAAGTTTCATTAAAATCCATTCAATAGTTTGTACTTAGGTTAGTAGCATATCGGTTATCGCGGTAGAAAGTAGCCTATGTCCTTCCTCAAGAATCAAAGTTTTTCTATGCCATATTTTATTGAAATCAGTGCAGTGGTTTAGCCGCGAAATCGTAACAGACAAACGGAGAGACAGACCAACCAGGTTACTTTCGTATTTATATTAGAATCTGTTTGCTTTAAACTACGATCTGTACAACTTATTTATTAACTCCTAATAAATCTGCTTTCATTCGTAAATTTATAATTTGATTTTAAGTAACCAAGCATCAAGTTAGTTGAATTTGAAGATTTTATTATTCTATTAAGTCTAGAGTTTCGGTTTAGTTATATTTTAAGTCTTTAATAATTCAATTAAGTTTCAGACTGAAAAATAAATTATTAACTTTACATTGGGTTTCACCGTTCTTGGAAAAGTTGCCAAGACCTTCATACCCAACTGCGAAAGAAGGAGGGTTATGGTTTTCGAGAGACGCGTGGCTTGTATGTATGTATGTATAAATGCATGTATGTATATATGTATGTATGTATGTATATAGATTTCTTTGGCACGTCCTAGGGCCTAAATGGTTTGTTGTGTTTTTATATGAATGGTGTTGATAGATTCATCTCAGGCGTGAGAGTGACCTTGGGTACATTAAAATAAAATAAAAACAATATTAAGGATTTTGGCGCCTAAAAGTAATATCAAAAATAAATTTCCAGAAGGAACTAACCTGCTCCTTTGCTCTCTATATCGTAAAAAAGCAGATAAACTAAATTAAATACACCTGGGCTGGTGGCCACCACTCTTGAATTATACTCATGCTTACCGGCAATCTGCGTAAAGTCGTTTTTGCAAGTATCTACAGAAAAAAATTATCATCCAGGTCTTTTCCCATTTGATAATGCTCTGTGTAAAACTAATTGATAATAACAAAAAACTTAGTTTTTTTTGGTTTAGCGGGCAAACGGGCAGACGTATCGCCTAATGCTAAGCGATCACCGTCGCCCATGGACAACCGCAAAACCAGAAGCGTTACAAGTGCATTGCCGGCAATTAAGGTATGGGGAGGAGGAGGGTTTAAGTTATGGGCCTCCGGTATCCTCACTCACTCGGTGAAACACAGCATAAGCGCTGCTTCACATCGGTTTTCTTTGAGGCCGTGATATCACTCCGGCCAAGCCGGCCTATTCATGCCAAATCGTGGCTCTCCCACGGTAATTATGAGAACAAAGAGATATAATATTTGGCACAGACAAAGTTTAGTACTTAGTTGGTTGAGCCAAATTGATTTATCACCCTAGAAACCTGCTGCACGCTTCCTGTTTCCGAGATTCAGGTTTTTAAGAAATAGAAGAAGAGTGCAGGAATCTAAAAATAAATAAATTGTAATCGAATTCCTACCACTGGGCAACCAATAATAAGTTGTAAATAGCCAAATCTTCCTTTCTACCAAAAGGTTTAAGCCCAGCTGTGGCCTGAAAGTTGTTGACGAAATCGTACGAATTTAATATCCTGTCACTTAATCTTCAATCCACCGCCCTTCATTTATATTTGGTAGCCTTAGTACAGAACAAACGGAATCTAGTTAAGTTTGCCTGACAATATCTTAACGTGGGGTGTGGGGCCGCAATTAATTTCAGTTGGGCTTGCGGTCGGCTCCAGACGTGGTTACGGTGTTGTATTCCACTTTGGTCCGCGATTTCAAATAAATTATGTTTGTTTAAGAATAGTTAATGACTTTAATAATTGACATTACAAATCGTCTACGTTAAAATAAAACAAACATTAGAAAAGCATATCAACTTTCGCTGCAATTACACATAACGTTAATAGTTCATATTTTTTATCTAAAAAGCACTATTAATTCTTTTGGGTTCTTTTTTATATTATTAATTTTTTCTTCTAGTTACAATTTGATAAATGTTTTCTGTGAACTTAAATGTCGTTGAATAAATGTCAAATCGAACAGTTATTATTAAAGTCCTTGAAATACAGCTTGTTTTTCTTTAAACACTATACAGGGACAAACACTCCGTGGGAGAGACACGATTCGGCACGAATGGGCCGGTTCGAGCAGAGTGACACCACAGCGTCACAGAAAACCAGTGTGAAACAGCGCCTGCGATGTGTGTGCCTCACTCGGTGAATGAGTGAGTGAGGGTACAGGAGGCCCATTTTTTTTTTTTACATGTTGGAATGCCTTTACGCACTTCGCTCCCCCCCTGCGGGGACAGGGGGTTCGCTTTGTGTGGGACTCCTGATTGACTCCAGCCAGACTACCCACTAAACCACCACGGTGTGCCACTCTGTGCCTGAGACGGGAGAGATCCGGGAACCGCTTTCTTACGCCAACCGGACCCCTCCCTGAGGGTACAGGAGGCCCATACCCCAACCCCTCCCCATCCCCCATCGTTTGTTCCCTATTCCATAAAAAAGAAAAAAACAAAAGCATTAGCATTTAATGAACAGTTCAGTGTGGAAGAAACCAATACCGCAGAGACACAAATGTGTAGGTTCGATACAAATGGCGATTCGACCGCAGTAATCAATTATGAACTGAATGGTTCGAACTCACGCGCAACGCTGTCCTTTGTTTCATAATGTATTGGACCAATAATTTAAATTTTGTGAAGGTACGGTTAAAAGATATATTAGACTGGTACAGGAAGCCATTGTTTTGAATCTATTGCTCATTGGGCTGCTGTCTAATTAATATGGGTGTATTATTATTGCGTATTTTAGTTTGTGTTGATTATGAACTTATAACACTGCATATGAAAATTCTTAAATTTATTACATAATAATTGTAATTATGGAGATAAATATAAAACTTTTGCATTCATTTTAAAAGTTCCGTACCTCAAAAGGAAAACACGAAACCCTCACAGGATAACTTTGTTGTCCGTCTGTCTGTCAAGACAATTTTTCTAAGGAACGCGTGGAGGTATCAAGCTGAAATTCATTTCGTATACGCAAATCTACTGACCCTTAGAGCTGTGAAAAAAATCAAACCTCTAAACTTTGTTTTACTCATGTTCTCTTATATGCCTGCATAAGTAAAGATCGATATTATTTTTTTCAATTATTATTTATATTGATTATTATTCACTGTTATGATTAGTCAACATGTGACCACGGCCAGTGCAACCTGGTTGAAACGTCAGGCAAATCAGAGGTATGTAATACCTTTAAATAAGTGATCACGTTAATTTCCGTGATAGGATTCTTACCGTGGGAAAGCTACGCTTCGGCATGCATGGGCTGGCTCGACCGAAGTGGTACCACGACCTCACAAAATACCAGTGTGAAACAGCACCTGCGCTATATTTCACCGAGTGAGTGAGGATACCGGAGGCCCATAATCCAACCCTTTCCTTCATCCACCTCCTCATCCCCAAGGCCGGCAACGCACTAATGACGTCTCTTGTATAAGTGTCCACCTTTGTCCCAAAAAATGATGATTGATGCCCCAATGAATATAATAAAAATGGTAGATATTGACGCAATCAGGTGCTATTTTAAATAATGTCGTACTTGTTTTCTTAAAACGACAGCTCCAGCATTAGAAATACATATCTAGGTGTCGAGAAATTTACAAACATACATAAAACGGGCACTAAAAACATTTCGATTTAGAAAAACAAATCGTGTATCAAACAAATTGTTATCCAATGTATAATTTGAACCCTCAACACCATAGCGCTTTTAAAAAGACCGCTTAACCCGCTAGGACAACCGTGCAATCAAGTAGTGGACCAAACCTTTCTTTCTAATTGCTGTCAAAGATCATTCATAAATAACAATATTTTTCTTCTTGTTCCCTTTTTTTCACCACTCCATGAACACAAGTTTGTGCCCATAGAGTGGTGAAAAGAAGAAAACGTAATCTCCTTAAAGTTTTTAGTTAATAATACTGAAGATGTAATTATATTCGTATTATTAATTAAGAACCAAGCAGGTGCTTCATTCAGTTCTGTTCCCGCGATGCTTATAGAAGATACAGACGACAAACTAAAAGTTGCTGTTAGCGTTTGCGTCATATTTAATATCTTGTTTTAGAGAATCCTCCATGATAAGCTAAAATAACTGGAAAGACGTAGTTAAAATGGCTTAGTGACGTAACTTGCTTTTTAGATTGGATGATAAGGGAGGTACCGAGCCTAACCAGTCCGGGACTTCTCTTTTAGGCGACATCAGAACTAAACGCGGACGCGTTAGCATCGAATATTGTCCATAACTGCTCCTTAACTTTATTTGTTTGTAATTATTTGATATTGTTGTGTGGGTATTACTTAATTGTATATAGGTTTAAATATTTTTTTGAGTACTTCCAAACAGATTAATAGTTTATCTTCAGTAGAATAGAACGTCTCAAGTAACTTATTGAACTTTTTGACAATAAAACCGTTGAAGTTCCAACATCAGTCAAACTTACCCGGCAGATATAGTTTTTGTGAAACGCTTCCCTGTATCATTCTATTATTATTTATCTTAATTGCTCGTTTATATTATATATACAAGTCTCCATCTCAGAAACGGTTCCAACAATTTTCATGAAATTAAGTATACAGCGGGTGTCGGGGGCGATAAATCAATGTAATAATAGCTAGGATCTATTTTTAGAAAATTTAGCAAATAAATAATACCGACCAAAGCTTTTAAAGAAAAAGGCTCGGTCGTTTAGGTACTGTATTACATATCTGTTCTCTTTACTTTTTCTTTTCGTGTATTGTGTATTTTTTACATAATCTATTAAGATTGAAAAGACACATTAATGTCTACTTTATACTAAGTGTTATTCTATTTCAGTATCTCTGTTCGTTATATTAGTTGACTACTAGTAGTACTTCAATCATTAGTATTTTTCATTATCTTTTAATTTTCATTTACAAGTCTCACGAAAGCCTCATCATTCAATATAGACCTTACAAATTTCGAAATAATACTTATGTCCATAACTTTTCAAAAGTATTCCATTTAGTCTATATTTAACAATATTCAGTACGCTGAGTACTGAATATTGTTAAATATAGAGTTGCGCTATAGTTACCAGTTTGCTAACAACAAATCGTCCGTTTGTTCTTCGACTTAAGTGCTTGCAAGACCTCCGAGCTGAGACTAGAGATTTGCAAGTCTTATGTCGTATTCGGCAAACTGTAGTAGAGATCACTTTGATGTATTTCAAAGGTTAAGTTCGACCAAAAGTCGTGACATTGAATGAAATAAAAATACATAGAAAAACATATCTTGTTTATTTCGTTTTAATCCAGCTACGACGAAAGCAAATGGAAGGCTAATTGTTTTGGCTGTATGTGTGTGTGATCCACCGAAGTTCTAAACTTCTAAACCAATTTTAGTGAGTGACGTATATATGGCTTCGTAAAAGTAGTCTGGGTGAGATAGGCTATATTCCCTTTTTTAATGGAATAGGGGGCAAACGAGCAGACGTATCATCTGATGGTAAGCGATTACCGCCGCCCATGGACACCCGCAATACAAGAGGCGTCACAAGTGCACATGGTCCATATGGACCATACCATTCCAGTATCCTCACTCACTCGGTGAAACACGGCGCAAGCGCTGTTTTACACCGGTTTTCTGTTAGACTGTGGTATCACTGCGATCTACCCGGCCCATTCGTGCCGAAACATGGCTCTTCCACTGTTAACGGTTTTACTTAAAAGCAGTTTTTCTACGAAGTGACGGGCATTGGAACTCCGCAACCCTACGAGCGAACTGAGTCCTAAGGTTGAATTAATTGTTAATATATTTCAGGGCTTTGACTGCCCAATAACGATTTTCATACATATTTATAACAACCGGAACTGACTGCTTACTTTTTAGCCCAATCCCTGTCTCGAAACCGGTTTCTCTTAATCAGTCTACATACATTATACATTACAGTTAAGTAATATTCACTAATTTATCGAACTCGTGTGTGACTTTCTGAATACAGCCCGATATTTTTATATCTGATTCGTCATACCTAACAGGACGAAAGTACATGCGTATGCTCACACCCACACTCACTTAAACATAGAAATGCGGGAATTATGTAAAGGAACCTCGTACGCCTATATTTCAGTTTATTTCCTCTTTAGCTTCCACAACTCGTTTTAATACCCTCTTAATGCTGACAATCGTCTATGTGAGATGCTACTGTGTCAGACGTTAATATTTTCTGGAAGCTTCTCATATTTGGTGTTAAAATTAAACAGGGTTTTATAGGTGACTTGGAGGAATATAGCTGTCAGTGTCTTTAAATGAGGTGGATAACTAAAGACAAAGTAAGGAAGAAAAATACGCATTTCACTCTTTAATTTCTTGTAGTAAAAACTCAGTAAAGTCTAAATATTTCGCACAGAGGAATGTAAAAAACCACTGAAAATATATTACGAAAAGAAAGTGGCAAAAGATAAAATGTTGAAACAAGAATTTAAGTTTTTCAAATTATGTAAAAGCGTATTTCGCTATAGTAAAATAATTACCGTGGGAAAGCCACGATTCAGCACGAATGGGCCAGCTCGACGGGAGTGATGGAGTGACCGGCCTCACAGAAAACCGGTATGAAACAGGGTTTGTGCTGTGTTTCACCGTGTGAGTAAGCCCATAAAACAACAGTTGAACACTTTTTGCGTGAATAAAAATCATTAAATTTGCGTCATCGTCACTGAACGCTTTCCATTAGTATACTGGGTATAACCCATAATGTCCCACTGCT
This sequence comes from Hyphantria cunea, assembly GCA_003709505.1. NCBI lineage: Eukaryota > Metazoa > Arthropoda > Insecta > Lepidoptera > Erebidae > Hyphantria > Hyphantria cunea. The sequence continues at coordinate 888,232 of PKRV01001119.1, forward strand.
CGGGTCTCCTCTCAGAAGAAGGTTGAGGCCATACGTCCCCACGCTGACCGAGTGCGGGTTGGCAACTAGCAAGACACGTTGTGGTTACGTAATCTTACTGTTGGTTATTTTCAAGCAGCCCAAAGGCCTCCAACTAAGCTTCACGGCTGCTTTCCTATGATAACAACCGGGAACCTCTACTTAACGTGACCGCTGAATCTCGGAGACGCTCATGATATCGTGCCATCAGCGGTCACCTATCCATGTACTAACTATGCCTTCGTTGCTTGCACTCGATGATTGTTTCTAATCATTGAGTGTAACTTGGTTATGAGCGCCTCTTGCGTCTTAGGGTGGACAAAATGGGGTGAAACATGCGTTATCGCAACAACACGCTTCCCATGAGGTAAATGTATATAGACTGTGTATTTATGTGTGCTTTTTGGGTGAACAAAAAACATAAAACTCGTTTTAAACAGAATCGTTTTAAATTCTTCAACAATCTTTTAGCATTATACATTAGCATAATTTACTAAAAACTTGGATATAGAAATATTAAAGTATTTCGAAGCGGCTATGTCAGACAGATATTTGCATTGCAGATAGAATTTTGAAAGTTTATTTCAAGTTTTTGAATCACTCAACACTTTAAATGACTTCAGTAATAAAATGTAAATGATAGTTTGTTATCCCGGCATCGCCTGGGCTCGGTTTAACTTTTTAACTGGCTTTCACGATATCATTATTTCCTTAACTGCAATACTTTGGTCACGTTATACAATTTGAAACATAAATTATCATTACGGGATTACTTTCTTTTTACCCGACAACGGAGAAGCCAAAACGAAGGATTATTTTGGCTGTCTATGTATGTTAGTATGAAGTGTCAATAGATTCGTAATAATGACCCTGATGGTAGGCTATACAAGTTTTACAAAAATTTTTTAGGTACTTCAGTTGTAGTTTGTAGCAAGTATCTTGTAATTTAATAATCTTGTATCTTCAAAGAAAATCATCAACCGTGGGAGAGCCACGTTTCCGATACCCCGGTCTTACAGAAAATCGGTGTGAAACATTGCTCTCGCTGTGTTTCATTAAGTGAGTGAGGATACCCGAGGCCCATACCCCAACTCCTCCCTCTTCCACCTCTCCATCCTCCAAAGGCCGGCAGCGCACTTGTGACGCCGCTAGTGTTGCGGGTGCCCATGGGCGGTGGTAATCGCTTACCATCAGGTGATAAGTCTGCTCATTTGCCCCCTAGTCTATAAACAAAGGGGACACATGAACGAAAGGAGTACATGGGAACAATGCTTTGACAGATAGTAAGTGAGATATTAGATAATATGTTCATAGTCTCGATCATTGAACTGGGTCAAAACTAAGGACGGTGGTATGGTTTTTTTTTGTGGAATCGCGGGCAAACGAGCTGTTGTATAGCCTGATGGTAAGAGATTACCGCCGCCCATGGACATCTGCAACACCAGAGGCGTCACACGTGCGTTGTCGGCCTTTGGGGGATGGGGAGGAGAATAGAGATGGGAAGAGGGGTCAGGGTGTGGGCCTTCAGTATCCTCACTCACTCGGTGAAACACTGCGCTAGCGCTGTTTCACACCTGTTTTCTGTGAGGCCGTGGTATCACTCCGGTCGAGCCGCCCCAATCATGCCGAAGCGTGGCTCTCCCACAGTCTCTTGAGTTTTCCAGTCCCTTATCACTAGCACTGACAGCCTATAATAGTCTACTGATGGCCCCTTCGTATAAAGTGGTTTTGGTCCCAGTAATCCCCATAAAATAATATTTAATATAAGACGGCCGAACATATTTATTTCACCAACCCTGCTAAATAACGCCAATTTCTCCTTACAAATTCCATTTTCAAAACTCCAGTTCGTAGAACAACGTCCAATAGCAAACTACATATTTCAATATACGAACCCTTGAAACTGTATAACTTTAAAAATAACTCCGTCTAGCGACCATATTGGCAATGCAAAAGACAAATAACTTATACACGTTGCCTATTGTGACGAATAACATCAATTTGCACCCCTTTGAAGCTGAATACAAAGTATATTTGATCTTTAGCGAACTTTATAATATATATTTGAGTTATGTAGCGAGTGTATTTGTTCTATTTCTCTGTCAGTTCTTAGAGTCCAATGAATATTTAATTTAGATTAAAATTGTAAAATGGTTTGGTAAGCTTTGCAATTTGAATCTTCATTATTTTACATTGTATTTGTGATGGTAAGACACTAAGTGGAGAATTGTTTGCCAAAGTAGTATTATGTCTTCGACTTAGATGTAAAGATTGCAAAAAGTAAACATTATATTAGAACCTCGTTATGATATATATGCTTTTTATGAATGGCCTTACCAAAAGACTTTACTCTGACTAATGACAGCTGATTGGGCCTCTGGTATCGCACTCTCTAACGAAATAATCGTCATTTTAAGTTGATCTTCTGTCCGAGGCGAGGGTAGTACCGTTCCGGCTCTACTACCTATGTTTAACTGATGTGTGATTGGAGTGCGATCACAATTAATATGATGATAATCAATCTCGGATTCAGCAAATTTCCATCAGGCAGGGTAGAGTTACTTTGTCAGGACCTTAATTTAAAAAAGAGTTAATTATGCTTTAGGCTTAAAATATCCAAAGAAAATTTCAAAACTAACCACCAAAATAGAAACGCGTAACAAAATCTCCATCCAATAAAATGTCGTAAAAATATGACTCACAATTTATTACACGAACGTCCCAGGTGCGCCCCGACCGCTGCAGGCTGCACTCTAAGCAGCTTATAGTCTATTATTTAGAGATTTGACTTATGTACCTTATTCTAAAGGGAGCAGATTTTTTTTTAAATTGTTATCCGAATTTAGTTTTAAAATATTGTAAATGGGGGATCTTGACAGCTGTTGTGGTAACAACAGGAAGTCTATTTTTTTTATAAACCTTTTCTTTTATGACACCAGATACCTAGCAGAGGTACTAGATACTATGAACCGAATGTTCGGTTCGTGGTATATTTGGCATGAATGGGCCGGCTCGACCGAAGTGATACCTCGGCCTCACAGAAAACCAGTATGAAACAGTGCTTGCGCTGTGTTTCACGGGATATATGAGGACACCGGAGGCCCAAACCCCAACCTCCCGCATCCCTCAAAAGTCGGTTACGCACTAATAACGCCAGTGATGTTGAGGGTGTCCATAGGCGGCGGTAATCGCTAACCATCAGGCTATACGTCTGCTCGTTTACTACAACCCACAGAATTTTTGTTACTTATTTATTTTAAAATATTTTCAATTTGTCCAATTTCTTTTTATTTATTTCGTTGTTGATTACGAGAGTGTCTTTTCTGTGACTTCCCGAGTGTCTTAACTCTGTGTATTCGTGGGTCACTGCTGTTGATCCTGGTATATAGGAGTTGCAGTCGCGGGATTAGTGGGGAATATTATTTGAATACTTTGTTATCCATTGCGGATATTGGAGCCTAAAGCTCTTGTTCTTGACTCAGGGAGGACGATTCAAAAGATTGCCATGCAACTATGAATTGAGTTCAACTACATCAACTACATCGGAAACAGCGACCTAAAACTATCTGATACTAAAAACTAGTTGCATTTCGCTGTTACCCGTGGTGTTAATAGTACAAGAATAACACGAGTAATAACGCGACTCTCAGCAATTTTTTTTCGATATAAATGTTACCTAAGTTACTTCGTATAACATCAGTGGTTTAGAAAAATTGGACAAATCGTTACCAGTATTAACTGGAACAGACAGCAGACAGACAAAAAACAAAAAATAAGTTTTTTTAACGTACCTAAGTACCACTTATATACATACACAACCATTATTTTAATTACGCATTTAGTGAGAAGCTGTTATGTTGTAATTAGAAACAGACCCGTCAGTTTTAAAATACTATAGTTAGGGACAATTAATGAACGGGCGTCTAGACATTTAGACTATACTAGTAGAGCCCTGCGGTGTCACCCACGGCGTAACACCAACAGTAGGTAACGCCGCGGGTTGAAACTAGTCTAAAAAAGTAGCCTAAGTAACTACCTATATCATCAGCTATCTGCCAGTAAAAGTCCTATCATAATCGAACCAACCGTGATTAGCCAGAAAACACAGACAGACAGACAAATATTGAAAAAAACAAAAAAAAAGTTGTTATTTTAATATTACGAACAGACACTCCAATTTTTTTATTTATTTATGTATTTTTTTATGTATTGTACAGATATTTTATAAATTAATTTAGAAATTGTTGAATTGTTGTTAATTCTGAATAGATAACTTACAATTTAAGCTTTAATATATATTTACTATAACAAATAAATAAAGTTGGTGAGTTTGTGAGGTCGTAGTTATTTCTGAATCTACTAAACTGATGTTGAAAATTCTTTTACCAACAAAAAACACACATTATTTTTAATAATGACTACCTTAATATCCGACATATACTCCGAACCAAGCCACAAGCATTAGGTAATAAGATATGAATCGAATCAAATGTTTTACAATACCCGTTGTTTATACTTCAGTTAGAATTCAATTGCCATGTGGTAAAATAAGCTTCAATATCATAATAACCTCTTAAAAAACATTTGAGAATAATATAGACAGTTCTTTCGACTATTTACAAAAGTTTAAGAAGTCTTTAAATGGTAATACAACGTAATACCGCTGGTAATACTGAAGGCTCTCGTGGCAAAGCGCCTGACTGTCAAATGAATCTGTCAAAATGCCTTTCATTAGCGTTAGGCAGGACCCGAAAAATATGATTGTCTTCATGACGTCAAATTGATTTAGGAAACTGTTGATGTGGTAGTTATTAAGTTTAATTTAGTTTTAAGAAATAAAATTGAAGACAATGTAATTTTAAATAAACATGTTTTCACAAAATGCTCATGAAAGTATATGCAGTACTTACATCAAAACATTTTTTATTTTTTTATTGGCTGAAAAAAGTACAAGAGTCTTACCGTTCTGACTACAAAATAAAAATATAGCTTAATAATATTTCCCTGGAATACGACATGCTGACTTACTTATGTACTCCAATATAATATTTCTTCCTACTTCTTTCACGTGTCTATCATTAAACATCCATTGGAGCGAACTGAAGGAGGCTTATACTGACAATTATGCCGTCAAACTGTCTTCAGAGTTTTAATTCATCTTACGGCCGAGTTACATCAGACGAGCTCCATCTATTAAATTCTTTTAGTTTATACTGACATAGACCATTATTTCGTTGCTCTGTCTGCGTTCTGAAATATTCTATTGAATATTCTAAAAATGCTCGCTCGCTTGATGTTAACGGCATTAGAGCGCGCTTACAGTTGCGTCTTCGTGAGAATTCCAGTTCTTGGTTCTCATTCTTGCTCGTTGCTATTTCGTGTAAACGCTGCAAACGAGTTTTCGTTTACACTAAAAGATTATGAAATAACGCTCTTGTTCTCGCTCTAGCTCTTTGTTCATTTAGTCTACCCACCCTTAGGAGTTTAAATAGGTAGATATTCAAACATATGCATAAGTATGTACGTACGGGAACATACGGACCTGCTTCAGTTGAATTCAACTGCAAGTTTGACGAATCTGTTTTTAAATTTTATTTGTAATTACCCACGGTTACATCAATAGCAGCGGGTAACGCCGCGGACCAAAGCTAATCTAAAAAAGGAGGCTAAGGATTTTTTTAAATTATCAGCCATTTGCCAGTGAAAGTCTCGTCAAAATCGATTCAAACATTCCAGAGAAATTTTTATATCAAATTTTATGACGAGTATACCATATATATTTTGACTGAAAACCTGTTAGTTTAACAAACAGAGATCTAAACTTTATTTATTTGTATATATGGGACTAACAACGACGAATACTAAACTCCAGATTTGCCTTAACTATAAGATATATAGTCTGTTAAGTTTAACCTAACTTTCATTATTAAAAAAGCTGTTCCGTCCAGATATATCGATCGCTTAAAACTTCGACATAGCCTACACCGGAATTAACTTCAGCATAAATATTTATACACCTCTCTTGACTCTCCCTAACACTTACTTATTCCCTCATTTGAATATTTCCAGGATAATGTGAAGAAACTCTCCTCGAGTGATAATGCTATATTTTTTGGAAAATTATAACTTTCTATGAGTGACTGATACTTTATTCGTTTATTATATTATACTCCCGCGATGCTATCCGCGGTTATTGTTTATTTATTCATAGTTAAATCTTAAATAAGTATTCTCGAATTTTCTATTTTTCTGCGCAACTTTTTGATTTTTTTCTTCCATAAGAACCTTCTCCTGACAATACCAAACACAACCAAAACAAAAGCGAAATCGGTGCAACCGTTCACGCGTAATAGTCTGACCAAGGGAAATAGGGATTCATTTTTATATATTTAGATTATAAGAAATCCGCCCCGGCTTCGCATGAATTAATTACGGAAATATGATATAGCCTATACTTCTCTGAGATGTGCAGTTCGTACAGACGTCTTACAAATTTATTTATTGTTACATTTTAGCCGTTATACTTAAAGAAATACCTACAAAATCCTACGAAACCTACGATAGCCTTCCTGAAAAATTACCCTACTATGATAAAACTCGCAAAAAATGCGTGCATCTTTTGAGTTTAACCCCAACAGACAGACGCAGCGAAGGACTTTGTTATGTAAATAGTGATTTGACATTGCCTCGTTGGTTTAGCGGTTATCACATGCACCAATCAAGAGAGTTCGGGTTCGATTTGCGAGGCGAGTCAATACGTGATATTGAGTATTTTGATTATGAACATGCTTAAGCTTATTGCCCGGAGTTTGGGAGTAGAAGTTCTAATCCCCCGTGCCTAAAGCCCTCGGTCCTGTGATTGATTTATCCCGGTCCTGTAGGATAGCCATCCCATCGGATTATAAAAGTGAGGGAACAGAGAATGCACACACACTATAATATCTCCTGCGTAGTTGGCTGGTCTCCGTACAGACTAGCCGCTGTGGCTGAAATCATCTAGGAGGACATAGTCTTTATGATTTTCTCCTAGCTGATTTCGTTCATTGTATGACTAGTGTATTAATTGTGTAATACTGACGAAAATAACTTGAATGGCCTGCTCGCCTATTGAGTCCTCTCTAAGCCGGAGATCAAAGGGCCTTTAACTATTCAATACAGTGTGTAATTAACACTATCATTTGTTCTTTGTCTAGGTATAATTTAAATATAACGTTTAAAGATATATGTATTAAGGAATTGTTGTTATGGCTCCGCTAACACATTTTGTTTCTAATTTGTAGCAAAAATGTTTTGCATATCATACAAACCTTCAGTCCAACCCGAGAATCGAAACCAAAACCTCAAGCTCAGCATTGGCATAACCTACCACTACTCCTCCGAGGTTGAGGAGTAGTAAATATATTAGGTTACCGAATCCGGTGTAGCTGCTAATCTCTAGAAACCATCGTATATTTAGACTAGCATTCATGCATATCAAAACTAGTTAAAAAATAATAATAAATGTATGAAACTGCTGACCTCACGTATGTATTTTAGAACTTGAGCATTGACGCCAAAATTATTACCATTTAGTTGTCTATGACATCATTTCTCCAAAAATAGTTATTGTTTCTTTAAAAAATTAGTAATACCAGCGCTGGGTGATCTTATCACTGACATGCCGTAACTTTTTTTTTGTGGAAGGTGTAGCGAGGCAAACGAAGTCAAGGGGTCGTTGCCGCCTTGACACTCTCTCTCTTTCCAGAATGGGGGTAGAAGAGATTTGGGCTTCGGTAAGATTATACACTCGATAAAGGTCCAGCCTATTCGTGACGAAGTATGGCTTTCCATGCCCAGAAACCAGTTGCTTCATTTGCAAATTTCTCATTTTTAAAGTCAAATAAAAGGAAAAATCATTTCATCTCTCCCTCACCTGTTTTGTTTGCCACATCTAAACCGTAATACAAACTTTAAATTCAAGAAACACTAGACTAGTTTAAAATCACTCGGATCTATTTTGTGAGAAAATATCCTAGTGGCTTTCAAGTCGCGTTTCGAGAATTCGTAGCGAAGTGTTCGAATGCCTTATTCGTATTCGGATATATTTCCCGCTGAGTCTGTTCGATGTAGGTCAATGTTATTCTTACCACATTAAAGTACCTAAGACGTATCATAGCGAAAATAAGACCTTTACATGAATATAGTGATGCATAAAATAATACGACTTCTGAATGTGACTTAGTTACACATCATTAAGTCCTTGAACAGCTCACTGCTGGATTCCTGTCTCTTCGTCTAGGCTAGCCGATCTAGCTAGCGCCGTATTTTTTTATGTAATTGCGGGCAAACAAGCAGACGTATCGCCTGATGGTAAGCGATTACCGCCACCCATGGACAACTGCAACGTCAGATGAGTCACGCGTTGCCGGCCTTTGGGGGATGGAGAGGAGAATGGGGATGGGCAGGGGTTAGGGTATGGGCCTCTGGTATCCTCACTCACTCGGTGAAGCACTACGCAAGCGCTGTTTCACACTGGTTTTCTGTGAGGACGATTTGGACTGATATACGACGCTAGCCAGATGGTTTTGTATTCTCTATTCTCTTAACAGTATTGTTGTCCTGCGTTCTTCACTACCTTAACCGCTTCTTACGACACCCATGTGATGATTAAAAGGGAATAGTGATAGTACATATTCTTAATACTTCACCTTGACAACTTGTTTCAATAGAATATGATTGGGAGATAAATCACTTGGCATATATCGGGACCAGCAGAGTAACACTACAGAAAACTGGTGTTCGGCATTTTTTTTAACTCCGAAGGGCCTAGGTCTTCCTGGGTCTCCTGGTCGGAGGCTGGCAAAACTCCAGTCGTATCTCTTAAGTTACAAGTGTTCACTTACTATTAGGTGACTCGTCTGCCAGTTTACTTCATTAAATGCAAAAGTTAAAGTTGCAGACGAATTATAAACTAGAACTTACAAAAAAACGTAATTATATTTAGTTCTGAGATTAAATCTACCGTCAGCATGTTAGCAGACATGGCGATTTTTGTATGTCACGAAAATCGTTAAAGATGGTATCATATCGATGCAACGTCTGGCAGAAACTTAAAGGGTAACTTCATTCCTTATCTGTATGACGGGTCTGAATCTTGTCGGATACTGACGTAATTTACTTGGTAATTAACTATATCAATCCATGCTAATATTATAAATTCATATATAACTCTGCCCATCTATCTGTCTGTTCCACTTTCACAGCTAAACCGCTGAACCTTTTTCTATGAGATTTGTCATGGAGATGGCTTTTGAGGAAGGAGTTAGGCTACTCTTTGCCGTGATAATCGACATGTACGCGAGTGGAGCCTTGGTCAATATTAAAATTAATAAAACATTAGATATAAAAATACTTCAGCGTTTTTTTATTGGGAGTAATCCCGGCCAAAAGCCCACTCTAACTAATATACACCAGGATTAACAGCAGTGACCCCCGAACGAACTAAGTTATGATACCCGAAAAGTCCTACGAAAAAATAAACTGTCTTAGAACCCGCAACCAAATTTATCACAAGGAAAACTGAAGGAGTCAGTGTTGCAAAATATAATATTTTAAAACCCTTTACTAAATGTAAACGTTATCATACAACAGCCGATTGTGTCCCTTCCACTTGATTAAACCCCCTTCAACTTCAGCCGTCCTTTGACCAGCTGTCAAGTCAACTGGAGCCAATAATAATTGCTCAAAAACTGTTGATGTGGAACGTTCTGAGAACGACGATAAGAAGATCTTGGTAGGATTTATAATTAAACTACTGAATTATTATTTTGTAAAAAATAATTACTTCAGGATTGAATTCTATAATTTCTTTAAAACCAGAAGCTGGTCGTTTTACCATATGGAAAACTACAATTGATTTATTAGTATGTGTACTTCGAAGTAGTGTAATTATAAGTCATAATTGTTATCAATGAGACCGTGTTATCCACTTAGGATTAACCACAGGTGTCAAAGCAGGGTTCTTCTATCCTAGTCTCTAGTAATGGCTGGGAGCTATTTTATCTATTGCCTAACTTTTTTCATAGTGGTATAAATAATCCTACTGCCATTGACAATAATAATTATTTTTAGTATGTAAAATGTTTTTAGTATTAATCATTTGTCTCGTTGGTCTAGTGATTAGCGTAAGCTTCTGCAGATCAAGAGGTCTTCGGTTCGATTCCGAGGCCAGTCTGCTGTGGGGTTTTTCTTAAAAGAAATTCTTAATAGCAGCCCGGAGTATGGAAGATGTCGGTGTTTCCCGCACGTGCCTAAGAGCGTGAGCCGGTCCCGGTCCCCGGTCATGAACATCTATGGCAATCGTTATTGGGAATTCAGTGCTGTCAAATATACTGACCACTAGTTCAACCTTCGAATTCAGTTCGCCCTTAAGTAGATGCCGTTCACTCCGTGTAAAAATTGATGTTCAGGTAAAATCTGTTGAACTAGTAACCGACTCCAAACGAGTTTTTGGAAACACATAAAGACTAAGTAGATGATGTTGACTTAACGAAAAAGAGAGTTTCTCCATTCTGTTATTATTTTTCTGACAAAACTTTATTATTTAAGAGCAGAAATCCATACTCATGTTATGAATTCGAAAGTAACTTTGTCTATCTGTTAGGCATCTGCGGCTGAGCCGTTACACAGATTTCAATTAAATTTATTATAAAAATACTTTGATTCTTGACTATGAAGGACATAGGGTACTCTTTATCGCCATAATCGTTATTTACACCATCAGAGTCGCAGACAACAGTTATTATATATATAATTTAAAAACATCCAACGGCAAGATTTACGTAGCCACAAGTATTCCTGCCAGTCCCCAACCCGCACTTGGCCAGCGTGGGGACGTATGGCCTTAACCCTCTCCTGAGAGGAGACCCGAGCCCAGCAGTGGGACATTATGGGTTAAATAATATAATATAATAATATATAATTTAGAAAATTTTGGGAGTCATTATTAAAGTACCCGTATGCACCAATTAGGCTACGTCTTAAAACACAAATAACAATTCACCCCTCAACACCTTAGAACATTAAGGGGTATTTTCAAAGGCACTCTACAAAATAAGGGTGATGGAATACCCCAATAATGCTCCCCTTCGTGTCAAAGAAGCGGATTAAAGGGAAGGGGTTGTTACAAAAGAAAATCGTTAAACATGCTAACATAGTTTTTTGCACAATCGGCTGCATAATAGCGAAGAACGGATAGAATTTAGTAGTTGTAAGTGAAATGGCATTTTGTCTGTTATATACACTTTTAGAAATACATATTGTTTGTCAATTGCTAACTCAGGGTTCATTGGTTCGTTTATTATCCTTATCTAAAACGAACAATTATGTCTTACTTAGGGAACAACATATAGCTCAATGCTTTAGTTAACTATTTTTTTATGTAATTGGGGGCAAACGGGCATACGTATCACCTGAGGCGTCACAAGTGCGTTGCCGGCCTTTAGGGGATGGGGTGGGGCAGGGTCCTCCGGTATCCTCACTCACTCGGTGAAACACAGCGCAAGCGCTGTTTCACACCGGTTTTCTATGAGGCCGTGGTATCACTCCGATCGAGCCGGCCCAATTATGATATTGCAACGAATAAATTCATATTGTGACTAAAATTAGTTAGTTTTATGATGTTTATTGTGACTTGTTCTATAATCTTGAACATAAGTTGATAAAAGTTATGTTCAAGATAATCCATTTAATAAGAGAATCATCAACAAACCTTATCGTTGAAAGGAATGATTAAATATTTTGAAATTTTATTGCTACAAGCGAAGATAATACTGAAAAAAACTTATTACTTTAAATAATTAATGAAAATTAGCTCTTAAAATGGTGTTCTAAGTTTCGCAACAGCATGCTAATCAAGTTTGGTCAAACAACGCATGTCTGCGAATGAATCCTCTGTCTGTAGCCCCTAGAACACGTACTGGTGATACAAACGGATTAAGGTAATACAATAATAGTTACTCAAAAGGGGTTGTAGTGAACGTTCAAACAAGCCTCAGAATAGATTCGCCTTGCAGTATTCTGTGAGCACCTTTGTACTGGTGCAAGTTGCTCTTAAACTTGGTTAAGGCGTTTTTATTAAATAAGACAGTGACAAATTCTTAGTTAAGAACTGGGAAAGTGTGTGTTATACGTCCCCATACAAATCGATATACGATAGTCGGGATAGTTCTGCTCCGCAGTGGTGATAACAGTTGAGCTGTCTAACTGCCTGACTAGTAAGACTATTGTTTCGTAAACGCTCGCACCCGCGGCGCAGCGAGGACTCTGCTAGAGCGTTGCCTGTGTACAAGTTTGGTATCCGTGACAGACCCCGGGATAATGAGTTCGCATTATCAATTCTATAGTTTAACAATAAATAATAGTGTACCATTAAAGCACACTTGCGTTGCAATGCCAATGTGTTAAGACCTAGTATGCCGAGAAGAAAAAGTGGTGGGTACTCTTAAAGATAGAACCTACACAGCTTTTTAGTTATACGTCGGGATAGTTTTGCTTATTTATCCTCAGTGGAGATAAAGCCAATGATAATAATCAGGAATAGACCAGAATTTGTGATTATGGCGTGATAAGGATTATTCAAATGCCAGAATCAGGATCGTAATTGTTTCTTATCCGCATCTTGGACCCAGAGAATATATCAGCGAATTCGGGACGACAGATAGCGCCACGCCGCCGCCCACCTCTCCTGGAGCCGTCTGCCACGCGCCCACCAACCGTGCACTGCGCACCATAGGGGACATACTTGTTGGACATACATAGTATTTTTATTTATATATTCTACATGACATTCATTTTATATCTTTAATTTGTAATTTTAGTATATATTGTTTTTCATTGTCGATATACTTTGACATTATTACCACAATATGACTGGGATGTGTATGATAATTACACGGCAACTCAATTGTCGACTGTCTAAAAAAATTTCTCTTTATCACATCTGTTAACTTGTAGGATAACTTAGAGAAAACCCGGACGTATTATTTAAAAGCTTTATATCAATTCCAGCATAAAAATATCTCTTAATTTGTATTTACACACAAACTTTAAAACGAACAAAGTTCATATCCCAAATGTGCAGTAACCGGACAGTATAACATCTGGCATCGCGTACCAGGAGTACAAATTGTACTAGTAGTACAATTTAAACTACAAACTAACCAAACGACACTTACGACTGCCACTTAATTGTGCTTCGTCGACTTAGGTAATAAAACATTGTACTAGCCCAACTTAGAAATGGTCGTAAAATTCTTTGTAGAAATTACTTTAGGTTAGTGTGTACTGCTCTTAGCAAAGGCAGGCTGCAGATTGTAGGCTTAAAGTAAATTTAACTGAGAAGGTTTCTTAGGGTAATAAATGTAGATTTGTTTTACAAACCCTACCTAGATGCTCCTGTGGTGGTGTTATCGGACTGCTGTGCCAAGGTCTCGAGCTCGTTTACAGATGTGTCATATAAAAAACATCAAAATTGACATATATATTATTCATTATCATTTGCTTTTATACTCATATCAAAAGCACTACAAAACTTTCAATTCGTAAACAAACGATAAACATGTAATTTCAAATATGGTTTTAAATTAGCCATAATTGTAATATTTGCTTGCCCGTGCCCCGATAAGCAGGTGAAGCCTTTGGTCCCGGTTGTCATGAACATGTAGTAATATCAATTCATAGTTATTCTACCCTCGAATTGAGTTTGCCTTCAGTGTTACGGAGGTCCAATAGCCCAAAGCTAGGCCATTCATGAAAAAAATTGTATATATCCACAAAATTCGATTGAACTAGTATTGACCCCAAATAACCTTGTGATTAACAAAGACTAGCACGAAGAATGGTACTGTAAGCTTTATATAATTTCAATCCATTAGATTTCAACACTAAAAATGTGGCTAGCTATCAGCTATATACCAGGAACTAAACACTAATGAAATGATTGAACATATATCAATGAAAACAATGAAATATGGAACATCTCATCTGAGGATGAGATGTTCCATATAGTTAGTAGAATACTTTCACATGTACTTTGGTACTAATGTGTCTATTATATACATACTCCGTGCTAACACGTCTAATTTAAAACTAAAACTTCAGATGTATCATGACTTTCATGCAAATATTAAAATAATTTAAAGTTTCATCCAAACAACAGTATGTAACACAACAAAATTGTTGACCAACAACGCGATAAACAGTCCAAACTATTTTATATTGAACTCATAAAACATTTCTTTAAACAAAAAGTATATTTTAAGTTGGGATAACGCTCTCGGGATAAGCTTGCTATATTTCATCATTAATGTGCTCACAAGTTTCATTTCACGTTAGGTTTTCCTGCACTGGAGTATAAATCATAACAGGTGAACGTTTTGCGCTTAAGTTTTATACTTGCATTGTTGTAATAACCATCTTGGTAAAACAAGGAAATGAAACGTCTTATTTTTGTGAAACAATAATTAACACTTTTGGCGATATGTGTATATGATCATTATTTTATCGATCCAGTGGTTTCTGGATGTTGTAGAGAGTTTAGGCATTAAGCCTTTATTCGTTGACCTTTTTGAAATTACATACTATATTTTTTTTTAAACATTAGAACTATTAAATCTAATTAAAGAAGTAACAACCTGACCAAAGTGGTTGCTAAGTAACATATTATTTTACTACTTTAATTAGAGAGAGACCTATATCCAGCTATGAATATTATGTGTGTGAGATGATGATGATGATAAACTGTGTACTTCATTTCATGCAAAGTATCTCGATTTTTTCAAATTGAAGGTAAAGTTGACCGTGAAGGTGTTTCATATGTGATAAAGGCCAGTGAAACCTGGTTAACAATTCAGGCAACACAAATGTTTGTACTTAATATCTTTTGTGATCATTTCCCGTAAAGAAATCTTTACATAGAATAACAAGTGGTTTCAGCTGTCTGTTCACTTAGATCTTTTACACTACTCAACGGATTTAAATGCAGTTTTCAGCAATGGATAGAATGATAAAGGAGCAAGGATTTATGTTTAATGCATGGATAGTAGAGGAAACCCGTTAATCTAGCGGCTGGCGTATTTTACTTCTGATC
Source organism: Hyphantria cunea (assembly GCA_003709505.1). NCBI lineage: Eukaryota > Metazoa > Arthropoda > Insecta > Lepidoptera > Erebidae > Hyphantria > Hyphantria cunea. Next base: position 903,377 of record PKRV01001119.1, read on the forward strand.
ATCAGATCTCGGGATCGAATCCCGGGTCAGTCCAAAAACTGTTATTGAGTTTTTCTAATTATAGATATACTTTATAATAGTTCGAAGTCTGGATGTTGGGGTCTTAACCCTCGTGCCTCGGAGAGCACGTAAAGCCGTCGTTACTACTCCTGATTTATCCCTGGTCGGGTCGGATAGCCATCGGATTATGAGAGTGAGCGAATAGAAAGTGCCACCTGTATTTGTTGCGCATATATCTCCTGCGCAGTCAGTAGGTCTTCGTTGGGACTGGCCACCGTGGCCGAAATCGTCTAAGAGAACATCATCTACATCAGTATAAGAAATTCGAGAATTTCAAAGACTTCCGTAAAAAGTCGGGTCAAGTCACCAGTACATTTTAAAACAAATTCTGTTATAGTTTAAAAGTCGGTATAGTACATTTTTTACAAGTAAGTTTTAAGTAGTAATATATGAACAAGTCAAAGTAACGATTACAAAACTGTAATGAAATTCTTCACTACCTACACTTACTGTATAATACACTGCCATCTATAAACCGAGCATAGAACAATGTTTTGCGTTTCTTTCTGGAACAAAGTGAATACTTATTATGTTGGTTCTCGCTCCAGGTGCAAAGTACCGTAAACATGTAAGGAATAAATGTTACGTGTGCAGGAGCTGGCTGAAGTATTTTGTTTAAGTTGGAATATCTTGAGCTTTAATTGAGCTTTGTACCATATCTTCAATTAACTTAGACTTAAACAAACTCATACGACAGACAAGCTCATTACAAAATTGTAGCATATGTAATATAAGAAAAAAGTAAGAAGGTGCTACGACCAGGTTAGGTGACCACTTCTCATAGCAATTAGCTATAATAGGTGGGAAAACGATTTTTTGTCTAAAGTTGGGCATTTCACTTGGGTGGCCCGCCATCCAACTGTCGATGCATGTATATCTATTTATTTTAATTGAAGGCACTCCAGTCAAGATAATTACATGAGATTAGATAGATATTAATATTCAGCTAGTACTAGAATTCTGGATAGTCGAAGCTTATCGAACAACATTATTAGTTCACGCCCAACAGGCAACTAAATATATATCATCATCATCATATATACACGGTTGTCAAATATGCCATATTTATCCACGCAGTTTTCTGCTGTGCTGAGTTCGAACCCCATAAGGGACATCCCTTTGTATGATCTATAAATTATTGTTCCGAGTCTAAGCGTTCTGTGTGTCCGTTTCATATATGCTTGTAAAGTCCCCCGCGACACAAGATTGTTTCTAGTGTAATATATGTCTTTAAAAAGAGATTTCTAACAGGACAGAACTATACAGGACGAATACTTACTTACTACGTAGTTCACCTCATCATCTCTAAACTCGTCTCTTAAAAATATTTTTATTAGGCCACATGTTATTTAAAAATATTTCCATTGTGTTTCCAACTCCTCCGGTTTTCTAATGATTAATTTCGTTGCGGGTTCCAAGACAGTTTAATTTTTCTTGGGATTTCCCGAGTGTCATAACTCGGTGTGTTTGTGGGTCACTGCTGTTGATCCTGGTGTATAGGAGTAACAGTGGTGCACGTGTGGGCGGGATTAAACCCCATTAAAAAAAATATTTAAAAAACTAGTACCCACTTTCAGGGTCCAAGCTCTCGTACTACCAGCTAGAACGTTACCGCCCGTATAAGTTCCACATGCCAACAAATCTACCACACGGTCAGTCAGGTGTTCCACGGCTCTTGTTCTTACACGAGACCAATGGTTATTGTCACTGGCTGTTTTATAGCTGGTGTCTGGTTGGCTTGTCTTTGTTTTTATTACTACTGTCTTCGGTAAATGGGATTAGTTTGTGCAGACTGAACTTTTTATATTTTCTATTGACTTATAAGTATTAGTATGGAATAAAAACTTACTTAGAAGCTGTCATATGCTACGGCACCAGGCGACTACCTCGATATGAATATATAATAAACTACTACATTTTTTCCGCGGCTCCGCCAACGTATATGTCAGCCTAAGAAACAAAGCATTATTAAATTAAGAGCTAAGGCTTAGCCATGAAATTGTTACAGACAGACAGATTTACTTTAAAATTTATAGGAAAAGTGTGGATGATTTCATAGAAAACCGGTGGTTTTCAATCGCTGTTTGCAATTATTTTCTAGTTTTTCTCTGAGTGAGTGTGCGATCTTAATATTAATAAACGCACGTTAAGTGCTGAACAGAAATGATGTTTATTTTAATAAAACATTTTACAGAAAACTAGATGAGCCCCGCGGTGTTACCCGTGGTATAACTTCATCGGCAGGTAACGCCACGGGTCGAATCAAATTCTTGTTTTTCTTAATCCCAACGGTTCTCAAATCCTCAGGAATAAGCACAAAAATCATTAAAATCGGTTCAGCCGTTTAAAGGGAGTTTAGTCACACACATATACACACGCGCAGAAAATTTATATGTATAAAGATATTACTTGGTGGTGACCAGAGCTAACGCCTAAGTCCTTTAAGTTCGCCGTTCCCTTGTTTGTGAGATCGGAGGGACTTAAAAGACTAACTAATGAATGTTGAGTTGCAGACGTCCATGGGTGAGGTACCTTTTTACTATCGGGTAACCCATCAACCTCTTACCTCTCAAATTCATATTTGTACTCAAGTTTATCAAACATAATTCAAAATTATTTATTCAAATATGACACTAAGTGACGTAATTTATACTCCCGATTGTCGGCACTTGATGGAACTTGTTGCAATACATTCTAGAATCAAAGTTTTTTACACCGGACCGGTTTCGTCTTAAGGCATTTTCAAGGGTAAGTTTGTTAAATAAAGTTACCTTTATGTACACCATTAAGTAATAATTTTAAACGTGATTGAAACTAAAGTTAAAAATCATATGATGACACAAACAGACGCCACAGCATGTACTTGATTATTAAGGTAAATTATGTGAAAGTATCAATATACAATACCTAGGGAGCGCCACGCTTCGGCATGAATGGGCCGGCTTGACCGAAGTAATACCACGGCCTCACAGAAAACCGGTGTGAAACAGCGCTTACGCTGTGTTTCATCGAGTGAGGATACCGGAGGCCCATACCACAATCCTTCCGCCCCCTATGCCCCACCCCATCCCCCAAAGGCCGACAACGAATTTGGGACACCTCTGGTGTTACGGGTGTCCATGGGCAGCGGTAATCGCTTACCATCAGGCGATACAACTACTCGTTTGCCCCTTATACCATAAAAAATTAATATCTCTTGTCCGTTTGTGTCGATCTATAACTTCCAGTTTCCAAATTGCGTAGAGCCTTATAAGAAGAATACTTGCAAAGAATAATAAATAACATGCAATACGATAACTTTAGTTTACATCACTAGTATCTGCACCGCATCAAAACTATTTGCCCTTCAAGAACCTTCAAAACAAGAACACAGCGAGGGTAAGGAAACATCCCCACTTGACACAAAGACAAGGAACACCAATACAAAGTACACAGCAACAGTTCCTGGAGTTTCCCATTGTTGGGTTAATTTACAAGACATTACTTTATGAAGTTCCGCGAGTGTGTCGGAAAACATTTGCATATTAGGGTCAATATCGTTGAGAGATCGTAAACGCTACTGTTTTCGGCTTAGACGAAAAGTAATGTCGTGTTTTGAAAATTAAAGAGTGTTGTTAAATGTCCTTCTCATTGGTTTTGGATGCAATATTAATATAAACACTTGGGTGACATGCACAAATATATATTAATCATTCATTTCTTGACTGCCTCGGAGTAGTATATGCGACTGCTGTGCTTGAGGTCTCGGGTTCTGCAAATATTTGTTTTGGAGTTTGGGTGTTTTCTATGTATAATAAGTATGTATTTATTTATAATATATATTTGTGTCAATTGCCTAGTGCCCATAACACAAGCTCTGCTTAGCTTGGGGTTAGATGGCGTTGTATTTCATGTCCGAAAAAAATATGAATTTATTTCCAAATTATAAGTACATGGTAAAAATGTTTCATTCAAGGATCTTGCTATTGATAATTAAGTGTAGAAGATTGAAATTTTCTGTAATTAAATATTGAAGAAGTTTCAAAGTCGTCCTCTGCAATTGAAACCAAATATTTAAACAAGTATTTAAAAAAAAAACATAAGTAGTAGCCGACTGACGCTCCAATCACTGGCCCAGAACGGTGCTACTACAATCCCTCTATCAACCAAAAGGACCTACAAAACGACTTCTGCTCATCTAACGAATCTGGCCAAGTTACGTGCCGGTCTCTTTACCAGTGCGATTTGAAAAATGGTTATGCTGTTAGATGGCCCAGTAATCTATAGGCTAAAAATCAACACGCTACGGCTAAAAAGAGTGGAGTATTAGTCAAATAACTTGCAAAAACGGGAAAAAAATATTCCTTTTGATAGCTTCTATTGCGTGCGCTGCGTATATGGTTAAAGTTTCACAAAAGTAATGTATGAAATAATTATGCCCCTTAAAAAGATTTAAGAAAATATCCACAACAGCCACTGTCTTTCTTTTGAGGTTGGCTCATTATAACATTTCTTATTTCACGCACCGGGCAATAGGAGGCGCTGAAGAAGTTGAAAAGGTCAGGTAGTACTTAAAAATATTTTGTATTTAACATAAACATGCTACAAAGTATTCAAAATTCGCCAATAAATTTCGAAATTACAAAGTAATATTTAATCCTGAGCAGTTTTATGAGCTTATCGATCTACATCCTTTATGGAGCAAAGTTTTGCGACATTCGTTGAAGTTGTAAAATAGTTTTTAAGTATATTTCGCTTATTGTGCTACTGTTTCAAGCTTCAATTAGTTTTCCCGAGTTAAGTATTGTTGTTTGAAATTTTGTTCTTGCTATTCTGTATTGTTCGTTAAGTTTTCTGTGTTATATTTATCTTACCTCATTTATAAACGTTAAATCAAAAAATAAGTTATTTCCAGATAAAGAACTTAGTACTATATTAATATTAGGCATGAAAGGAGCTGGATGCGAGAAGCCACAGATCGACCTAAGTGGCGTGAAATTGGAGAGGAGTATGTCCAGCAGTGGACTGCGATAGGCTGATGATGATGATGATGAAAGATAATATTTTTCCAGATCAATTGGTTTTAGCATCTGCAATAAAATTAGGTAGAACCTGTATTTCGCTTGTCAGCACCAATCGCTCCAATTATTTTATTTTAATAATTGCTTTCAATTTTACATTTGCTGGTTGTACTTCATAAAAATCTTTTTTTTATCCAATATCTACCGAGAATTAAATATAAATGTAATTAAAATGTTGTATTTTCCTCTGAAAGTGTGAGAAGTCCTCTTTTTGAGTGATGGGAGTAATGAAATATATGTAAGTTTTTCAGGCTAATACAATAAATTATAAAGATGAAGTGAGCCTGTGAGTAAATGATGATCCTTTAACGGTGGTATCTCAATGTCTTCCTTGAGTTACAGGTGTCAATGAAGGGCGGTAGTCGCCTACCAACAAAGGATCCTACTCCCGAATGATAATCTTCAACGAGAGTCTTTATTATACCACTGCTGGACATAGACAAAAGAGGTTTTGGCCTACATTGGTGAGGCGGGCTGCTATAGGATTATTTAAAGGTTTTCTTTCTTTTCACAGTGATGTTGTCTTGTGTAGAAAGACTATAGGTTGTAAGTAGAATTGAAATGTCTGTTTGTAATATTAAAACAACCACTTTTTACTAAATGCATACATATGTATACACGGCACATATACCAAAATAACATTTTTTCAAATTTTTTATATTGGTTTTTTCCGGTTAATCTCTAGAAAGTCTGGCCCGATTTCGGCGGAACTTTCACTGGCAGATAGCGGGTGTAATAAGGAGACCTTTTATTTAGACTAGCTTTGCCCCGCAGTTTTACCCACGGTTGTAAAGGTACAATAACAACCGGGGTAACACCACGGGACTTAGCTAATATTACAATAAAATTTATATTGAACGCAATGCATAATCAAAGTGATTATGCATTGCGATACATTAACGAAAAGCCAAACGAAAGGCTGCTTAAGAACAGAATATACCGAAAATACCTTAAAAGTTAATCCAAAGTGTGATATTGCAACATTTTAGTGAGAGACAAATACAGGCCACGATTTGCATCTTTATTGCGCTCCTCGTTAACAAGTAAGTGACAAACGGGTTTATACCAAAGAATAATGCAATTTTGAGCCGAGCGGTATTAGGAGACTTTAGAATGGAGTTGTTTGATATCCGGATGGGATTGAGCCCAAATTGAGATCGTAACAGCATTAAATAGCGGTTTAGGGTTAGGATATTGATACACATTTCCATCAGAAAGCCGTCGGTATTTGATTGCTTTGATTCAGACTTAGGGTAGATATAGTTTAATATTTAATTACTCTTTCAAATTTAAATATTTTTATAACTTGCCTAATGTTGTACCTAAGAAAAAATATAGTAAGGAAATTTTAAATCAAATAAAAACCCACTTTGAATGTGGCTGTAAGATTTCGTTGAGATTTTTTTACCATCAAATTTAAGATTTTCGGTAGCTCAGTTTCAGCAATCAAAATAATAATCACACAAACAACAGAAATCGTAATAAAAATTGCTCTGCGTAACAATGTACAAGCGATCATGTTCAATCCTCAATATTTTGTCATGGATGGGAATTGAAACCATAATCTGGTATTGTTAACCATTAGATTAATATACCCTTTGGATTAGTTTTGACTGCACATATGGCCTCATAGATTAAGTGGTCGCCACGCCGCTTCCAACTTCGCCATGTGTTTTGGAATCAAATCCTACAAGGAGCAACACTTTGTCCTTCTAAGTCTGGGTTTTCTTTGCGTTCGTTTCATATGTGTTTGTGAAGTCCCCTGTGACACAAGATGTAATGCGAGAGTTTTTTTTTATGGAATAGGTGGCAAACGAGCAGACGTATCGCGTGATGGTAAGCGATTACCGCCGCCCATGGACACCCGTAGTATCATAGACGTCACAAGTGCGTTGCCGGCTTTGGGGGATGGGAACGGGGGATGAGGAGAAGGGTTTGATTATGGGCCTCCGGCATCCTCACTTACTCGGAAACTGGTTTCCTGTGAGGCCGTGGTATCACTCCGGTCATAAAAAACGGATCTCCCAAATTCACTACTGAACTTTATTTAAAAATAGTAGCCCGCCACGGCTCCGCACTAGTAGATATCGGTATTTACCCAAAAATAGTAATATTATAAATTTTAACACGCTCTTAGCAAACATTCCAAACTTAGAACACCTAAGACTCGAAGTTTTTATACTCCTAACTTTTTTGCAAATGTGATATAGCCTGTGTTAATCGGGATGATTTAGGTTTCTAGTGTACTTTATTATATCATTACGCATTCATAATAGTCCAAATATATATTACACGCATTTCTCTCCTTCGTCTCATATTTAAAGACCTATCTCAGACGCTGTTAACCTAAAACTGAGGTAGAATTACCTCACCACTTACTTCCAAACCCAAACTAGCATTTGATTACAATGGAAAAGTAATTTTGAGGCAGTAGCTCCATCTAGCGGTGACATAATTCTTGTTAACACCGCCGTAGGAGGCAGTCGGCAGTCGATAACGACTGCCAAATCTGCCGTCTCCTCAGTGAATGGCGGGGCTTAGATAATTATACGCGACTAGAGCTTCACTTGGATATGTCTTGGAATATTTTGTTCTGCCTAAAAATTTTTTTTTTTTTAAATACTGTCTACCTCTTGCATGACAAGAGCCTTTTTCTACCTCTATAATTTATTGTGTATGTCTTAATTTTTTGGTCATTTTCGTTATATTTTGTTTTTGTTTATCACCACTTTACATATATCTTCGCCAGAATTTAAAAATGCCGCTCGAGTCTCCTTATTGCTTAATAGCCGGTGTGCCTCTTCTTTAACCAGTTGTACCCCAAGACGTTGCTCAGCCTCAAACCTTTTTGCCCCGAATACGGGGCAGTCAAAAGTAACATGTAGGACGGTCTCCTCCTGGGCTGGGTCGCAGATACATGGCGGGCTCTCCCGACACCTGAAACGGTGCAAGTATTGGGAGAACCCCCCATGTCCCGTCAGCATCTGCGTGACAACGCCTTGGGGGCGGATCTTCTGCACCAAGCAGTACACATCTCTCGCGTCCGGGAAGAACACTTTCATAACGGAGGCGGTTTGGCCTGACTGGTATCGACGATTCCATTCGTCAAGGGAGTCGCTGCGAATCTGGCGCTTGACGAACGAAATCAGACACAGGTCGTAGTCGGGCTTCCTCCGGCACGAAAGTGCCGCTTCCTTAGCCAACTGTTCGGTGCGCTCGTTACCATCGATACCGGCTTGGGCCTTGATCCAGTACAAGGTTATATCTTTGCCACGGGTCAAGGCCTCGCTGAGGTTTCAGCGCGCCTTGGTCGCCAGAGGATGCAGGGTCCCGGGGTTCGTCACNGCCACGGGTCAAGGCCTCGCTGAGGTTTCAGCGCGCCTTGGTCGCCAGAGGATGCAGGGTCCCGGGGTTCGTCACCGTCTCCAGCGCCGCCGTCGAGTCGATGTAGATGCCGCAGCTCCCCGCACTGCAGGTGAGGATTTCGCACGAAGCTCTGCATATGGCCAAGAGCTCGGCCTGGTAGACTGTGCAGTACGCTGGCAAGCACAGTTTCCGGCTTCGCAGTTCGGCCCGGCTGTCCCATATGGACAGCGCGGCGCCGACCTTGCCCTGTAGCTTGCTTCCGTTGGTGAAAATACGGAGCGACTGCACGTTATACTGGTCTACCAGGCTTTGGTCCTCCAGAATCTGAAACCTCAAGTCCATACGCAGAGCTGGATGTGGAAGCTCCGCAAATCACACTACACGCTCATCCTCCCGGTCGCCTAGCATTAGCCGGGTTGCCTAAATAATATTACTGCTTTGTTTGAAACTTGTCACAGTATTTTTTTTATAAATAACATCTGTTATAAGGGACACAAGTATATAATGGGACGTCGAAGGAATTTATTGTAAGAAGTTTTTCTTACCTGGCCATCGATTCATAATTGACTGGCGCAGTAATTGATGATTGCAGAAATTGGATTGATTCCTGGTTCGGACCAAGTGTTTGCATGATCTGCAAATATTTGTTTCGGAGTTAGGGTGCTTTCTATATTTAATATGTATGCCTATACAAAAAGAAAATAAGTAATAATAATAATAAATCGGTTTATTGTACACCAGATAATTAAGTAAATAACTTAAAGCTAGGTAGGTTGGTAGTACAATTGGCGGCCTTATTGCTCAACGGCAATCTCTTCCAGGCAACCGTAAGTATATATTTTTATATCAGTTTTCTGGTACCATGACACAAGTTCTGCTTAGTTTGGCACTAGATAGCATTTTGTGTTAGATGTCCAAAATATTTAATAATTTACTTATTGTCAACTAACGAAAAGTTGACAAAAAAAATATAAATTCATTAAACAAACAAACTCACAAACATAGCAGGTTCGTATTAGACGTTAGCTGTAAGAACATTATCGTAAATTTGCGACACCCGCTCCGATTATCTGCCCCGAACATAATGGTTTAAGGAATTAGACCAAAAATATTAGCTTTCATAGGAAACTTCAACTTTTTAATTATAATACTGCAAAGTTTCTTTATAAATGTGGCGGACAGATTATCGGCCTCTAAAGAAAACATTGTTAATAAATTTTGTAGCTTCATAATTATTTCAGAAGCTCCGGGCATTAAAGTATACACTATTCCTTTAAAAGTCAAGTTTTCTTAGAGAAATCCTTCTTTGTTGATACACGGACGTAATGGTTTAAACAAAGGAAATCTCTCAGATTAAGTTCTATTTTCGTTTAATTAAAATGTGTCATAAAAATAAATTAATAGGTACACAAATATTGAAAATGAACAAATTAAGTTACAATAACTCATCCTGCATGGTTTGCAAAATTGCTCATAATACATGTATTATGACCAATTTTGCGTCTTGATATCCTTTGCGTCAGAACGAGAAGGAGTTACCATATTTCTGCCTAACTCAGTGAAAACTCCGAATACTAACTACCCAGAGTATCAACCGTAATGGTCACAAAACTATAATAACAGGCTTGATGACTAATTTTGAAAAACCATTTTATATTATTCAGCAGCATCTCCTACTGTCAAAAATAGTTATATTTCTACAAAAATAATATTTTAATAGGAAAAAATTGCAATTTTAATTTTTAGTTTCACATTCACGCCTAAACGCACGGTGTTGTCATGGCGTCTGTTTATAACCATCATTTGTCAACCAGAGACACTTATAGCTCTTATGACCAGTAAAGTCATCGTCGATTATATCCAAATACAGTGACCTTTATACACACGTGTTAATCTGGAACTATTACACACTCTATTTGGTATTAAGCTTAACATGGTGGATTGCTGTATCTTGTAGTTTTATTTTAGTTAATTAACTATGAATTTCGCTCTAAATATAAAAATAAATACGACTCTATGAACCCGATTTCATCAGATAAATATATAATTTTAGTGGTTCTTGGTAACTGTCATTATGTGTATTATAGTATTTAGGACATCTGAAACACAACCTATCTAGTCCAAAACTAAGCAGAGCTTGTACTACGGGCACTAGACAACTGATATAAATACATATATACTTTAATGTATTTCTTTTATGAGGCAAACAAGCAGACATATATCCTGATGGTAAGCGATTACCACCACCCATGGACTCCCGCAACACCAGACGTGACGTGAGGGAAGATGGGGTGGGGTTGGGGATGGGCCTCCGGTATACTAACTCACTTGATGAAACACAGCGCAAACGCTATTTCACACCGGATTTTTGTGAGGCCGTTGTATCTCTCCGGTCGAAACGGTCCATTCATGCTGAAGCCTGGCGCTCCCATGGTAAACGTGGCACAATACTTATGATATATTATGACAACACCAAAATTCTCCAAGTTTTGTGACATTTTATGCGACCATTCTGCGTAAGCAGCCATGGGCTCAGGATGCGGCAGCAGTCTAATATAACATGTAACTAGCAAACTATTTCCGCAGTCTTACCCCGGTTATTTTTTCATACTTTGGTATTTTAGGTTGCATTCGATAACACTCTGTATCTGTATGTATAATTCAAATTATCCAAAACACTTTCTTATTGCTTACCTATCTACACCACAAAACCGAAAATGTGTCTCTCACTTCAGCTGTTTGGACTTACGTACCTTACAGGTCAGAGCCAGAGCTCCAGCGTGGCGAAGCCCATGGGTCCGACCAAGGATTTAAACCCGAGACCTCAAGCACAGTAGTCGCATTCACTACCAGTACGCCGTTAATTAACTATAAATTAAGGATTTAACCTATAGATAACATGCGTAGATACAAATTACAAATTTTCACTCCTAAATAAAACATAATTCAGAAATTACACAAAGTATTTACCAATGTATAATTAAGTTTTTAAAAATGCCATGATACATTGTAATCAGTTATACTCTTCATTCCTAAATGTTCTTGAATGTTTATACTTTTTTGAGCAAAACAAAATGTTTTCCAAATCAGTTGATGAATAAATGGCAAATTAGAACTAAATAGGTAAAAGTAACTAGATATGTATTGTTGGGTACAGTCAGGATTCATGAATTTAATGAAAAACATTGGCAAGATACATCCTTATATTATATGCTTTAGCGCATATTTTCAATACTTATACTTAATTAACTTACAGAACTTGACATTATAAGTGAACTATTCTGATGAATCATTTATACAATACTGAATAATCGAACTAGTAAGCTAACAGTATACAAATCCTACTAATATTATTAAGGCTAATGTTAGTAAGTATGGATGTTTGTTACTCTTTCACGTAAAAACTCAATGGATTTGGATGAAACTTTACAGTAATATAACTTGTACATCAGAGTAATACATAGGCTCCTATTTGCTGCGATAACCGACATATACGCGTATGTTGTTGTGTATGTGTTTTTGTACCTTTACAACAGTAACCGGTTAATATCTTGGGAAGAAACTAGTCTAAAATAAATGTAGCATGAATGACTCCTTAGATCATGAGAGTTCCATGAAAAATCGTTCCAACCGTCCTAAAGGTGAGTTGAAACAAACAGACAGACGGACCGTATATTCTTTCATATGCATGTAGTGAGTGAAAAGCTGTTAATTTGAAATTACAAACACTATTCAATTTTATTTATTTGTATAGATATATATACCCACCTACATGTTATATAGTATTCAAAATCATAAGTCAACAACTTTAGTTCTTGTAACTTGTCCATTATATAGGCGTTACCTTAAAAGCATTGTGGTGTAATAGTATTAATAAATTATAGCTAACTGAAAAGCAATCATCGACTTAACGACCCCCTTTACACCCTTCTACTCAACCCCTTGTCGAAATATATTTATTTTCATCCCTTTGATTTACTGTCGTTGGTTGTAGATGCGTCACGCTTCTGATAGCTTTGTCTTAACTTTAATTATAATTACGAGTGAAAATTAATGTTTCCATATTTTTCGTATTGTTTGTTTTTGAGGTTACAAATTCTGTAGGTATGTTTGAATTGGTACGCTTATTATAAATGGTCATCGATATGGTCACGTGGCGTGATGATGCTTACGTCAGCTATCAATGTAAAGGTGTACATTAAGATCAAACTGAGGATCGTTTTTTGTTTTTGCGAAAGACGGTCCCCATTTCATGTCATCCACATTTTTTATATTTTTTATCATTGATTCCATCACGACGTAGACTTGAAGACTCGAAGACTTAGAATTGAAGACTTGGAATACTTGACATTGGCAGAAATAGCTGATCCGGCTGATTGCCATATCATCAAAAGAAGAAGAAGATCAAACTGTAACATTGCCAATTCGTACTGAAAAGTATAAACTCGTTCCTTTCTAAAATGTAACATAATTATTTTATCAAATACAATAATAATAATAATTCTCTATTGTTACAAAAGAGGATTACAGCACACTGTATGCCTCTGACTCCCAGAATAGCGTTATCTGTGTGTTGGGAGTCAGTTACTTTCAAAAACAAGAAAAACAATTGTAACAATACAATGGTTAATACATTCAGTTTGTTTATTTAGATTTGTATGTGTATGTGTGTGAGGTGTGTGTTTTCTGTGTATTTGAAGCTATGAGTCAGAATGTGTATGTAGTGAGGGTGGCATTGTTCAAATATTTACCCTCATTATCTATACTTTGTTGTCATCTAATCGGAAGTTTATAAATGATAGAAGATCTCCTGTAATTATGTTTACGGTAAACCTATGACAAAAGTGAGTGGATTCGGTGGTACAGAAACACAGAAATATTGGGTAAACGTTACACAATATCCCTTCACTGCTGTTCTGTTACAACAAGATAACGCAAGATAATGTCAGCCAGTTTTACACGCGTTGATTTCCACCGTCACCTTCAATTCAAGGTTATTCACGTGTGTAGGCGGACTTCCACGTGGTTCGAAGGAACTACGTGGGAGACCGCCTACTCAGCTTTTAATTTTAAGAACGTCAAGTCAAAGTTTCTATTACGAAATCGTTTATTAAACCAAAATCGCACGGTTTGTTCATCAGCAGTCTCCTCTTCAAACGCAATATTGATATTGCAAGCCGTTTCTGCCGCTTTAATTCCGCTTCGGAATTCGTATTCAAAGATTACTTGGATTTTCGAAGTATCAGTCTTTCCTGTCTAAGTTGAATAAAAAAAACAATTGAAAATCGAAAATCGAATGTGGCACATTTAAAATGAGAATTTCATAGATATAACGTGAACAATGTTTTATTCGAATATTTCATAACAGGAAAGTTTTATGTCAATTCAAAGTACCTACCTATAATATTAATTTCATATAAAATTCTCGCGGTGTTTGTTACCAACACTCCACCAAAACGGCTGGACCGATTTTTATGACATTTTGTGTACACATCGGGTAAGTCTGAGAATCGGCCAACTCGCTTTTTTCGCTCCAGGAGGCTCGGGTTCGATTCCCGGTGCGTGAAATTCTTTTTGCATCAGTTCTGAAATGTTTAAGATGACGAGTGGTTTGATTATAATGTGATCGTGCAACTGCAAGTGAAAAGTGTCTCCCGTATGGTCTAGTGGCTAGGATACCTGGCTTTCACCCAGGAGGCTCGGGTTCGATTCCCGGTACGGGAATTTCTTTTTGCATCTAACTTACGAAACAACTTCATGACTTGTTTATCGATACATGAAAAAAACCTGTCGGCCTGAGGTTAATCATTCATATTAATTTATAAAGCCATTTTATTTGTTTACAAAGAATCGACATTAAAATTTTCAAAGTATCAATAATTAAAAAGTATAATAATATATTCATAGGTACTATTTTCAAAAGAATTCAAATAAGTGATAATGCAGTTTTTCTATCCGTCCTCAATTTTCTACCCATCATCTTCATCAACAACCCATATAGCCCACAGTTGGGCTCGGGTCTCCTCTCAAGATAGGGTTAAGGCCATACGTCCCCACGCTGGCCAAGTGCGGTTTGGGACTGGAAAGACAACGTTGTGGCTATGTAATCTTGTTGTTGGATGTTTTTAAGCCGCCCGAAGGCCTCCAACTAAGCTTCACGACTGTCATCGTATGATAGCAACCGGGGCTGACTGCTTAACGTGACCGAATCACGGAGACGCTCATGGTAACATGCCACTAGCGGTCACCCATCCAGGTACTGACCGCGCCGTCGTTTCTTACCCTCGGTGATTGTTTCTAATCACCAAGTGCAATTGGGCTATGAGCGTCTTTATCAGGATCTTATAATAAGAGGACGACGAGTTTGAGAAGATGGTGGTTGGCAGCGGTTGAATGTGGATTACCCAATATTAGGAGTTGGCGTTCTTTGTGGTAGCAAAGCCCTCGTTTAGTAGTGGACGCTAATACGTAGTAGTAGACGTTTAATAGAAACGGTGATATATTTCTTTTAACGACTCCAAAAATGATGTGGTATACATCTTTTTTGGAGTCGTACTCGCTAGTAAAATAAGAAAATCTCTATTCTCTATAATATAAAAATACAACCAAAAAGAAATCTGTTTTTTATCATCGCTTACAAAAAGAGATTTATATTATATAAGCCAATAGAATATAATGAATTTTTGTTTAGAAAACTTGAACTGTCATTTATTAAAGTAAGTGGTATAATAATATGAACATTAATTAATTTACACTGGCAAAGCAAACAAACAAAATCCTACAAAAGCCCACATTCGTACCTTTCACAAAAACATGTAGTTACCGACCGACAATTAACAAGCGAAATTAACTTTGTTTCACAACCCTTTATGGAAGGGTGTCCTAGGTTCCCTAGGGAAAGGGGAACACAACAATACAAAGGGCCCCTCTGCAGCGAACTGTGCAAGACTTGGTAATGACCGCGTTTGTTCTTGAACAAATAAATCGATTTACATTTTGTGTAGTCGATTGTTTTTTTATACATAATCCGTAGTGCGTTTAACAAAATATATAATGTACCTAACAAAACAAAAGACTGCTTAGTTGATCAAATAGTGAGTCAACCTGATAGGCAATCAAACTGTTGGCAAACCTTTACCACCTGGAAGAAAAAGAATCCGACAAAATTTTAAATAGCCAAGAAAACATAAACAAAAGAATATTTAACGGAACTGACAACATACCATACCCATACCGGTCTCGCCAACTGTCTGGGAGGCTTTTATGTCCAGCAGTGGTTTTTTAAAGGTTGTTGATGCGAAATAAATTTATATTTTGTTTGTTTTGTTATTGTTTATTATTATTGTATGTATTATGGCACGGATATGTATATATATCTATATATATCTTTAGGCACGGCGTCACCTGGGCCCAATTGAAAACCAGCGTCAGAGGCTTTGTCTGATATAATGTTGAATTGGGTCCATTTTTGGCATTTTGTTAAACTATTGTAAATCATCTTTTGTATTACATTTTGTTGCCAAAAAAATCTTTCTTTCTTTCTTCTTTCTATGTGATGATAATGTGACATCATATTTTGAAAGTTTCTAATGTCTAAAATGATGTCGAATGATTTGTAAACTTCATTGTTCGCAGTTTGCAGCTCTTACCCATGAATATACTTACATTTTATATGTAAATAAAAAATGTACATTCTTTACGAAAATTAAAAAAAATAAAGAAAAAAATAATTCGGACATCTAACACACAACGCCATCTAGTCCCAAACCAAGCAAAGCTTATTAGACAACCGATGTGAATACATATATACTTTTTTTTGTAAATACATACATACTATACATAGAAAACACAGAATATTTGTAGATCATACAAACATTTGGCCCGACCCAGCATTCGAACCCGAGACCTCATGGACAGCAGTCGCGTACGCTACCACTGCGCCACCAAGGCAGTTAATTAGAATAAATTGTCAGAATTAAAGTTTATATGGAGTAGGAATGTAGTAAAAAGGTAAAAAAAGGTTGAATTTCGACAACTGGGGGACCTTTAGTACTCCTCAATGCCGCTACATCGTTTCATTCCTCGTTTCATTATTTCATTTTTTTATTCATATTTTAGCTATCAAAACAACTCTGCGCTGCCTGATGGAAAGCATGAATATGACATCTATGTTTAAATAACTTAATGTTATTGTGACGCGATAGAAAAATTACAACTATGCACATAAAACGAACCAGCTGGGGAATCGCAAATGAACAGCTGTCATTGTATAATAAATGCTAGGGTACGCATCATAATATATAAAAGATATTAAAAATGAAATGATGTCTAAAATGAAAGGTACAAGGCAATAGCTTTGCTTATCTCTTTGTGTTGCGTGTAGGTACATAATCCTTTAGCCAAATTCGAAGTAGCTAAAATTAGGTCTCATACTATTTATTTACACGTCTTATACTTACCAGCATTTTAGAAACGGGTAAACAGGTTCTGTAGATTATCCGAATACGACAAAGATCAAGGTACCTACTTTTAAAAATACACTTATTAAAAAAACCATTCGTCATCCTTCTAGTCTTTATTCCCAAGATTTATTGTGGTCAGTTACTAGTTCAACCAGGTTTTACCTGAATATCAGCTTATCCACGGAGCGTTAACTGAATTCGAAAGTTTAACTAGATGTCAGTATATTTGAGGATACTGACATCTCTGACACTAAGTAACGATTGTCATAGGTGTTCATGACAACCGGGATCGACGGCTTAACGTGCTCTCCGAGGCACGTGCGGGAAACTCCGCCATCTTCCATACTCCGAGCTGCTATTAAAATTTCTTGTAAGAAAAAACGCAAACGGTCCCGATCCGTAAATCGCCGAGGCAGAACAAAGGCAAATAAAAACATTATTGTAATATATTTTACAATAATCAGACACTTCAGATTGTATATCGTATAGAATAATCTACACGAAATCTATATCGAAAAATAGATTTTAATCTAGAATGTGTTTGTATACCTATTAGCACAAATAGTCACAAAATTATACCTACATTTGAATTCGAAATGTCCTTAATTAAATAATATTCCAATTTAGTGTAAATCATTACTCATTGAAGATTGACAGAAATATAACAATCATTAATTTACCGTATCATTAATATTGACATTGAATAATATAAAACTTTAACGGAAAAAAACCGGTGTCAAGAACTGGGCGTAAATTGAAATGGGACCACACGAGACGCACCAGATACAGAAAGACTCAAGAAAATCAATTTACCCAGTAAAAAGTTGTGAGGTTACAAATATAAAAAAAATAGTTGAACTGAGAACCT
This sequence comes from Hyphantria cunea, assembly GCA_003709505.1. NCBI lineage: Eukaryota > Metazoa > Arthropoda > Insecta > Lepidoptera > Erebidae > Hyphantria > Hyphantria cunea. Next base: position 921,193 of record PKRV01001119.1, read on the forward strand.
CCTTCTGTTTTTGAAGTCAGATAAAAATTTTTAAAGAGAATCAAATATATAAGTAGCTATTAACTTATTTGTGTACGCAAAATCCCCTTTAAACATTGGTGTCAGAGTTGATTTCATTTTAGCAAATAAATTACCGTCCATGTTACCCGATGAAAACAAACAAGATTGGTCACACAAAAACGTTTATTATGTCATTCAATACAGAGTCCAAATTAATATAGTTGACGGAAAGAGAATGTATAAAATATCCACTTTTAGTGTCTCCCGTATGGTCTAGTGGCTAGGATACCTGGCTTTCACCCAGGAGGCTCGGGTTCGATTCCCGGTACGGGAATTTTGCTTTTTGCTTTATTTTTGGGCGCAGTTAACGTTACACACATATAGAGAAAGTTAAAGTGCAGAAAACAAAAAATAACACATATGTAACATTTTTATGAATTAGGTTAAATTTTGACCACAAGTCCTTCCAAGTAATTTCACCAATTTCATATATAGGGTAGATATATGTTTAGTCACCTACGAATGCGGAAACACTTGAAAATTTTGTTCAAAATTACTTATATACAAAGCAAAAAACTTACATTGCATGATGTAGGATAAATAATGAGTATTTCAGCTTTTCATAGTTAGATGGCGTTAAAGAATTTAATTTTGCTTCGGGAAATAATAAAGTCGCCTTCTTTGAATATTCGATTATGCTGTTATGTTAAAATTAATATTTAAAAATTAAATAGGTGGTTATTTACATGAATGATTAAATAACACTACTAAGCAGATTGTAATAAAATTTGGCAGAGATATAGATAACAGTGTGGAACATTCCCCTTGGAAAAAATTAGCAAATAAATGCTTTTGAAATTTGCTTCTATAAAGTAAAAATATTGATTGTTAATGTTAGAATCTCTTCTTTTTCGAATGAAATAAAACTTACAACTTTATGCAGTACTTTTCAACTTTAGTTTAGCCATATTCTTTTTTATATGGCTAAGCGTTTAATATTTAAATAATATTCGATTTTGTATTCTAAGGATAAGAAATATACCAGAAATCGGAAAATCAACAGAGATTTATTTCGTACTAAAAAAAAAGTTCAATTACATGAAAGAATACGAAGTACACAAGTATGCGTATAAATTTTATATTAAAAATTCATTACGTACAACTAAACATATAAAATAGCTGTAATTACTATACTCCCGTATGGTCTAGTGGCTAGGATACCTGGCTTTCACCCAGGAGGCTCGGGTTCGATTCCCGGTACGGGAAATTCCCTTTTTGTTTTCTCTAAGATTCAATTAATATCAACAGACATAAATTCCTTTGTATCCGCTCTTAATACGCATTTCCTTTTTGATTATAAACTTCTGTGCATTTCATTTGGTAAAAAAGTCAACAGCAGCAATACTACATATTTTTATGTATTTTTTTCTGGTTTAGGGGAACATATCTTGGCTCTGACACCACTACTTCCCTAGGTACGTTTTTCGGATATATAATATAAATAAATATTTCGGACATCTAACACATAACGCCACCTAGCCCCAAGCTAAGCAAAGCTTGTGTTATGGGTACTAGACAACTGACATAAATACATATTAACTTTTCTTTTGGAAATACGTACATATTACACATAGAATACAAACAAACTTCGAAATAAATAATTGCAGATCATACTAACATTTGATCCGATCCAGAAATAGAACCCAAGACCTCAAACACAGCAGTCGCATACGCTATCCCGGCGCCATCGAGGCAGTTAACACTGACAAACTACAAGTTTTTGAAGTAAGAGACTTGAAACTTAAAATATATGCTCTGTAGATGGTGTCTAAAAATCAACCAGCTTTAGGGGTTAAAACGGGGGATGGTTTTCTGTGAGGTCGTTGTATGACTCTGGTCGTGCCGAAGCGCGGGTCTCTCATTTAAACGATACAATACTTTAAACAATACTTTTTTAATTTAAATTTAGAATATGACAATCTAATCTATAATACCTAATACAATTTGATGTTATAAGTTACAGTCTCCGATATCTCTGATACGTAACAACTTAGATTAACAGATCTGATTGGAGAATCGAGAACAAAGATGACGGCGTACATAGAAACGTTGATAGAATATACTAATAGTAAAGATAATATCGGGAGTTTGTTTGTTTGTTCATTAGTTTTGGTATTAATTTTTAATGCACATACATAATTAGCGGGTCTCTGTCTATCGGCTGGTAATTCTGGCTTCTACGCGAGAGATCGTCGATTTAATTCCTATTTCAAGCAAATAATTGCGGGTTGGGTGTGATCAATAGATAAGAATATAAAACTGTAAAATGCAGCTGGTAAATGTATCCCATATGGCCTAGTAGCTAGGATACCTGGCTCTCACCCAGGAGGCTCGGGTTCGATTCCCGGTACGGGAAATTTGATTTTCATTTTTTAATGCGTACACTTATTCTAGTAATTTTATATTCTAGTAATTTGTACACTTATTCTAGAAATGAAAGAAAGAAGCACACGAAGCACAAGAAAAGAAATGAGCACAGAAGTTTATAATTATGTTGATTATTTTGAGTAATAAGTGTATCCACGCCACAATCTTATACCTAAGTCACTAACGAAGCGAGAATAAAACCGACAGCGTTGCAAACACAATTCTGTTCTTAGAATATTAATACGCGAGGTTCATTATGAGTTATGAACACCAAATTGATAGAAAATGTGTGATGAATATAAAAGTAACGAAGACCTCCACAAATATTGGTGGTGCAGTGGTAGTGGATGTGACAGCTATGCTAGAGGTCTCGGGTTCGATTCCTGAGTTGGGCCAAATGTTTCTATGATCTGTAAATATTTGTTTCGGAACTTGGGTGTTTTATATGTATAATATGTATGTATTTACAAAAATAGTATAAATGTATTATATATCTCTGCTTAGCTAGGGGCTAGATGGCGTTGCGTGTTGAAATGTCCTAAAATATTATATATTTATTTATTATGTTTTTAGCATACAATATTTGTCCAAGGTACGGACGAATGCTAAATTTTTAATCATCCACAGCTGACTTGGCTAGGATTGCTTAACTTTTCAATAGAATAAATAAGAAAATAGATAATTTGCTAACATACTATACAGCTACCGTGGGAGAGCCACGCTTCGGCGCGAATAGACCGGCTCCACCGGGGTGATACTACGGCCTCACAGAAAACCGGTGTGAAACAGCGCCTATGCTATGTTTCACCGAGTGAGTGAGGATACCGAAGGCCCATACCCCAACCGGCCCCCCATTCCCTCTTCATCCTCCAAAGACCGGCAATGCTCGTTTGCCCCATATTCCATTAAAAGAAACAAACCTAACATCAAGAACGTCTGTTTTGTGGAGAAGATGTTAATGGTGATAACGTCAAGATTTGATTATATGCTCATCCTCCAATACCTATTTACCGGACAGACAGATCTTTTAAGTTTGTTGCATATTAATAAACTTAGACTACAAACTGACACGGAACAAATTTATGGAGCTCAACTCGTGATTGGATTCAAATCAATAATGTCCGTCAAAATCAATATCAAGCTGTAGCTAGTTAAAAGAAAAAATATTTCCCGTACCGGGAATCGAACCCGAGCCTCCTGGGTGAGAGCCAGGTATCCTAGCCACTAGACCATACGGGAGATGACTGAAGATGTGAATTTATAGGATCTGTTCTAAACGTTGAACCACAAACGAAAACCTGTCTCGTAAATATAAACGTATAATAATGAATTAATTAAATTTTATGTGGGTTTTAATTAAGAAATAGTGGTCTCCCAGTGGTCGATATTCGTCAGTAACGCATTTATTTTTATTTAGTTTTCTGCACTTCTCCTGATTATTATCATATGTCCACAGGCAGTCCAGATTATTTTTTTTATTTGAAAGTATGTACCCATTTCAATTGAGTCTAGCTCTTGTCCTCAGTTTTTTTGTTAATTTTTTTTATTCAAAACTTGCTGTATTTTATGAGGAATCCACGAATAAGTTTCTTGACTGTCATACCTTTGTTAATCATCACGTTAATGGGTGGTTAATGCATAATGTATTTACAACAGTTAGTAGGTAAACCGGTCACCAAGCCAGATATGTATTCTTTTCTAACGCTACGAATACAACTGTGAGTTCTAAACACGCGGTAGCGTGTCAAGCCAAGTTGAACTTGGCTACCGCTAACAGAACTGGCGAGCAGCTTAGTGTGTAATATTACACGAACCATTAGGAGAGATTTTTGATACCCTCATAACTCAAAACCTATTTCACATGGACTTGTTAAATTTGGCTCATATATTAAAATTTCTGAGATGCATATGTCCTCTAAGCTTCATAAACACACCTCAAACGGCTGTTTAGATATTAACGTCGATAAATCGTTATTTTTATCACTGACTCGCCTATAGATGAAAATTCTAGCAGTTCCAGATGTTCTAGAAAGTCCAAATTGTTCAACCAGATAGGTAGTTCGGCGAATACATAATAGAATAGGTATATTTGGTTTTTTATGATTATTGATTATCTTTTGTTTCTAAATAGTAAGTATTTAGATGTTTTTACTGCGGCATACATTAATAATATGGCAATTGGTGCATAGATAATCATACATATAGAACTGAGTAAATTTTATACCGAAATTATAAAGTCATGTCTAGAAGACGTCATCGTTCGAACATAGGTCGTAGTACAGTGAATGCCAGAAGAATACGTTCAGCAAGAGATGAAGAATCGTCAACGGAACGTGAGGATTGCCTCAGTCAGGCTCGGGATAGATGTAGAGCTGAGAAAGAGAGAGAGAATCTTCAGTATAGCGTGTGGTTCGCCGCAGCCGGGATCGAGATAGGCATACGGTTCAGAGGGACAGATAATCATCAGTAGAGCGTGAGGCTTGACTCAGTCAGCTTCGGGATAGATATAGAGCTGAGAGAGAGAGAACCTTCAGCTTTGCACCCGTGCAAAGCCGGGGCGGGTCGGGTGTTAAATAAGAGCCAAGCTCAATATTATGATATTTTTTTTACTTATGATACCCATAACGTGCCACTGTTGGCCGCGGGTCTCCTCTCAAGAGAGGGCTAAGGCCATACATCACAACGCTGGCCCAGTGCGGGTTGGGGATTGACAAGACTACGATATAGCTATGTAATCTTGCCGTTGGATATTTTTAAGCTGCCCATAGGCCTCCAACTAAGCTTCACTGTTATCCTACTATAGCAACCGGAACCGACTGCTTAGCATAACCATCGAATCACGGAGACGCTCATGGTATCACCCATGTAGGTAGTGACCGCGCCGTCGTTGCTTACCCTCAGCGATTGTTCCTAATCACCGAATGCAACTGGGCTATGAGCGGCTATTATTAATATGTATATTAAATATTATGATAAATACCTTGGTTATTCACTTCAACAAGTTCTTTTAAATAAATTTCAGGGCTGACCATTGAAGTTGGCACCCATTTAGATCTCGCGACTCTTGTCGTTGAAATGAATAACTAAGGTATATATCATAATATTGAACTTGGTTCCTATTTCACATTTATCATTTTCACGCTTTCACTTCGTAACTACTTCCTACTAATATAAATTCAAAAGTTTGGGTGTATCTATGGATATTTGTTATTCTTCCAGGCAAAAACTATTGAACAGATTTAGATAAAACTTAATAGTAAAATAACTTATACATCAGAATAACACACATACTACTGTTTACCTCGATAACCAACATACTCGCTCGCGGATTTGCAGGCAAAACTTTGCACACACGTTACCAAGGATGCAGAAAAGGAGATAAGGTGCTTATTCAGAACAAATACCACTCTCGTTAGATAACCTACAACAATATTTATAATTGTCTATCAACACACCAAGACGTACAATAATTCTGTAGACAAACTTCTCCTTAGTTGTCGTAGAGACAGGAAAGTTTGTCATCCCCCTCTCTCCCTTAGGTAGGGGCTGTTCATCTCCCCTAGTACAGGGTACCAATAATTTAGCGACATCGCTACCCCGAAGTTTGCATGGTATCAACACAAGGTGTCTCGTGGCATGTGGTTTAAGTTATAAGCGATATGCCTATTTCGGCTTTATTATCCTTGTAAATCTTTAAACATCAAAAGCTCTATCGAAACGAGAAAAGCATAATAAATTAAAAAAAAAAAAAAATGACACGGCATACGACAAAAATGTACTCCTAATAAATTGGTTCAATATAACAAATAACGGACACATATATCCAATTCTTATAAGAAATATAAAATAAAAAACCGGCCAATTGCGAGTCCACTCGCGCAATGAGGGTTCCGTACAAACCTGTAGGTATATTATATGGTGTAACTAAAAATTTATGTTTTTCTTAAATTTTCCCTTTATCTGTGCACGTTATATACGTAACGTTATTATAACACGTTGTTTCGTACTACTCTGAGGGGCAAGGAAATCAAAACCTAAAGGGTACTTTCCTGTAGGCTTTGATTCCCTTGCCACTAGCAAGCACTTGCGAGGAAAAGTGAGTTAACTATAAATATACTTCCAAAAACCGCTTAATACTTATAACTTATTACATTTGTTAGAAACTGTGCTCAACACCGGCGTAAATCCGGCACGCGTCTCGCTCAGTTCACAACTTGTGCTCGAGGTGTCTGAGATTAGTACCAGACATCGCGACTTTATGATCAATATATATATTAGTTTCCTTTTACAAAAAAGATATGAACACAGATTAAAGAAGCAGAGAGAATGTAAAGGGCAATTGCACTGGAAAGAGAAATGGGTTGGTGTGGTAAGTAGTAGGTCAAAGGTCAAGGGCGTTCCTAAGGTGAGTTCTATGTCCAGCAGTGAACTGCTATAAGCTGTTGTTGACTGTAAACATCCGATATTTCGATAACACCCAATGAGCGCCTGCGTCTGCAGTTAGCTGTAGATGCACGCGCTCATTAGTTCATTCAAATAAGAATTCATTCAAATTCAAATCCACAGCTTCCTGTAATGAACTTTCGTCCCTTTTCACGAATTGCAACAGATTAGATGAAATCGATAGGTCATTGTACATAAACAAATCTAATCTATAAAATCCATACTTATATCAAAAATTAGAGAACAAACTCTTTAATTTTTTCGATCTATCTGTTTGTTTTACGCTTTGACCGTTAAAGCGTTGTACCAATTCCCATGAAATTTGCCATAGATACTTTGATTATTGAAGAATATCAGATACACCTCTTTGCCACGATGACCAAGTTTTGCTCGTTATTTTTATTTTTTGCTACATTTCCCAAAATGAATCCTAGTTAGATCGATATATCGCCTTCGAAACCCCCTGCATACTAAATTTCATGAAAATCGTTGGAGCCGTTTCCTGGATTCAGATTGTATATATACAAGAATTGCTCAAAGGTATTAGATACACCCAATTTGTAATTTCTTACATTCATCAACAACCCATAATGTCCCACTGCTGGGTTCGGGTCTCCTCTCAGGAGAGGGTTAAGGCCATACGTCCCCACGCTGGCCAAGTGCGGGCTGGGGACTGGCAAGAATACGTTGTGGCGTTGGATGTTTTTAAGCTGCCTGAAGACCTCCAACTAAGCTTCACGACTGTTATCGTATGATAACAACCAGGACCGACTGCTTAACGTGACCTCCGAATCACGGAGACGCTCATGGTAACATGCCACCAGCGGTCACCCATCCAGGTACTGACCGCGTCTTCGTTGCTTACCCTCGGTGATTGTTTCCAATCACCGAGTGCAACTGGGCTATGAGCACCCTTTCTTACAATATATTTACAACTCTAAGCACATACAAATCTAATTTTTCAAGTCATGATTCAAAGATATACAAACATACATTCTAATCTTCACTCACTTCAAAACTTGTTACTTCAAAACAATAAAACATGAAGGAAGATGCAACTTTGCAATACTAGTAAGTGCGTCCAACTTAAACGTGATCTATAAAATAGTTCGGTTTTATAATCCAGTTAAATATTTGAGTGTACGACTTGGAAGATAACTCTATGTGAAGGCTGCTTCTTTGCTCTAAAACGATCACAAAGTTTTACTATTGATTTTATTGAACCCATTTGAAACATACATATCCATACTATTATTATACATAGTCTACCGTTTACGTATTATCCTTTACCGCGATAACCGACATATTACACGGACGGAGTCTGAAGCTAGATGGCGTTTTGTGCTAGGTGTCTGAAACATTTGCTTTATTTTCACTCAAATTTTTCCCCACATATCGCTTCCTCTGACATGACTCTTAGAATGGTTATGCACTTTTTGTGTATTTAAACTTGGTTTTGCCATAAATACTGTTACAAAGAAAAGCTACATGTTGTTCATGTTGTTATTGTACGTAACATTTATTACTATTACAGTATTTATTTTAATATATTATTATAAAACAATTAAAAATATATAAAGGTTATTCGAAGTAGTCTCCATTATCTGCAAAACAGAGCTTTAAATATTGAGGCCAGTGGCGTGGCCGTGGTGATTGTTCGAAACGATATTTAGTTTTTTATTTGTCAATCGATTGAAATAAATAAAAAAACACTAAATGTTAAAAGTTTATCACAATACATATAAGAAACACATTGTTATATTTATAACTTCAGTTTTCTTCTGATTAGTTTCGTTGCGGGTTCGAATACAGTTAATAATATAATTGAATTGAATTGAATTGAATAAGTGAATTTTTCCTGAGATTTCACGAGTGTCTTAATTACTATATTAGTGGATCACCGCTTTTGATTCTCATGTACAAGAGTTATAGTAAAGGGCGTTTGGGCAGGGTGAGTTAAATAAAATACGTCTAAGAAACCCCCATTTAAGCCATTTGTGAGACTAACGCACACAAGCACATAGACAAGAAAATCGAAAAACTGATAAGTGCTGTTATTGTAATAAAGGCCCTAATTACTACTTTTTCTGCAATGTATTGAATGTACAGATGTGGACTTGTTAATTTTTTGTGACTGCCTCAATGGCGAAGTGGTAGCGTATGCGACTGCTGTGCTTGAGGTCTCAAGCTCGATTCCCGGGTCGGACCAAATGTTTGTATGGTCTGCTGTTTCAAAGTTGAGGTGTTTTCTCTGTATAATATAGATAGATAGAAAACTCTTTATTTGTACACCGCTTTTACATATTTTCTGTGAGTACATAACATATATGTATATAATATGTATGTATTTACAAACAAAAGTATATATGTGTTTATATTAGTTGTCTGGTACCTACAACACAAGCTCTACTTAGCTTGGGACTTTTTTTTTTCAAATGACAACTCCCGCATTAGGAATACAAATTCCTGTGTCGCGGGGATCTTCACAAACATACATGAAACGGACACAAAGTACACCCAGACTTAGAACAAAAATTTATGGATCACATAAAGTGTTGTCCCATGTAGGAATTGAACCCACAACACTTGGCGCAGTTGGAAGCGGTGTGGCAATCACTGAAACCACGAGGCCAACCGTGTAGTCAGGGACTAGATAGCGTTATATGTACCATGTCCGAAATATTTATTTATTTATTTATTATTTTTACACTCCTCGGTTCAAAGAAGCGGGTTACGAGTTTTCAACATTTTATTACCGACCGTTTCCCTCATGATCTTTTAGGGTTTTAAAACATTTCCTACGTTTTATTTTAAATCGTTTGAATTTTGTATGTGCATTGAGTTTTAGTGGATATATAAATAATAGCTTAACAGAACAATGTGAATTTAGCATTTATATAATCTTTTGTTTGTTGGTCTATATGACTCTTAGCTCATGTTAGATGCATTTTGTGTGGATTATAAAAAAAGTAATGTTTGTTAGGTAATGTTTGGATATTACCCGACTGTGAAAAAAGGAGGGTTATATTTTTCAAGTGTATGTATGCATGTATATTTTTTTAGCACGCCCTAGAGCCTAAACGGCTTGTCATATTTTTATGTGAGTGATGTCAATAGATTCGTCTTTGTAGTGAGAGTGACACTGGGTACATCAATATAACAAAAAAAAAAATACTTTAAAGAATCACTTTTTTTTGTCAGTTCTTTATATCTTTTGAGTTCTTCAATGGATATCATAAAAATGGCTGATATTGACGCAGTCGAGTTTCTTCATTTTAAATAATTCGTTACTTGTTGTTTAAACAGCTTTATTTAAACTAGTAACAACAATGCATAGTACAATACCAGTGTGCCTAAACATCAGTACCCTCCACACATGCATCGTATATATTTAAAAAGATTTTATTAGTTCTGGTAATTTCAGCATTTTAATGTTTTATTTCAACTGAAACACAGTATTCAACGATATAAAGGAAATTTCTACTATAGGTACACATATATGCGCACCTTAATACCATCTAGTACCCATTTAATAACCAATACATTTAGTGACTTCTTTGATGCATAGCGTATCTTTAATACTATACCGGACTAAAAGCTTTTAATTATTCGAAGAAGCTCTGTCCTTAGATTTTAAATTGTATGTAGCCCACAACATCAACTAAAGCTAACGAAAAATTGCAACTATCTGAACAAAATTTTATACACGCTGGCAAAAGTGCATGAACAACAAACTATAATATTTATAGAACCGTTCGCAATAACACAAAGTGTTGTCCTCTCAGTGCAGCCGAGTGTAAGCCGGAATAGCAGTGACATACCTACGCAATAACTGAACAATTTGGGAAATGGATAAATTTTTGTTTGGGAAACAGTGCCAAAAGTAGCATTTTTAAAAGACACTTACTGTTCTGATGACCTATTTCGCGTGGCAATGGGAAAACAGGTAAATAATGGATACTAAGGTTATAAATATGAAACTAACTCTGTCTGTTTATTACGCCTTAATAGTTTTATTGATGGGCTGATTTCCTTGAAATTTAGTACATACATACTATAATACAATACTTGAGAACGGAGATAAGCTAATCTTTAAATAATGATTAATGGTAAACATTTCGGATATTTTACACAAAACGCTATCTAGTCCCAAGAGCTTGTGTTGTGGAGACAACTGATATAAATACCTATTATACTTATTATAAATAGAAAGCACCCAAACTCCGAAACAAATATATGTTGTTCATACAAACGTTTGGTCCGACCCCGGAACCGAACCCGAGATCTCAAGCAGTCGCCCACTGTTTCATCAAGGAAGTAAAATCAGTTAGTCTTTACTAAAATAAACAACAAAAAGGCGTATCTTTTAATTTTGTAACGAATGCTTTATCTAAATGTCAGTATAATTGAATCTCAAACAAATTTTCCTATATAGAATATGTAAAAAGATCTTTCGAATTGCTATATAAGTGTTTTATAATAACTCATACCTTACACAATAAATAGTTAGGTTCGTTAATCAAACATTTCTCGTTAAAAATCGTATAAATAACTAAATTCATTAGCAGTATTGAATTTAAAATCGATTTATAAAAACCGTTACTAAAAAAGTATCAAGTAAAAAGGTGTCCAACAAGTTTTGGGAAAAGTTGAAATTGCTTTAACCGTGTTTTTCAATCTTAAGGGCAAAACACTTTCTTCTTAAATCAAAATGCAAAAGTAACAAGATTCCTAAATCGATTAATAAATTATGGAGTTTAAGAACTACCCTATTTTTTAAATCGATTTTATTACATAATTATTGATGTAACCGCCCAATAGGCATCTTATGCTTCAATATTATTAAGTTTTAAAAAGGGGGAAAGGGGTGAGCCACGCTTCGACATGAATGCTCAATCTATGTGCCTCACGGAAAACCGGAGTGAAAACCCCTCCCTCCATTCCCCTCCCCATCTCCCAAAGGCCGGTAACGCACTTATGACGCCTCTGATGTTGCGTGCCATGGGCGGCGGTAATCGCTCACCACCAGGCGATAAGTCTGACTGCTTTCCCTCTTTTTCTAAAAAAAAAGATCAAATGACGGTTAGGAAAAGGAAAACTTTTATTGCTTACATCTTCTAGTTATATTAACGTTTAAATGCGATAATGGCTTAATCTCAGTGACTTCTTTTCTGAAAATCTAAGACCCCTTTCGGTATCTCAACCAAACAAACTAACATTCGCATATAGAACATATGTACGTCAGGATTAATTCGGCTTTTAGTGAAACGTCATAATATAGTCTGTGTAATCTGAATTTTAAAAAGAATGGCCATGAGTTTCCTTGACATTATTGTCATTAGGCTTTACGTATTTTTGAAATTGAAAGTTATAGATCGACACAAGCGGGCAGTGTATTGGTGTTTTAACCTAATTTACCTTGACATCCAGTACTGTATATACAGTATTGTAGCTTCAATGTAACGTTCATAAATGTCACTTAGTGTCTTAATTGAATAAATGATTTGAACAAAGCTTCAGCTAATCACATGTTATATAACACGCCAGTTTAAATTCAGACCAGAGCAGAACCTGTCCGTATTACCTGTGCAAGTTATATTAATCTCACCAGGGAACACGTGCTGTTTGGTTTATCTGCCACGTCAAACTTTGTTCATATCTACTCTTAGTTATTAATTTAGCTTGCTCGTGCTCTTTAGCTTACTTGATGACCTGTGAAACTGTAACTATGGCTACCTGATTAAAAATGACAATTAATTGTCGTTTTCTGATAAGAATTGTTACCGAATCCATCTTATTTTAAACGAATCTTTTACAGTGAGTGTTAGTCACACACATCACTATAACGCAAACTTCATCGAGTTGACGGTTTGAGGGTATTTCCACACGCGTGGTTTAGTTAATTGGTTCAGTTAGTAGATTAACCCGTGAGAGAGCCACGCTTCGGCAGGAATGGACCGACTAACAGATCAATCAACAACACATAATGTCCCACTGCTGGGCTCGGGTCTCCTCTCAGGAGAGGGCTAAGGCCGTACATCCCCAGGCTGGCCAAGTGCGGGTTGGGGACTGGCAAGAATACGTTGTGGCTACGTAAAAATCTTGCCGTTGGATGTTTTTAAGCCGCCCGAAGGCCTACAACTAAGCTTCACGACTGTTATCGTATTGTGGAGGAACGGGCCACATGTTCCTCCAACACAAAGGGAGGATCCTCCGACCAGGCGAGGTGATCATGCCTGGCGGGCCACTGCCCCACAGACTAACAGAACACCGGTGTGAAACAGCGCTTGCAATGTGCTTCATCGAGTGAGTGAGGATAGCGAAGGCTCATACTCCAACCCCTCCCCCATCCTCCAACGGGAACGCAATTGTAACGCCTCTGGTGTTGCGGGTGTTCATGGGCAGCGATAATCGCGGCACCATTGGGCAATACATTTGCTCGTTTTCCCTCTATTCCGTGTAAAAAGCTTTCGTTTCTTCCGAGAATCAGTTAGTGCTTTCTTTATAATTCGTACAAGATATTTCGCTAATCTAATCGCTAAGCTAATCTAATTCTAAAGGTATAAAATATTCATATCTCAATGAATAATCCTCCCTGACCTGAGGACGAGACACGAAATCCTGGGAATCAATCCCGTAAATTTATAGCTCTATCCACGTCCCATTCGGCCCTGGACAGTTTTTGTCACTAGAGGACCGCTTTCCCCGGATCCCGTTGAAATATAAGGGTCCTAGCTAGATGGAAAATTGGATATTAGTCAGTGATTTACATGTGTTAGATATTTTTTATTCGAAGGTGAAGATTTATTTCGATTAGCGAGGGTCATATCTTTAGTAGGCCATCGGGGTCTAAAAGGTTTATGTGATATTTTTCTTGTATTACGTTTATGGTAATATATTTATCAAAGTCGTAAGACATTTCCAATTTTATTTTACGTGTGGTTACAGATTAATAGTACAGAGTGTCACCACCCACACTTATCAAATGGGTCTCGTAAGAGGCACTCAGGGAGCAATTTACGCTTGACATTTTCACTGCAAAGAGAAGAATGGCTTGAAACTTCATGACAATCAAATCATCATAATATTATACCAACCAGCGTAGTATAAAAAACCTTTTTTCTAAGTAAAGGCGTAAGCCATACGACCTTCAAACCTTCAAAAAAGACCGTACGTACCCCTTCTTAAAAGGCTGGCATCGCATTTGTAACGAAAACGGTGTTGCGGGTGTCCATGGGTAGTAGTAATCGCTTACCATCAGGCCGTGTCCGTTTGCCACGATTCCATAAAAAACCGGTAATGGACTGATCAAGCGTGGTGAGGTCAATTTTATTTCAAAGCTAGCAGTATTTGTAGAAATATCTGTCTGAACATTGAGTAGCTATGATGACCTCCTTTAGATATTTCCATCGCTGATTTTAGCTACTCAAAGGGCAAACACTGGTGACTTTCGACTTGCAAGTTTTCATGAGCCGTGGTAATCATTTGCTAACAAATGACCTATCTTCTCGCTTGCCATTTGCGCCCTTTAAAACAGAAACTTGCATACTTCAAACGTAATATCAATAACCTCCAATATTTGTCGAACAGTGTCATAACCACATCATATTGAATTTCTTTATAGAACCATCCGAATACCTAACAATATATACGGTTTATGGAAAGTAGAAATTTCTAAAATAAAATATTACATCGTGAAATGTTGGTATTGCTTGTTAATATATTACGTTATTGCATTTTTTCATCTCCTTCCCTCATAAAAGATTATCTCGGCTGTTTAATTTGATGGAAAATTGAGTTCTATCTATCAATAGTTTAGCCTTTATTGTCAATACACCATAATAATAACAGGCTTAAGAAAAAATGGGGATTGAAATGGATTTTAATACTTTTTCTGACAAAAAAATATTTTGTTGGATATGCTGACTATTTCATTCGGTGAATTATCTTCGTTGTAGTAAAATGCGACAGCGAAATATAGGCAGCCTTTTTGAATTATATATACTACGACAGTCAAACAAGACTTACTAATAATTAATTCATTGCAATCCAAGCAACATGTGTGCATGTACACAAGAAGCTATTATGTGTACCATCAATATCAACAACCCAAAATGTCCTACTGCTGGGCTCAGGTCTCCTCTCAGGGGAGGGTTAAGGGCAAAAGTCCCCACACTGGCCAAGTGCGGGTTGGGAACTTTCAAGACAACTTTGTGGCTACGTAAATCTGGTCGTTGTATGTTTTTAAACCGCTGTTCTGATAGTTGTGTCTGTTCATGGATTGTTAGCCAAGAGCCTGGACCAACACCTCAAAAGGCTCACGTCAGATGGCTTGATCAAGGGTCTGATGCAGAAAGCAGTCCTTTTTAACACGGCTCGTATTATGAGGAGGTTCCTTTCTTTGGAGCCCTAACCACCGGTTTCTTGGTCCCTGTACCCGAAGTCGGTGGTCTACTATTTTTTATATTTTTAAATATATATTATTGTTTATTTTTTATGCATTTAAAAATGTAATAAATATGTTTATATAAATGTAATAAAGAAAAGAATAATAATAAACCAAATGTGTCCACTTTAAATAAAATATTAATGTCCGTACCGTATCCATTTTATTACCTTTTACCTGTCAACTAGTTCAGCGTATCTACTGAATTTCTTACTTTATTTAATGTGTAATAAGGCTATGTAATATTATCTATAAAGCGTAAATTGTAAATGTGCTTCAAAAACTACATACATGTATCTGTGCAGTATGGTCCCTATAAAGATTGTCTGGAAGTGATTGCAGACATAAGGCATTATGGCCGCCGATTGTACAACTGTTTTTTGTTTGTTGGTATTCTACATAAAGAGTAGCTTCTATCTATCTACACATTAACTATTTTTACATTGTATTTTATCCGTGTGTTGTCCTGTGTTTGTCAGAATAAATGATTTTCTTTGTTTCTTTAGTCTATCTGTTATTTTTTTATTTATTTAGTCTATCTGTGAAGTTCGATGAAGGATGATCATTAGCGACCTGTTCACTCTTTGTAGTCTTAATAGCACTGAGAAAAAACTCGGATGCCTAAGTAACTATTTCTTAAAAACATTCTAAACAGAAAATCTCAACAATAGATTAATATTCTGGAATATTCGCTTCAACGGGCCTTAATTAACTTTGTGAGGCCTCAAGAAAAACCTGCGGATGACAAGTTTAATTTGCAAGGTGCTAATTAGTGACTTTCATATTTTTATCCCTAGCTCACGAAAGTTCGTAAACTTAAATTTAATTATTTCGACCTTTTCACTTTGATTGTTTTATTAATTTGAAATTTACTTTGAGAATTGTTTATCGTGAATTTTAGTTACCCTAAATTTGAAAGAAGTTTTTTTATAATATAAAGGGTCAGACCAGAAGGGGTAAAACCATCATTTGATGGAAAGCGTTTATCATCGTCCATAGATATCTGCGACTCGAAAGACAATTCACCTCTCCAAATTAAGAGAGACAAAAGGATGAAGCCTCTAGCAAGACCAGTCAAGCCACTGCAATCACAGTGTTCTGTCTTCGGATCTTTTGGTTGGTATCTCCAATTACCCTGGAAAGGAAATTCTTGGCACAGCAAATATAACCGCTTGCTAGGCAAGACAAACATCCTGACTTATAGAAGCGCCTTTCTAAATTAGAGGGACCGCCAACCACTGAATATTTTCATTGTCAGCCATCACATCTAACGCACAACGCCATCTAGTCCCAAACTAAACAGAGCTGGTACCATGGGTACTATACAACTGATATTAATACATAAATGTATACTTTCATTTTTGTAAATACACTCATATTATACATAAAAAATACCCAAACACCGAAGCAAATATATTTAATAATAAAAATTAGATCTGAACCTTGAATCGAAACCAACACCTAAAGAACAGCAGTCGCATACGCTACCACTGCGCCACCGAGGCAGTCATATTTATACTAAGCAAAGACGTATTACACTAATTGGCAATAATAATTTTAAACAAATGAATTGATTCAAACTTTTACAATTGATCATTTGAATAGTAGTTATAAATCAGAACTTCCGAAAGATTCAATAGCTCATCAGCCAGTGACAGATGGAGTTTAGAACGGCTTTGCGTATGACATAAAATACAATAAACCTTAATCCTATACATTGAGGGTATAGGTTCCAACAACAGATCGTTTTCAAACGTAATTATGACGCTGTGGTTTTGATGATAGATTCGTTCTAAAATGCTATCGAATTCGATGGTTTGCAAAAGTTGAGCAATGAGCTTTTGTTAATTTGAACGTGACTTGGAAAATTTGTCATGCTTGGTTTTTCAAAAATGGAATATAATCAAAGCTTGATATAGAGAGCTGGATGAACAGATAGCTGGATTAATCAACTTTATTCTTATCATTCTTTGTTGTAATCTTATAATTAAAAATAAATACTGTTAATTATAAATCTATGTATAAAATGCACTAACTAAATATTAATATTCAAATCAATACAAATAAATAAAATTTAACTAGCTATTCGTAATTTCAAATTAGCAGCTTTTTATTGAAATATATCATTACTAGGACTCATATCAATAAATCAATTCATAAAATTTATTGTCTGTCTGTGTGTTCCAGTTAATATTTAGAACGGCTGGACGGATTTTACCCGAACTTTCACTGGTAGATAACTAATTAAAAGCAATGAAGTAGTGAAGAATGTCCGATTAAAAATAACGAAACTCGTAGTTAATACCGCGGTGCATAGCTACTTTTTTTAAATAGATACATATTTGTTTGCACTCACACTAAGCCTTGATTTTGATAAATGGCTTAAATAACCGCCTATTCTAATAATAAATAAAGATCTCCATATATGTAAGTATATCCTACCTTCGGTCAAAGTATGAATATTTAATTTGTACTATAGTGGTGCGTAATGATGTTGTATAAAAAAAATGTATACATTTCACCAGCACACTAAACAAGTGGTCGTGCTTATTACAGTATTGTTTGGTCTGTGTGGCAATTGAACGTTTATTTTAACTATAATTATATTTCGGACATCTGTCATACAACGTCTCCTAGGTCTAAACTAAGCAGACTTTGTACTATGGGTATACAACCGATATAAATACGTGTACATACTTGATATACATAGGAAGTAGCTAAACTCAGAAATGTATTATTGTAAATAATTACCTAAAAACATTTTGCTCCGACCTGGGAATTGAGTCCGAGACCACTACCACTAGTATACGCTACCACTGCACCAACGAGAAAGTCCAGTCTGCCAAGCCAAGATACAAGTATTTCTCATTGATGCTCTTTCTATAATTGCTTATAGGTCTATTTTTTTAAATGGAATAGGGTCAAACGAGCTTACATATTGCCTGATGATATACGATTGCCGCTGCCTATACCCTTAACACCAGAGGCGTCACAAGGGCGTTGCCGGTCTTAGAGGGCTAGGGAGGGGAATGAAGGAAGGTGTTGGGGCATGGGCCTCCGGTATCCTCACTCACTCGGCGAAACACAGCGGAAGAGCTGTATCACACCGGTTTTTTGTAAGGCCGTGGTACAACTCCGATCGAATCGGCCATACTTGCCGCAGCTGGGCTTTCCCATGGTAAAAATTCTCTTTTATTATTGGTTAATATTTTAATTTGACAGTGTGACTTATTGTTAAGAGAAGTCATCCCCATATATTTGTTAATTTTCTAATAATATTTACGTTTGTAGAATGCCAACTGGCCTATGGGGACAGCACCACTAATTACTAAAGTCGAAGATCTTTTTCGTTAACTCCTCAAGTACACAACCCTTCTGTACTAAGTTTTTGAAGTATTTTATTAAAACTTGTACATAAAGTTCTCGATCATCTAAACCGTTTCTAGAAGCATTATATTCTCTATGCCTGGGGTCAAAGGAACAAATAACGTCGTGTCGCCCGCTTATTTCCCCCGGGGTACCACTCATAAGATGCTGGTTTACCGCTATTTGAAGGAGAGGTGTCTTACAAACTGCATATCATAAAATATAAGACGCTTTTTATGTGGAAAAGAATATAAATTAAGCGTACTTTACGGTAGTTGCTTTGAGTTAGAACATTATCCAAAAAGGACGTTAGATAAATATGAAACATTTTTAGACTCTTTTATGGTGTAGGGGGCAAATGAGTAGACACATCGGCCTTATGGTAAGAAATTAACGCCGCCCATGGACATCCGCAATCCCAAAGGCATCACAAATACGTTGCCAGCTTTTTAATAGGGATTGCGCTCTTTTCTTGAACGTTTGAAGGTCGTTTTGGTCCGGGAATACCTCAGATGATAGTTCATTCCACATTTTTATTGTGCGGGGCAGAAAGTTTCTGGAAAAGTACATAGTTGTGGACTGATAACCTTCTAGACGATGGGGATGAAACTCTTGTCGCTTAGAACGATGGCGGAAAGAGGGGGCAAGGGACAATACGAAAGTTTTAGCAGTTACTGATAAATTCCTTGCTAGATTAATCTCAATTTCATTTAAAAAAATCTTGGGTAGAGCCATACATTCATGTGAAATAATACAAATACTTATCAGCAACTAGTAATAGTGCAACATGACAAATAAATTTAAAAAAAAAACTGTTGAAACTAGCCCCTGATATATATCATCAAATATGGAACTAATATTTCAAGTTGTGTAATATCTTCTTCGTCTCTTCTCTCTTGGAAGATTTGAAGACAGAAGTGGTAAATTATTAGGAAGACCTATGAGAGAATTCTGTGTGTTGCGTATTAAAAAGAATTTAAAAGCAGTGTAGTTGGCAGTTACTATAAAAGAAAATAACCGGCCAAATGCAAGTCGGACTCACGCTCCGAAGGTTTACATATACGGTTTATACCGATAGACGGACGATAAAGTATTCCTATAAAGGTTCCATTCATTCCGGAACGGAGTCCTAAAAATGTTAGAATTGCAGAATACCTTTGACAATAAACTGCTTGAAATGAAAAACAGATTTTGAAGAATAACAATGTATGAGTGATTATGTTTAGAAAGATAAAATCTGTTAAAATCGTGATGATAAGACTTTATTCCATTATTATGAACCTCTTTACTCACCACTCAATAAAATTGATTCAGTAGTTTAGGTGCTACCTTGGAACATACAAACATAATAAACAGAAAACCGACGTGTGTGATGTTTTTCACCGAGTGAGTTAGGATACCGGAGGACCATACACCTCCCTTAAACTCTAAAGGCCAGCAACGTACTTGTGACGCCTCTGGTGTTGCAGGTGTCCATGGGCGGCGGTAATCGCGGCACCATCAGGCCTTACGTCTGCTCGTTTGTCCCTATACCATAAAAAAATAATACAAGTCTTAAGGACTGCCGATAGAAGTAAAAACTGATTACTCAGAATGTTATTGATACAATAAATGTGTATAAATATACTAACATAATATTTACATTAACATTATCAATATCGAACATTAGCATGTCGGTGACGCGAACCCATAAGATTTTTCCTCACCAAATAGTGCTCAACGCGGCTGAATAACTTTCACTTAAGAAAACAGCAATAAATTATACCCTTTCGTACTCGGGAAAAGAGACAATAAGTTGAAACAATCATCACTATTTGTCATCAATATTTAGTCCAAACGGATTCAACACTAACTAAAGTCAATATGACAAATTAGACACATAATTGTCAGAATTTGTCGAACATGACGTATGTCGAACTACATGCAAACGTTTCACAATTAAGTTGACACGCTAATGAACATTATGCAAATTGAATGGAACTGCAATTCTCTGGCTACTTTTAATTACGATTAGATTTTCTATAAGCAAAACAAGAATCAATTCCAGCGTTATAGTATCCGGATATTTGTCAATGCAAGTGCTTGAAATCTTATTATTGTATCAGGTTGGTAATTAGGTTAATTTAAATTGGAAAATTTAAACTAGGTAAGTACAGTTGATGGTCTCATCGCCGGAAAGCAATCTCTTACAGGCAACCTTGCAACTAGTAAAGCATTTATAATTTAAACATCAAAAAATTCCCACGCATCATTGCCTATTGGTAGCGTTCTTAAAATACTGACAACATTACAACATTGAATGGCAATGGTTATCTGGTTACGAGAAGCGTGTATCAATGCGATTACTTTTTAAACGAAATACTATATGTGTCCTACCACGCCTCGATCTTGTCAAATGAGAAACAAAATTGTAGCGCAAAATGTTTTAAAAACAGTTCTAAAGCGTTTTTTATATCGTATCAAAATTTGAGTTTAGTCAGTTGAAAGCTTTGGAGTTCTTGAAGCCTGCACAAACTAATTTAACATTTTTATTTGGATTGTTTTCGTTGCTGTCATAACTAGAGTAGTAATAAATTATATATACTATATGTAATATCAGTAATTATACATGTAAAAATATTTTTATACCAATGCTTTTTACCTTAATCTTGTTAAGGTAATGCAGCCACGCTGATTTCAGCACGAACGAGCCGGCTCGATCGGGGCGATACCACTCTCTCACAGAAGACCAACCTATTTTATTATCCTGGATACCCCCGACTGGTAGCTATATCGGACTCGAAGCGACTAAAATCGCACACCGCCTCGGGTACCAAGAGCCGGGATATCAGGTGCACCCTCGAAAGAAAATCCTGGAACCCCAACGTACCTCGAGACACCAATGGTTTGTAGATGGCCTCCTTCTGTGCAGAAACCCCGATGGTCCCTTCCCTATCAGAAAAAGACACTGCCCAACCTGCCTCTGCTAGGGTGACAGATGGCCTCACTTGTTACTCCCAAGCCTGTGCTTATAGAGGACGAAGATTTCACTGCAACCTCCAGCGCCTAAATCTTCTGCGATACCGGACCCGTTCCCTGGTCTTGCAGGAGAGTTCTAAACCTCTCCCAGAGTCTCTCCGAGAGAAAACCAACCTACAATGACAGTATTCGCGCTGTTATGTTTCGTTGTTGAGTGCAAGACCGGAGCACAATGATTCAGAAGCATCAAAATAACCTGCCATGGAGTAAGTCACCATGCTGTATTGTTGTATTGTTTGCATTCGAAATGAATATGGTGACCACCACTCACATCACGCTCTTAGATTCTGCTTATGCTTTTCATCACACAGAGTAAAGTCACTTTGGTAGGCTAATCACTTAGGACTGTCTCGGTGGCGCAATGGTAACGTATGCGAATGCTGTGCTATAGGTCTCGGGTACGATTCCTGATTCAGACCAAATGTTTTTAGGACCTGCAAATATTAGTTTTGAAGTTTGGGTGTTTTCTATGTATAATATGTATGTATTTAAAAAAAGGATATATGTATTAATATCTGTTAGTTTGGGACTAGATGGCGTTGTGTGTTAAAATGTCTGAAAATGTTTATTTATTTATGCATAAAAAATACTCAAAAAGCGTTACCGTGGCACAATATCCGAAACGATGTTCTTGTATTTATATTTTAAGGCGCTGTTTGTTTCTTCAAATAATATTTGAAGACTCTCTTGTCATACTGATTTTCATATTAAAAATTGTTACATTTCGTTCCGTTTCAGTGTTGAATAAAATATTCAAGAAACGAATACCTTCATTTAAACAGAGACAATGAAATCGACATTCAAATTCATTCGCGTCTTGAATCACAAAATGCAGACAAAATGCTAATTTGTTTTGAATAAATAAATCCAGTCT
Organism: Hyphantria cunea; assembly: GCA_003709505.1. NCBI lineage: Eukaryota > Metazoa > Arthropoda > Insecta > Lepidoptera > Erebidae > Hyphantria > Hyphantria cunea. Next base: position 943,767 of record PKRV01001119.1, read on the forward strand.
ATAAATATTATGCTATTTCCTGAAATAGCTATTTACGTAAGATCGAATTTTGAACGGACTCGGTACACAATAGGCTTCGTAAAGACGAAGTAAATATAGATTGCTTTAATTTTGTGAAAATACAATGCCGTTCGTCATATTCAGCAACATAGCTGAAAATTTAAAAACCCAAATAAGTATCTATAATTATATGTATCTATTATATATAACTTTTTTTTTTCTTCTCATCCTTAAATACCCTGCACCAGCTTTGAATGAACCTGTCCATCTAAAGGTTGCCTGGAAAAAATTGCAATGAGTAATAAGGCCGCCCTTTGTACATCACATTTTAATTTTTATCTTTTTTATTAATTTATAGAATTGTATATTGTGTGTAAACCTTGGTGTACAAATAAAGTATTATCTATCTATCTATCTATCTATCTATCTATACTTTTTCGAGTGTATGTATGTATGTATATTTCTTTGGCACGCCCTAGATTCTAAACGGCTTGTCGCATTTTTATGTGCGTGGTGTCAATAGATTCGCCTTAGTCGTGGGAGTGATCTAGGAACATGAAAACTAAATTTTAAAAAACTGAGTCAGCCTATGACCACGGTCAGTGCAACCTGGACGAAAAGTCAGGCAAATTGGAGATATGTAATAACTTTAAATAAATGAAAATAACTTTTATATCTTGAAACGTGAAAGTTTAAAAGTTAGTATATACATATATACAGACATACATACACTCAAAAAATATAACCCTCCTTCTTTCGCAGTTGGGTAAAAATGGTTTTTACTTCGCGTAATTTTAATTGAATGAATCATTGTGTAAATACTTAAAATCTGACATATTTTAATATTGTTTTATTAAATTAAATAGATTGGGTTATTTCGTTTTATGTAGAATTTTCGTGTTCCGTGTATTTTTGTTGAATTTTCAGTATCAAATATTAAACATCACAAAAGGGCGTTAAAATCAGAAAAGTTTTACATTTCAAAAAAAAAATTGCCATGATTGATGTATTTACAGGGCCGCCTGTGATTGGCTGATTTGATTTTCGGAAAGACGTTCCATGCCCGAATTTAGCATCGGCATGACGAACATTTTGATTCGTTGAATTGAGGGCTCATTAAGAATTTTTTGTTACGAAAATATGTGAATAGAAATTGCTCTTTGAAGTTATGTTTTGTGACAAAAATGAATGAATGTTATTTCGTTATTTAGATATTATACTGTATTGTACTGTGATGAAAAATATTATATTTAGCTTTTTGTGATAAATGTAATTTTGAGAGACGAGCATTCTCAATCTAAATTTATACACACAAAAATATTTGAGCATTATTACTGTGTGTATTTTGAGAGGCTATGGGAAAATTAAATTATATATTGACTGCACGGAAGGTTTTGTGGTTTAAACGGTATCCACGGCGATTTCTACGACGGTATGATATTGTGGGTTCATATCCCACGTGTCATAACATTTTACCGTGGGAGAGCCACGCTTCGGCATGAATGGGCCGGCTCGACCGGAGTGATACCACGGCCTCACAGAAAACCAGTGTGAAACAGCGCATACGCTGTGTTTCATCGAGTGAGTGAGGATACCGGAGGCCCATACCCCAATCCAATGCCCCTATCCCCCTCACCATTCCCCTTCCCCTCCCCATCCCCCAAAGGCCAGCAACGCACTTGTGACACCTCTGGTGTTACGGGTGTCCATGGGCGGCGGTAATCGCTTACCATCAGGCGATCGTCTGCTCGTTTGACCCTAAAACAATAAAAAAAAATGTTGTTCAGTATCTGGGTGTTCTTTGTGTAAGTTTTATTTATGTTTGTAAGGTCCCCCGTAACACAGGATATATTCCTAATCGCTGAGACTAAAAAAAATATTATGTTATTAGTTTATGCTGCTTAACGCTACCACGGTATTTAAATTAGCTAGTAGAGAAACTCATGTTATTTCCCTCCAAGATAATAAGGAGGATCTTAGGACCAAGCCAGGTGATCAAACCTGAGAGAGTGCCGCGCTGCCTAACACTTAATGTTGGGAAGTCTCATATAAATTATACTAATCGATGTGACAAATTTTCATACCGCGATACAGGTTTAGTAGGGACCCAATTGCTAAGTTCGTCTGTCACCAGGCTGTATGTCATGAACGAGATAGTTAAATAGTTGAAATTTTCATAGATGATGTATTTCTTTTTTCTTTTTTTATATTTAAGCTGCCAAAATGACTCTGCCCTGCCTGATGGAAAGCATGAGCAGAATCCAAGAGTGGTGGTCACCATTCTCAATGCGAAAAAGAACAGTGCAGCATGGTGACCCACACTATGGCGGCCTGGTGAGATGCTTTTTCACGCCCCGCTTAAAGGACCCGGGATCACAGTGGGAAGGAAACACGTGCGCTGGTAGTGGGTTCCAGGTTTTGACCGCTCGGCACAGAAAGGAAGCACCGAAGCGATGAGTACGAGAACGTATGTCTTCCACTTTAAAGCGGTGACTTCTAAGGCCGTCACGTGTTGTTCTGTATAGTGTTGCCCTATGTGGGCTTTGAACCCACCTAATACAGCAGGAAACCACTTATCAGTAGGCCAATCGTTTAGTCAAATGTTTGTTATAATTAAGTGTAAAAGTAAATTTCCAAGTAATTAGTCCATTAAATAACATCGTGTAATTAAATTGACAACATATACAAATTGTTGTAGATTTACAGATAATAGGTAAGCATTTTGTTCTCACAGAAATGAACATAAGTATCGAGCCGAGTTATCCACAAACGATATGGAAGCCACCGCGTGTGGGAACAATGTTGCGTTTGGAGCTTTAAAACTAGCGGTTGTGATTGAATTAAAAACATTTATATTCTATTTAAAACTCGAATAGAATATACCCATAGCTCATTAAATTTACTAAATAAAACGAAGTAAAAATAAATTTAATGTTGTTTATAGATCAATCGGCACAAACAGTCATACTTTTTTTTTCTTCTTCAAATCGACTCTACTCTGCCTGATGGTATGCATAAGCAGAATCCAAGAGTGGTGGTCACCATACTCATTGCGAATGCAGATAATGCAACAATGCAGCATGGTGATCCACACTATGGCGGCCTAGTGATGCTGCATTCATTCATCATTGGCCTCCGGTCTCTTACTCATCAACGAAGCACGACAGCACGAACGCTGTCATTTTAAATTGATCTTCTATGCAAGGATAGCACCTCCCCGGTCGTGTCGCCCGCCAAAATCAAAATGGATTTACTACCTAAAAACTATTCGGATGTACGTGTGTGTTGAGATCATTTATCCTTTTCATCACCTAACCAATGGCTGCTGTAGTCTTCTTTAAAGTGAAGATAGGTGAATCTTCCCAATAATGGTTGTTACTTAGTAAAAAGAGAATGAGAAGAAATAGAGAACCTCAGAGTTCAGGTAGTTTTTATAAAATGTCGATGTGGACTTGTGTGTGTAGTAGTAGTAGTGAGTAGTGAAATAAAAGGAAAATAAAACAGAAGAATAAAGGGTAGCATGCCAAGAGAACGGGGCAAACATTACTTTCGTAACGCACAACCAATCCACAAAGAATTTAAGAAATATTAATAAAACAAACCTGTATATATATTTCTTATAATTTATAATATAGTTTAACAATCCGCCATTCACTTGGCCCTCACTGAAAAGGAAGTTCACTTTGAATCGAGTTAAGTGAGCACCATGCGTTAAGAGTATTAAACTTTTTGCAGCGCCACAGAGGCTGTCAAATTGGGCGTAAACTGTGTAGGGAGGCTCTGAGAAGGAATATATTTGGGCAAATGTGTCATTGTTCTATACCGATTATACTAAACTGTTTCGTATTAGATTTATTTCCTTTAACGTTGGGTGTAATTTGATAAGTAATTGTTTTGATACGTTCAAGGTTTGATTCTATTACAATCAGTATTGATATTAATTTAGATTCATGAACTGTAGTTTATACAATTCTGTTACCTTACTTGAAATATTAACTTTACCTTAAATATTCAACAGGTCGAAACATTCAAGACAAACTTTTGGAAGTACTTTTTCGAAGATTGAATAGCTTATTTGCTGATTTTAGAACACTATCATACTCCTGGCTTGATTTACTCAATGTATATATCTATAGCGTCAAAGTGTAGCGAGGAAGCCTTCTCCTCTATATTCATATAAATTGCTAGTTTTAGGCTACGAAAATGAAAAAAGTCTGTCCAAAACTGATAAGTTTATATACTGACACATTATACAAGCCACTTTAAAGAGTTTTAGTTGATTTTTCGCGTCAATTTTGTTCTTTTGTCATCAATGCAACTAGGATGCACGACTAAAAGCAATACATGCATGTTAGGAAATTATTAGTCTTATAAACCTAAATAATACATTCACTACAGTAATGTATTCCTTAAGAAAGAAAAAAGCCATCTTCAAACTTTTTTAATTCATAAAAGAAATCGGGTACAGAAAAAGAGACAAGGAGAGATACTAAAAAGATTCGACATAAATAAGTTTTGCATCCTTTATAGCATTTACGTGTTTTATGCTTTAATTTACTGCCTTCGGATCCAAAGCTTTTATGGGATACGGTTAAATTATTCCTTTTCGTAAAGCATTTTGCGTGGATGAGGTAATGTTTTGTAGTAATGGAAATGGAGTTCAACGTTTAAAATGATCTTAATATTCTTAAAACAATAAAATTATTATTGGTGAACTGAATGTATTTTATAGCGTAACGTGCAAACTCTGTGTGTGGTGATTGATTGGTGTGTTAAGAATACTGAGTGCGATCATCTTTATTAATCTCATGGGTGACGCAAGAGGCGACTAAGGGAGCATATACGAAGGACAATATGACTGCTAAGAGAGACAAAAACTTAAAACAAACATTTACCGACCCGTCTTGTCAGTATGGCTTAGTAGAACCAAACCACCTTTCTAAGGACATGAATGTTCAGCAGCAGACTGCTAGAGGTGTGGTGTAAAAGACCGAACAAACAAATTAATAAGTGATCAATTTTGAGTACTTTTAACTTTCAACGGAAAAGTTTTTGAGAACACTCACCCCAATATGGATTCATTGGGGTTAGAGAGTAGTTAACGGAGCCGGAATTTCATTGTGTTCGTGAAAAACAACAAAATAATCAAATAGTTTAAGACGGTTTTTCTGATGGCAAATATTTAGAGTCCGTGTTCAAGCAAGGCGTTCTAGTTGTAACAAATGCGCTTTAGAATGAAATGACTCTTCATTCCTGTGCCGAACAGTCAAAATGTGGAACTCACTACCAGCAAACATGTTTACCTACTATGATCCCAGATCCTTAAAGCGGAGCGTGAAATTGTATCTCACTAAGCCGCCATAGTGTGGGGTGTTTAGCTGCATTGTCTGCATTCTCAATGAGTATCGTGTCCCTCACTCTTGGATTCAACTCATGCTTTCCATTAAGCAGAGTAGAGTCACTTGGTCAACTTCACAAGATAATCCTTCAGCTCATCAGTCCGCTATTTATATGCTATTAATTAATATCCACATCAAGGAACTCTTGAATGTATATTTTCTAAATATATTTATAGTACAATCTAGAATTAATGCTTTACATTCCAGTTCTGGTAACGCACAGTGTTACTTCACTACCTGAAATATTTACGAGTTCGCTTAATGAAATTCTACAACAAATCGTTTAGAAAGTGCTTTTATCTTGTGTGCGATTGTATTTAAGCTGAGAGCCACACTGCAAACACAACTTTAAGGAAGTCTGTAAGTGTCATTTGACTTTAACTCACGGCAATAATCCATTACCGTGGTATTGCATCTTTTTAAAGAAATACGTGAAATGCTATATAGATTGAAAACTTTTCAGACGACCTGAAAATTTCCAATCTATCAATCAATCAATCAATCAATCAATCAATCAACCCATAATGTCCCACTGCTGGGCTCGGGTTTCCTCTCAGGAGAGGGTTAAGGCCATACGTCCCACGCTGGCCAAGTGCGGGTTGGGGACTGAGTGCGGGTTGGGGACCAATCTAACGATGATACAAAATAGTTTTTCATTTTCTGCGTATTTTTCTTGTAAATCTTTAACTTCTCCCAACACTGCACAATACAAATGGTATACTACATTTAGTATTTTTTTAACTATTACTGATATCTTCACATTAAGGTTGGAAGTTTTTAAAACCATCCTAGAATTGCACCTAGATCTGCAACACAAGAGAAATACGTTGTAGAGTTGAGGCCGCAAACGCAGTGTAGGGCGCCTTAAGGCACGATAGACAGATGACTTGAAGTAAAATGACTGCTGATAGATGGATGCAGACTGTCAAAAACCGTGTTAGTTGGCTATCTTTTGGAGGGGACTTCCTTCAGTAGTGGCCGGCCGTAGGCAGAAGAAGAAGAAAAACACGCGTGCGCCTCTTAACCGCATTTTGTCTCCCAGGATCAGGGGTATTTGAGGTATAGCTCTCGGATCTCTGTTATTCTATGAAAAGCAATGAACCATTTTAGTTAAACTACCTCTAGTCAACCAAAAGTAAGTTGAGATCCGTTTGGTCTTAACTTTCTATAAATAATATTACAACAAACCGTCTAAATTATGTATGACAAGTCTTTAAAAGCTCTCAAATTAAAGCGTCATCATATCATAGATCTGAAAAGCTAATAATATCAATTCATCCTTAAATCTAAATAAAATGCGAATGACATAATCACATTCCAAAAATGCGATGTCACTGAAGTTGTTAAGAAAGAAACGTTTACCTGGCGTGATGCCTTTCCAAATAGGAAGGGTTATCGACAGCTCGTTGCCAACAAAGGATGCAATTTGTCAAATCAAACAGCTCTCGGGTTGAAAACACACGAGTGATTAGTCTCTACGGGACCGCTAGTATTAAAATTTTAACTTTAGACTAGCAGAAACGATGAAAAAAAACTGTGTGAAAATGTAGGTCCTAAGTAACTGATAATATTTAACGAGAAAGAATCCAAAGCGCCTTTTGACTTAAAGGTGCACATTTTAGCATCGAGGCATTAAATGGCTTACCGTTAGCGTTTAAATTATGCTAACAATAGAAATAATATTCTTGAGATTGAGAATGAATCAATGTAACCATGACGAAAGCATTGAATGGGTATTTTTTTCCCGATTAAATAATAGACTTTACAGAATAAAGATCTGTATTTAACATATTAGCACCGTCCGCGTGTCTTAGTTGTTGGTATTGGTCAATATTCTTCCTCGATTATCAAAGTATCTCCATGACAAATTGCATTAAAAGCGATAGACGATCATAATTCGAAAGTAACTCTGATTTTATAAATTAGGTATGGATTTCTGCCTCGCACCACAACATTGAGGAATGAACTGTCGCCTGCGGTATTCCCGGACCAATACGACCCTCAAACTTTACATTTTCAAAATTCCGGCAGCGCACTTGTAACGCCTCTGGTGTTACAGGTTTCAATGGGCGGTAGTAATCGTTTACCAACAGGCAATGGGCCCATACCTTACAAAAATCATTACGAGTGGGTTAGAACTTAGTGGCACTTGGCCGTAGCGGTTGTTATGTCAATTTGATTGCGTGTATTTCCTTGAAAAGTAAATCGTTTTACCCCCAACACTAGAGAGTTGATCGAGTGCTCTAGGAATTTAACAGATTACTGAATTACTGCATACTTGTATTATACTGGTATTACATTTTTAATACCATCTTTTTTTAGCTGATTCCTAAAGATAAAGTGATACTGGGTTATAAATTCAAATTAAGTTTAACGATGCTCTTCACTTGGTGTTCGGGCCTTTTTTATCATTATCACTACATTTGTTTGCTTTATTTCATGGAACAGGGGCCAAAGGAGCTGACTTATCGCCTGATTACCGGCGCCCAAGGACACAATCGCAACACCAGAGGCGTCAGAAATGCGTTGTTGGCCTTTGGTGGACGGGGAAAGGGACTCACTGTTTCGAACTGTTTTTTTATGAGGCCGTGGTATCACTCCGTTCGTTCTGAAGCGTGGCTCTCCTACGGTAGAAGTTTATTTCCAATACTCCGGTTTAGCTGTCTCTTTTATACCTATAACTGTATAGTGTGTCTCCACAATTATATTATTGTTTTTCTAATAGAATGGGGGGCAAACGAGCAGATTTATCGTCTGATGGTAAGCGATTACCGTCGCCTATGGACGACCGCAATACCAGAGGCATCACAAGTGCGCAATTATTTTTGGAGTTGTTAAATATGCCACGGAAAAGTAAATTTTGAATTCCCATCAGGCAGGGCTGTCTCTTTGACATCCTCCTAAAAAAATCATATCACAACCGTTTGTAGCCATACGGCTACAACGTTGAAAGGGAATACTCCCTTTCAACATTGAATTTAACTAAACATAGTTTCAAGAGATTCAATAAGAATTCTAGATTTTTGCATTTTTTTTTAAAAGATAACTCCCCCGCATTAGGAATATACATTCCTGTGTCACGGGGTTCTTTACAAACATACATGAAACGGACACAAATTACACCCAGACTTAGAACAACAATTTATGGATCACCCAAAGTATTGTCCCATGTAGGATTTGAACCCACAACACTTGGCGCAGTAGGAAGCGGTGTGGCGACCACTGAAACCACAAGGCCAACCGTGTAATCATTTACCTACCATATATTCTTATCATATACATTTATAACGAGCGTAAAAAGACCGCTATAGACATAATGAGTATTGTTACACAATGAACCGTTTTAAATCTTTGCTCTCTACATCTGTACGAATAAACAAAATGGAAGTGTATGTTTGCATTTTCAAATTAACTTTATCACAAACAAATTAACAACGTCTTTCTTAATGCACATGAAAGTATAGGTGTACGGTAGGTACTCACACCAAAAAAAAAATTGTAATTTTTTGCCTATCTGTTTGTTTCGGCTAATCTTTGGAATGGCTAGACCGATATTGACTAGCAGATAGCTAATGATATGAGGAATAAGTCATCGTTTAAGGGCCACCTCGGAAACAATAAGTATTGTTATTATGGATACCAATAAACCGCTTTTAATATATCAATAGATTTTTTACGACAATCATTATAATGGTATCTTAAGAAGGATCTTCAATATTACAACAAGCCACTACAATACACAATTGTTTGTTAAGGAGTAGTGCAGCTACAAAGACGCTATTCCTGTTTATTTCCTCTGAGATTTGTCGCGTGCAAATACCTGCAGATGTAAGTGGATTGTCAGGATTTCTCCTTGGGTACTGTATAAACTCGAACACAATAATTTGTTCTGGGTGAAACTTAATATTTTTTAAGAGAACGCTTGACAATTTAATATTTGAACATGATCAACAACGTTAAACTTATGTGCTGATTACATGTTTGGTACTAGTTTTTGACCAGCTCCACCTCCGTGTATATCGGCTATCGTGGTGGATAATAGCCTAATCCTTATTCAAAGTTAAACTATATCCATGCCGAAATTTCAATGAAATAATTGCAGTTTTTAAGCCATAGAAACATAACAGATAGACAGAGCTACTTTCGATTTTATGATTATTAGTTGTTTCTGATATTAGAATAGATACATATTTTAAGTGTCATCTAATGAAATTAATTTGAACTACATCATCTTCAGCCCACCGCAGTCCACAGATGAACGTAAACCTCTCCAATTGCACACCCCTTGGCTTCTCGCATCCAGCCCTTGCCAGCCGTCTTGCGCGAATCTTTACTCCACCTGTCCTGTGGATGTCCTAAACTCAGTCTGCCGAGATGCGGTCTCCACTCAAGAACCGGTTTAGTCCAACGGTTATCAGTTCAAACATGGTCATCCCACTACCACTTTAGCTTGCTAATTCTGTGGACTATGTCAATAACCCTGGTTCTCCACCGGATTACCTCGTTTCTGATACGATGTCTTAGAGAAACGTCAAGCATAGCCCTCTCCATAGCACTACTGAACAACTTAGTAACCACTTATCCTGTTATGCGCTTTTATAGTTTTCACGTGTAAGTGAAATGGTTTATACAATTACCAAACCGTATCTACCCAAGTTTGAAAATAAACATGTGTGTATGAGTACCATTTGATCAAATATGTATTAAAAATTGTCTATTATTTATCGTTTCCCTTCTTTACATTAATGTGTGTAGTATTTATTATATCAATCAAATTAAATGTCGCTCAACCTTGTTTGTAATTAAATCCAATGTACGTCTCTATGGACCAAATGCCAATTATAACTGTTTCGGTAGTTCCTAACTAAACGCGTATTCTGTGATTGTTTTATTCGCGTTATAAGTTTCGTATTAGATGCCACCATGCCACCACAGATGCCACTATCTTTAAATCATCGGTCCAGGCACTCACTCCAGCGATCGTCGATTCATCTGGAGACATGACCGGCTCACTTACACTTCAGTGTACTGATTCTCCATGTGATTTCAGTTACTCCAGTTCTCTATCGAAAAACCTCATTGTAAATTTAATTTTAAGAATATATTTTGTGGACCAGCCCGATGCTGAGTATCCTTATCAGCTTCGTATGGCATTATATGCACTGAACTGGTTGTATGCTGAGTGTTTACACTTATACTGACAACCATTTAATTCCGACCTAAGAAGGGTTCCAAATGCATTCGCCATAAAGTAAGTGCGTCACATAAATCCTAAAGGGGCAGCTAGAAGGACGTGCGTCACAAAGTTGAGGGTGGTCCCAGGTGCGACCCCTACACATTAATAAACTACTGTACCATAAACTATTGCAACTTTATGGTTAATACCAAATATTATTTGTTTTCATATTCCTTATTAATCAATGGTCATTATATATATAGTTACTGAAACGCCTGAATTTGAAACCCTATTGTTAAGTAAATAAGTTGTGATGTCCGTTATCCTTTCCAGAACGAACCTGTTAAAAGATTCAAAGTGTAGTTATCATACAAAAGAATTCTGTCGTGTTTCATTGGTGAGTGCAGAGCATTATTGTATTGTCTGGATTTAAAGTGAAAAAATAATAATAGCCATCTTTATTTTACATAAGAGACTAATGAGCGGGCGGGTGACCTGACGAAAAGTGAGAATCGATGTCCATGAACGCCTGCAATTCGAGAGTCGGCAATTGCTAACTTTGAGTGAAAAGGAATTTACCTTGCCGGCCTTTCTATGACTGTGTTGTGTTATATACAAATGGAATCCCAAATTCTATCACTGAATGGCGATATTCTTTTATTAAAAAAACAATATTTAGAACTCCGTAGCATGCCATTTCTATGCCTAATATTTGAACAATGTACCTATGTTAATAATGCCTTTTAATGATTTGATGTACATTCCACTTGTGTTTTAAAAGTGAATAAATTACCAAAAACAAAATATACAGTACTCTTATCTTTTCAATTCCGAGTATTTTTTAAGAGCAACAAAAAAACAAAAAAAAATAATTCGAAGCTTATCTCGTTTTACTGTTACATTTTTACGAGTAGCTATAAACTTAATACCACCCTTTGTCCTACCCCTTCTCGGTAAAAACTTTCTTTGCGGGTTAAACCGAGTGTTTTGTTGTGGTGTGAAAATTGTAGTTTTTGCGTAGGTATTCCCTAAGCCGTTTAGGTCGAAGTTCAAAGAAAGTAATACTCTTAAAGTTTATTTACGTAGCTGTACTATTTAGTGGTATTGCTACTATATAATATATTTCTTTGGCACGCCCTAGAGCCTAAGGCTTGACGTATTTTTACGTGATTGGTGTCAATAGATCTGTCTTAGTCGTGATAGTAACACTAGGTATATCAAAATAAAACAAAATTAAGGGTTTTTTAGAGCCAAAAAGTAAAATGATGTCAATATACATTAAGTGTGGTATCAGAATAGAGAATTTTTAACAGCGATTACGAATATAAAATAAAATATATATAACTAATAAGTTTAATATATGATATTTACGCAGTCGGGTTCTATTTTTTAACAGTTCATTACCTGTTTTATTAAGTAACTTTTGCCAACGGCTCCGCCCACGTGTAGTCTGATATCGCGGTAAAAATAACTTTAAGTGTTATTCTGATTTATGAGCTATATTACTGCAAAGTTTAACCTAAGTCCCTTTAGTAGTTTTTGCTTGAAAGTGTTACAAACATCCATAAATCCTAACAAATTTTCGCATTTATTGTATTAGTAGGATTAAACTTGAAACCAGTTTCATATAAATAGAGCATTTGATTTTACCTTCATCAAATATCTACATTTTATTTACTCATAAATATGTATTGATTGATAAGACTTATAGGTCAACATCATAGTTGATAATTAAAAATAATGACGTCACAAGTATGTAATGAAAAAAGAACATTTTCCCCGCGATGTATAACGATGTGAACATGACTAATTACTAAAAGTCATTAATTATTATACTGAGTAATGAAATATTCAATCTGGCCTTCAAAAGTTATACGACTTTGCAAAATAAGGGCTATCTTGTAAACTGTTTTGTTGCTGCTGATAACACTATGTAATGTACTTAAGTACACTGTTGTATATGCATCCTTACATGTCTTACTGCCTGAACTGAATATTTCAAAGTTATAATAAACTAGCTGAAACTCCCACTTCATCTGCGTTTTTTGTGGGATAATGGGCAAACGTTCAGATGGATCGTCTGATGGTAAGCGATTACTGCCGCCCATAGACACCCGCAACACCAGAGGCGTCACAAGTGCGTTGCCGGCCTTTTAAGAAGGAATACGCTCTTTTCTTGAAGGTTAGAATTTCGTATTGGTCCGGGAATACCGCAGGCGACAGTTCATTCGACAATTTTGTTGTGCGAGGCAGAATGTTTTTATAAAAACGTCGAGTATATTGAAAAATTTTTTTTTTGTATTTTTCATAATGCTCCGCTTCTGTAGTCTAAAGTTTTTCTCGAAAAAGACCTATACAACACCACAATACTTTTTCAATGAGACTAAACTACTGGGAAGTTTTCTTTTTCAATCAATAAAGCTATAAACATGCTCTTCAGTTTTTTGTTGAGTCCAACCAAAACGTTCATTTATATAATTATTTATTTAACACGGGGTACTTACTTCCAAATGAATTTTTATAATTTTTGTCAGTTTATTTGTCTCTCTGGGAAAGCTTGAACTAATTTTGAAGGTACTTTCACTGGCAGATAGCTGATGATATAAGAAGTATATAACTTAAGCTACTTTTTTTCAACTCGCTGAACCCCGGGGCATTACCTGCAGTTGTTGTTGGAAAGGTACAACAAAGACCGCGGGTAAAATCGCGGGGCCTAGCTAATTGTTCAATTAAATTCAATTTGCTCTTTTTTTCCGTGCGGAAATTTGAGATTAGGATACCAATTCCTGGTGGCATGTCAGACTCTAACCGACTAAAACCGCACGCCTTCTCGGGTACTAGAAGCTGGGTGACTAAGTGCACCCCAGAAAGGAACCCGGCGTACCTCAGGCCACCTACGTTTGTTGACCCCTCCTGTGTGGGAGTCCCGATGTTCCCGTTACTGTCCCACAGGGTGCAAAATTCAATTTACCCCTTAAATTCCATTTAAAACATCATTTCCTACTTCTTTAACATGGATTATTCATATATAAACAAGGAAAAAAATACTCGCAATAATTTACACATCTTCCTCAACATAAGTAAATCCCCTTTTCATTTTATACAGTTCGAAGCTAATATATAAAGACATACCAGTTCAATAGATATCATACAGCTGTTACCTTTTGAAGTGAACACATTGCATTGAAATAAAAATGAAGTTTGTTGTGGTTTTGTTCGCGGCAATTACAGTAGCCATGGTTTGTGGACAAGGAATTCCTACACGTAAGTGTGATAATCATTACTAGCTGTCGACTAGGGGCCTAGTCACGAGCATATCTTTTTTTTATTTAACTTTCTGTACTCCTCCTCCATATAAACTTTAAGTATAATTTACAACGATTTTGCTTCACGAATTTTTATAATTATAGATAGATAAGTTGACGTCACACTAAATGCACGATTGGCCTAGTGGTTTAAGCGGTCGCCACGCCCCTTTCCACTGCGCCAAGTGTTGTGGGTTCAAATCCCACATGAGACAAGATTTTGCGTGATCCACAAATTGCTGTCTGAGTCTGGGTGTTATTTGTATCCGTTTCATGTATGTAGACCCCCGCGACACTGGATGTATATTCCTAATGCGGGAGTTTTGTAAAACAAGTAACGAATTATTAAAAAAAAACCCCGACTGCGTTAATACCTGCCATCTTTATTAAATTCATTAAAGAACTTAAAAATATTGTTTTTTTTATTTTGTTTTTTATTTTGATGTATCCAGTCTCACTCTCACTACTAAAACAAACCTATTGACACCACTCACGTGAAAATACGATAAGCCGTTTAGGCTCTGGGGCGTGCCAAAGAAATATACATACATACATACACTCAAAAAACACAATCCTCCTCCTTTTGCAATTGGGTAAAAAGATTTTGATGAATGAGGTGTCAATGTATTTTTAAAAATGGCAACTGGGCCATAGGTTATATAAATTTTATCTAGATTTTTACGTTGGCGGTTTTCGATTTTCAATTTTTTTTCTTGTGAATAAAATACATGTTATAAATATATCATGTCTCATATTTGTGTCGCAGAATATGATTGTGATGATTCAATAATGATTCATTCTGGATGGGAATAAAATCTCTGACTAAAGACTTAGCATTACTTTGAAGATGTCATATTATAAAAAAACAATTTGTAGATTGCAAGATTTCCTTTTTTATTTAAAAAAATATATCTTTTTATCTGATCAGACTTAATAAATACCTATATAATATATTAAACATTAAACATTAAAGTAAATGTAAGTGATGAAAAGTGATAAAACGAAACAGTTTGTACATTTCCTCAATTAGTTTTTATTTTTCGCTTATCTTGTATTCGACACACTTTCAATATACAACGTGTCGTGAAAATATAATTAAAAAATTAAATCAAAGCAGGTACATGTGTATGTGCGCATATTTGTCAGTATGTGTGGGTGTGTGTGTACAGTATCTACAATTTGAATTCATTTTCTACTCGTATAATCACAGCACTATATCTCTTTCAGGTCAATGTCCACCTGGCGAGCACTCAGTCCTTTACTGTCCTCAAAAAGCAGAGCCTTCATGTCACAACCCCACAGTTCACGAGCTCACTGGACCCAACAGAGGTCTCTGTGATGTGCCACAATGCTTTTGCAACAAACCAACTGTGAGGAACACCAAGACTGGGAAATGCGTCATGTTAAATAAATGCTGAATGCAAGGATATCCATGCAAGCATAACAGGCAACCTCTTTTAAAAAAATTGCGGCCTTGTATAATATATTTAATTCCAAATCTAAAATGGTTTTTTTCTCTAAGGTTAATTTCTTAGTACAGTCAATATGATATTGATTTGTGCTCTCTGAGTGCTCGAAGTTATTTGAAAAAAACATTAATTCAATTTTATATTGGCAGATATGACACTCAAATAGTTGTACGCATTTAAAGTGGTCAAAATATCGTAACTATCAGTTGTCAAAATTGTGATAGTTGACAGTGTTCCTATTAATGTTATCAAATAGGTTGTTTAATGGTATTTATGCATCCATACTTATCAAAATTCATTCTCTTTGAGGCTAACTACAATTTGGGTTTCATTTAATTTCTTAAAATGCTGTCGGCTAGCCACACGTAATATATCCGTTAAAAACTGGATAGGCAGTGTTTAGCAGTTTATTTGAAATTTTTGAACAGAAATTACAATTTTTTTAATTTTTTGTGCCTTTAGTTAAGTAATCTTTAGTAATTTTAATTAAAGTTTCAAATGAATTTCAATAAGTTTCAATTCTTTAAAGGTGGTCCCCTTTAATGAATTGAAATTTATTGAAAAGCTTCTTTTACGAACCAGACGTTGAATTTAAATCGTTCGCTAGAAAGATATAAAAATTCGCAATTCGCGGTCTCTACTCCAACTGAACTTATGGTGATTGATTAAAGGACCGCCTTCCGAATACTAGTAATATTGAGTTACTGTTTCTGGAAAGTAGGGACTAAAACAGTTGCTTAAGAACGTTTAGTGAAACTCGGTGCTTTCAAAAATTCAAAATTCCAATCTGGTCCCTCGTGATACTAGATCAATGTGTGACGTAGTTGCACTTACTGTAAAAATGTTTAAAAAAAGTATTTCAATAAAAACTGATCTCATTGGCAATGCGATAATGGAAATGCTTTCCCGATATTAATTTATCAAACGATGCTCTGTTTGTTCGTCTATGCTTTGTTGTTTTATGATTCATATTTCAATTCAAAAACCTCTACTGTGATAGTTAATTATGTTGATATCGATCACAGTTTTTTTTTCCGTGGGAGAGCCACACTTCGGCATGAATGGGTTGGCTTGACCGGAGTGATACCACAGCCTCACAGAAAACCGGTGTAAAACAACGCTTGCGCTGTGTTTCATCGAGTGAGTCAGGATACCTGAGGCCCGCACCCAAATCCTCCCCCTATCCCTCCCCCTATCCCATCCCGCAAAGGCCGGCAACGCACTTGTGAAACCTTTGGTGTTACGGATGTCCATGGGCGACGGTAATCGTTTACCATCAGGCGATACGTCTGCTCGTTTGCCCGTTATACCATCAAAAAAAAGTTGTGAGGTAACAAGATTATTCAGTGCGTAAATGTCACTTAAATCATTACACTGATTTTCCTCAAAAGAATTTTTTTCAAAGAAATTTGAAATGAAAGAGCTATTCCATTCAAATACCTGCTTCATACGTCTTTTCTCAGAATAATATTGAAGATACCATATATTAGAATACTACAATAATATTGCATATTATAAATCTTTTCTAAAAACATTCGAAACAAAAGACGTTTCAATTACGTAATGCAAGAAAAGAACAGAATAGATACTGCAAAATACACTCTAGATACAGGTAAAAACGTTGATTTTTTTTAATTGGAAAGATAAAGATATTTTTGACTAGTTTTCATGCATAGATACCATTGAAAAATAGGCTGTTCAATAGTATCTATAATGATTGTTCAAATAGGCTTAATAACATTAATATGAACACTGTCAGCCAGCGCAAAATTGACCACTGATTATCAAGATATTTTGACCACTTCGAATGTGTACAACAATTCGAGTGCCATGTTTGATAATATAAAATGAAATATATATTTTTCATATTATATTAAGCATTTTGAGAAGACAAATCAATATGATGCCGACTTTAAAATGGTTCATAGCTCTAAATAATAAAACGTTTATTTCTGTAACATGTTTTTTTAATTATTATTTTATACATAACAATAAGCATACAAAACAATAAGGTTTTTGTAATAGGTCTTTCAACTTTAGACATGCAAATAAAAACAGAACAACTATGTAAATAATTTCTTAGCTATTGTCGTAGTTGCCTTGTTTTTAACTGACTTAAAAAAAGGAGGAGGTAATCAATTCTAGTGTACTTTTTTATGTTGTTACCTCAGAACTTTCCACTGGGTGAACCGATTTTACTATATCAAAGCTGATGCTTCTCATCCCCTGGTCCCATTTCTATTTGGTTTAGTTCAAAGTCAATGTGTTTTTATTAAAATTTGTGTATATATAGAAACTATTTTTATTACGTCATTTCTTTACTATGAACTCTGTTGAGATTGGTTATATTAAATATTGCTACTTATAGTACAGACAAGAAATTAAACCAATATATTTGAATCAATAGATATAAATAATAATTGCTATTCGATTGTCTCGCTAAAATACGAGAATGGCTGAACCGATTTGGGTAATTTTAGTCTTTGAATATTTGTGTATCTTAGTTCAGACGTAGGTTTAGACGGAAAAATATAAATAATAAGTAGCGGCAAATACTGAAAACCATAATTAATTTTTTTAGTACAAACTGTTAAGAGCCGGCGTCTCAGGATGCAAAATTCCAAATACTCTTTAAAAAATAAGACTACGTCATGATGGGTATGACCCTGCCAAAGTAAGACTACTCTGCCTGATGGAAAGCATCAATAGAATCCAAGAGTAGTGATGTCCTGTCGCGGTCTCAAATAAGTCCTGTTTTATACAATTCTGTCTTTAGGTTTCATTTTCTCTCATGTGGGAAGAAACTGTTATTTAATTTTATTTTTCCATAGACAACTCCCGCACTAGAAATAGATGCTATGTCGTTCGGGCTTTACAAACTCAAAACAACAATTTGTGGATCACACAAAGTTTTGTCCTATGCAGGATTTTAACCCACAACACTTGGTCAAGTAGAAAGCGTGGTGACCGCTCTAACCACAAGACCATAAGTACAGTCACTTGGAGACTAACGGGATCACTCTTGGACCAATAACATGTTATTGCCTATTCCCGACATGACGTGTATGTACTGACGTCATCTATAAACACTAACAACTTATTTTTTCTGTTTAAATACCCAGAATGAACGGAAATAAGGTAACGCATCAATAACTGTAAGAAACGGTTAATGATAACCAAAAGAACCCCATTAGCGGGGCTCATTAGCGAATAATTCAACCAGTAACAGAATTATATCAACGGGTTGGTTTACTCAGGTGGTACAAGTAATAGGCGGTTGAAGAGTGCATTGGGATATGCGTGGGTATACAGCAGTATAGCAGTTATCGAGATATATCCATGTTGATGACATCATCGGAACTATATCCAATATTGTGAGTATCAAATTCATGTTGTGCTTCGACCTGTATGGGCAAGACGTGACCTCTCAGAAAGTGATTGCGAAGCGGTTATTTTGTAGTAGTTCACCGAGTGAGTGAAGTTACTGAAACGAACAACCCTCTTTTTTTATTCTGAGGGGAAAGTTCAGAAAAAGCTGCAATGTACCTGAGCCTGTCACTGTTCGTGCATCTGAAACTTAACAAACATAAAAGTTGCTAGAGGTATTGTAGACTGAGATATTATATCCTATAATTGTATATAAGTACATGACATATTCAAACACTTCCATACGCATACATACTTACACAAACATACACACACCATACACGAACAAACCAAATATCATTAAAGCATAGCATTGAATATATGGCTGTAAAATACAGACCAAGGATTAGTTTGGATTTCAGATAAATAAAAACATTATTATTAAATTATAAAAAAACCTTACAAGCACATCGTCGACGGTGCATCGTCCACACCTTTTTGCAAAAATACTTAATCCATTAATTTCCTGCTTGCCTTCTATCACTTGCATCATATTGTCCTTCGGGAAATTACAGTTTTGACCAATTAGCCACCGCTTGGATAAATTTCGACCTAACATTGGGTTATATTTTTTAATTATATTCTGTAACTGCGCACCAATTTGCTTTTAATTGCAGTAATCATTCACTTTGATCCTTTCGGGGATAGATTTGGGACGTTGCGAGGATTTCAATTCCTTTAAAATGTTTTGTAATCTTTTTATTTATTCTTTCCTCGTTTTCCCTAACGATTTTTCATCCAGTGTTTTATCACTAATGTTTTTAAACATAGCAAGGTAAAATTAAAAAATATAAAAACCCCCTACGCTAGCACTTAATCGAGTTATCCTACGCCAAAAATGCCCTACATTATAATGGGAAAGAGCTGATACTCTTACACTGCTGGACCTATATTCAAAAAAAAAAACCTCATCGAAATCGGTCAATTCGTTGGAGAGCTACGATACCACAAACAGACACACAAGGAGAGAGACATCGACGTCAAACTTATAAAACCCCTCTCTTCGCGTCAGGGGTTAAAAGGATTGCTATTAATGACAGAAGGGAGAAATACAATCTATTTATTGTAAGTACGATATTTTTTAAACGCTGTTTCATTTTGAATAAGTTTCGGGTTCGTCTACCAAGTTTAGACTAAAAAATACAATATCAGTTATCTTGATGTTCTGGAATCTTATTTTCGATGTTTTAAAACCTTTATTAGCTCAACTTGTCTTTTCTTTGGCAATAAGCTAAGGCGACCTCCCATTATATGTTATCCCGCCTGGCATTTGAACCCACAACGCTCAGTGCAGTAGAAAACGGTGGCGAACACTCAAATCACTACTCTATCAGAGCAATGTAAATTATGTTGAATGAAAATTAGGTTAGTTTAAATGTTATTAAGTATGGTAATACAGTATAATACTTTTGTAACACGTCTGGTGCCAAGGTAAACAATGAACAGCTCTGAAAACAAACTGGCTAAGAGAAAGTTAGACGAGGCACAAGCTTGTTTCTCTTGACATAAACCAATTTAGAACAGGGTGAGTATCATTTCGGATATTTTGAGACACTGTATTTGTGACTCGGGTTACAGAAATTTCATAACTTTATATTGCTAGCATATTTTTGTTTCTATCAACCTTCTCCTCCGAGTCTAAATACTTTGTAAATCATGCTTAAACTCCTATTATTGTTTCCTGACCCTAAATAATTTCATAATATTCCTCACATTACCAATGATGCAGAAGCATCACTAGGCCACCGTGGTGTGGGACACCATGCTGCATTGTTGCATTGTCTTTATTCGTAACGAGTATGGTGACGACGGCTCTTGGATTTTGCTTATGCTTTGCTGCAGGTAGAATAGAGTTACTTTGCCGGGCAAACAAAATAACAATTATAAACAACATCAGAGTAGCTCTTACTGAATCGTACTGCGATGCATCACATTACTTCAGTAGAAGTTCATTTTACGTAGC
Source organism: Hyphantria cunea (assembly GCA_003709505.1). Lineage (NCBI taxonomy): Eukaryota > Metazoa > Arthropoda > Insecta > Lepidoptera > Erebidae > Hyphantria > Hyphantria cunea. Next base: position 964,505 of record PKRV01001119.1, read on the forward strand.
CCTGAATATCTTTCAGCATAGATAAATACCTAAAAGAGATCCATCTCCTTGATTAATATCTTTATTGCATATACTCGGGAACTTACTTATAACCCAAGTTCTGTGCAATAGATTCACATGGGAATCGATCGAACCGAGTTAAGCCCTACAATGTTCTGCCATAGGGCTTAGCTCGGTTCGCCTATGTCATACCATTACGCAGTTGAGATAATAAAAACTAACCAACTGGAACGAGAAAACCATGGGGATTTCCACAAGATAAAAATATTTTAAAAATTATTTTGGACAAATACCCCAGAAATGTTTTCCAGATTTGTCACCCTACATCCACCAAAACGTCTACTGTAGTAAACCGAATGATACACAGGAACGCACTCACACCAAACCGCAAAACGTTCCCTTGTAGTAAAATTCTCATTTTTAGTACACAGCTCTACATACTTGTAGTTGTATTTTGTTCACGCACTTTATTATAGATGTGTAGACGTGTAAACAACAAGCAACAACTCCCAAATACTATGGAATTTAATAGTACTCTTACAAAGTTAAGATTCTTACAGTAAATAAGTCATCATCATCATCATCAGCCTATCGCAGGGCACTGTTGGACCACTTGGTTCGATCCTAGGCTTCTCGTATCCAGCTTCTGCCAGCCGTCTTGCGCAGATCATCACTCCACCTGGCCTGTGAACGTCCTACACTACGCTTATTGAGACGTGGTCTCCACTCAAGAACTCGTTTACTCCAACGGTAATCAGTTCTGCTTCTTATATGAGCAGCCCACTGCAATTTCAGACTCTTTAGCTTTATGGTCACCTGTATATTTCCCTTCAGTAGATTTTGTAGCCTGTTTTACTATCAATGAAAATTTATTTTCTTACTTATTAAGAATTTTTATTTTTATTTAAACTCAATTGTCGGTACTTGATGAAACTTAATGAAATATATTTCAGAATAAAACTCAGTTGTACTTATTCTAGTATATTATTTAGCTTTCATCCTGACTGATTTCGCTCTACCTATGACATTAGCAAAAGATATTATTAAGGTTCCATACCTCAAAAGGAAAAAAAGCAAACCTTATAGGATCATTTTGTTGTACGTCTGCCTGTCTTTCAAGACCCTTTTTCTCAGGAACGCGTTGGGGTACCAAGCTGAAATTCATATCAATACTCAAGAGTACTGTCACATCGAGTAGTGAAAAAATAAAACTTCTAAGCCAATGCAATAAAAAAACAGTCGTTTATGCAGCAGATTTTCGCCACTCTCAAAGAAATCAAAACCAACAGGGTACTTCCCGTGAACTCATAACCTTGAATTTGGTACGAAGTTACGTCTTATGGCACAGATAAAGGAAAATGGCGAAAAGTATACATTTTTAGTTACAAAATATAATATAAATGGAACCCTCGATTACAGGTATCAGATTATACGTGAAATACATATAGACTCGAATGAATGATCCCATTCCTAACACGATCACATATCCTAGTTAGAAAATCGAATCCAGGACATTCAGCTTAACATTTGGACTCAGTAACAACTAAACCGACAGAAGCAAGAGAAAGTAGTTAACAGTAGTAACAAATATTTACTGTATAAACTAAAACAGTGATATTATTTAGTGATTAACACACTGCTACGTGTATAACCGAACGGTATGTTATTTTTTTGTAAATATTCTATATTTCTAATGATGATTTTAGTTAGATTGATTTATCGCCCCCGAAACCTCCTGCACACTAAAATTAATTAAAGTCGTTGAAGCCGTCGCCGATATTCGGATTATATATATTCAAGAATTGCTCTTTTAAAGGTATTAGATAAATAAATAATCAAATATTTTCGAACATATAACACACAACACCATATAGTCGCAAACTAAGCAGAGCTTGTATTATGGGTACTAGGCAAATGATATAATTACACATATACTATAGTATATTAGATAGATGTATATTATCTTCTTTATCTTTAAATACATACATCGATAATAATAATAATAAATATTTCTGACATCTAACACACAACGCCATCTAGTCCCAAACTAAGCAGAGCTTGTATTATGAGTACTAGACAACTGATATGAATACATAAATACTTTTTTTTTGTAAATACATACATATTGTACATAGAAAACACCCAAACTCCGAAACGAATATTTGCAGATCATACAAACATTTGGTCCGACCCAGGATTCGAACCCGAGACCTCATTGACAGCAGTCGCGTACGCTACCACTGAGCCACCGAGGCAGTCATATCGAAGTCTCCAATACTTGGATAGTCTAGTATCCTAATAATAAAACGTCTCAGCGAACTAGAATAGTCACTATTAAGAGAGAGCGTGAGAGCAGACATCTCTAAACGTCCACAAAACACAAATAATATTGCAGACTGCGAGGTGTGAGCGAAGCTAACATATTTTATGCACGGGTCTACAAGGAAACCTACTAAACCGAATATATTCAGCATAAAGAGGTAGTACATGGTATTTTAGGTGATACGACACGGGAACGATGCGGATATGACACTATAATCTCTTTGGTTACCAAATTGCCTTAAATGTCTTAACTGATACCAATATAAAATATGATTATCGACTCACTTTTATGCAAATGTTACTGTACCACTAACGAATTTCACAGCGATAAAAAAATATAGTTAAATGCTACTGTCAGACCTAAAATAAATATAGTTATAATGCTATTGTCTAAACCTAAATTAGTTCATAAGATTTAAAATTGGTTCACCAGCAATGGTAGGATATAAGGAACGTATTATGATGTGATAACATCTTTTGTACTATATTCTAACAAATATTCTTTTATTTCTGTAACACAGTTTTGTTGTAAATTAAGAGGTAAGAAAACGAATGTGACCTTTATTCTTCTAGCCAACTTCATCTGAGTCTCTCAAAAGAGTTTTCTTTTCCGCTTTTAAAAAAAACGGTGATAAATATAGAACGAGGGAAAGTAAATAAAAGAGATTGTTTGAGTTAGTATTAGTAGTTCGTATTATAGATTTATTATATGCCATAGCCTTTCTCGGTAAAATATTTATCTCACATTAAAGGAATTGTTCGATTCAAACCAATGGTTCCTGATTGGTTCAATAAACTCTTCAGCTTGGAAATTTTGGATTATCGGTATGGGGAGCACATTCCAGAAAAAAAAAAGTTACTGCAAATTGGGTCGTGTCTACTTTTTAAAATTATTAGGAAATTCTTACTATCATTTTGGTATTGGAATATAAGTATAATATTAACCAACAAACACAACAAAACAATTTAATTTCATATTTATTTTCGTTACGTATAAACAGTCCCTCAACACACTTGGCCGCCGGACGCAAGAAATGTGCCCGTGTAGGATATCTTATGATAATATATTTTGCAGCATGGCTTCGCGATTTCCTTACTTAATATATTTCTATTTATGTATTTAGTGGGAGCTATGCCGTGTTATATATGAAAGCGATATAAGGATTTTATTTGTTGTAATATTTCGGCAAGAAATGGATTTTATTGAACTAAATTTGTACTTACATCTACACTTACAGTTCCGAACAACATATTGGTATCTATATTTTCAGCAACAGCAAGCATACATACCTATTCTTATTAACTGAGCTGACTGTAAATTACGAACGAGAGAATTGTAGAACTTTATTACTTAGGAGAATAAAGTCCATCGACTTCAATGGATCACTAAGAATTTCCATAAGTAGGGGTTCTTTGGGACTACTTCCCGTTACCGTCTTTACTAATAATACATTGGTTTAAACCACCATCTCATCACTTCTTACTACTATGGGCTCGACGCCCACATGGGAAAAATAATTTTTGTTTTTTTATGAAATGAGGGGCAGAGGGCATACGTATCGCCTGATGGTAAGCGATTGCTGTAGCCCATGGACACCCGCAACACCGAAGGCGTCACAAGTGCGTTACCGGCCTATGGACGATGTGGAGGGAGATAGAGGGAAGGGGTTGGGGTATGGACCTCCGGTATTCTCAATCTCTCGGTGAAACACAGCCCAAGCGCTGTTTCGCATCGGTTTTCTGTAATGCCGTGGCATCACTCCGGTCGAGCCGGCCCATTCATGCCAAAGCGTGACTCTTCCACGTTGAAAGTGTGCTTCATGTTCAACCACTTATTGTCTTAAGTCTGTGTCCGTATTTTTAATGTATTTAAAGTCCCCGAGACAAAGGATATATTATTATATCATCCAAAATATTTTTTTGGCAATGAACCCTCTATATATTTGTTAAAAATTGTTAAAAGAAGTCCCACCCAGCTCTCTGTTTTTCTCTTTTTTTTTTGTATTATGCATGTTCGTTACCTTACTTACTCCAGCTATCACCTTGTGGACAATAGTGTATACATTATAAACACAATTTGTTTTATTTTTGTATAGACTAATGTGTGTAACTGTTTTTTGTCCCACAAATAAATAAATAACTAAAATCTAGTGTATTGTTCGTCACTTGACATTTGATGTAAATACAAATTTAGGGATTTTAAGAACAGTTTCGGGTACCACATTTATCCAAGTCAACTTTATCTTAATAGAAGACAAACGTTTTTGATCAATTGAAATTCTTTAAGGATTTCGATATTAATTAACCATCCTGGTCCAATAAAGAAACTCCACGACACAGAGATTAAGAGATTAATTAATTAAACACTATCCATGTGGCATTTATCAAAACATTGATAAAATTATTATTAAGTTACTTTTTATCTTTTGATATCACAGAGCACTGATTAATACTTAGTACGATTTTTGTGACTATAAGTCAATATGTGTTTGTTATTTCGGTATTTATTGTTTTCTATATTTTTTGTTAATGTTTTCGGTGATGAAGACACTGAAAAGAGAGTAGTGACTTTAGATGTAGGAGAAGTTATAGGAGAAAAATATTGGAATGGAGATTTCTTTGAGTTTTATGGTATACCGTACGCCAAAGTGCCTAAAGGAAGAGACAAATTTAAGGTAAGTTTTAAGAGAATGTATTTATTTAAACATCTAGCTACGAATTTATTAGAGTTAATGTAGATTTTGAAATGCAAATGACTTTTGTGAGCCTTTGAGAATCTGTGTATTTGTAATTCAGATGAGTACCTAGATAAAGTATGAAAACTCTACAAATAAACGTACATTCTTATTTATATTATGAGCTAGTAGAGTGAGTGTGATCAGTCTTAATTTTATAAAGACTTAATACAATAAGAATCATTTTAATATATTACCTGCTTTATTTTAAAATATTACCTGCGAGTTCGTGATGGCATCAGAATCTCACACTGGAAATCAACTAAGTTTTTGGGTTCCCAGTGACATAAGACAGAATCAGATTTTACCGAGTAAACTGATGTAGTTTATAACACATATTTGAAATTGCAATTTATGTAACCCTAAGGTGAGCATTCATTAGCACTAACATGTTTTTATTACATTATTTATTACTCATAGGAGATTTTTGGCAATTATTAAATATTCCTAAATTAATATGAACACTCCGACATTTAGTATATTCAAATCCAAATTCAATCATAAATAGATTGGTATAGAAGCTATTTTTATTGGCGATAAAAATAAAGAACTTAGCTTTTACACTTCATATTTGAGCATTTTGGTTTGGCCATTGTAAACACACATTTAAACTTAAGTTCATCCTGCCATTTCTATTATTTATTTACAGGCACCGCTGCCATTAGAACCTTTTGGTTCTCTAGTCGCAGATGTAAGAAATATTCATTGTCCTCAAATGTTTCTTAAAGAATCAGATGATGACGAAGATGAAGTTTTCGGACAAGAAGATTGCTTGACTATGAATTTGTTAGTACCCAGCATTGCCAGTGAAGACAATCTTGTACCAGTTCTAGTATACATACATAGTGGAGGTTATTCCGGTGGAAATGGAAACATGGCAAAGTTACATTACTTGGCTAGACAAGACATTCTTGTTATAAGTTTTAACTATAGGCTAGGAGTAATTGGTTTTGGCTGTCTTGGCACTGAAGAAATTCCGGGTAACGCTGGTCTCAAGGATCAACTAGCGGCTTTGAAGTTCATAAATAAATACATAAAAAAGTTTGGAGGAGATGCTAATAAAGTCACTCTCGCAGGGTTCAGTGTTGGGGCGACTATGGCTGAGTTGCTGACTTTATCTAAAAAAGCTAGTGGTTTATTTGACAAACTTATACTAGAGAGTGGATCAGCTTTATCCCCCTTCGCTATAAACCGTCACCCAATCGAAACAGCTAAGAACTTAGCAATATCTATTGGTTACAATGATACAGGAAACATTAAAGATTTAAATGAGTTTTTACTCAATGCAGATATAGTAGACATGACTTTGAAAACATATAATTTCTTTCTGACAAATTCAACATTTGGTTTTGCACCATGCTTAGAAAATGTTATTGAGAATGCCGAGCCAATTATTACGGAGTCTCCTTTAACGATTTTTCAGAAAGGAGATTATAAGCGAATACCTGTATTGACAGGTTTCGCAAATATGGAGGGTATTAGTAGAACTTTTAAATTTGATGAATGGAGTGAAGCAATGAATGAAAATTTTGCCGATTTCCTGCCAGCTGACTTAACCTTTGATACTACCAATTCGAGAGACGCTTTGATCAGTGATATAAAACAACATTATTTCAAAGGAGAAGATGTTTCACATGATACTTTAAAAGGATATGTAGATTATTTTTCAGATACTATGTTCAAGTATTCAATCATGAAATCAGCAAAACTGCATTCTGATTCTAATAAACCAGTGTTCTTGTATGAATTCACATACGTAGGCAAATTGAGCTTGAAGCATTATTACATGGACAAACTGGACGGAGCAAGTCATAGAGATCAGACATCTTATTTATTAGATTTTTTTGGTTTTACTGATGATTTGAATGATTTGGACACAAGGGACCGAATGACAGCAATGTGGTCAGATTTTGTTAAATACGAGTAAGTAAAATATTTGTTAAATTAATAAATACTTTTAATTTGTCCCTTGGTTTTGTTTCGGATTCCAGTGTTCTTTTTTATGGATTCTTGCCAAACCGTGACTCTCCCACAGTAAAATAGACGCAGTAAAATTAGCAACCAGCACGAAATTAATTAAATATATTTTATTGCATATATTTTCTCATATCTTTTTTTATATTTTGTATCAACAAACTTCACATTTATTATTCGAACTATATTTAGTTACATTACATTTATTGTAAAGCACTAATTAGACTTGGCCAGCGTGGGGACGTATGGCCTTAACTCTCTCCTGAGAGGAGACCCGAGCCCAGCAGTGGGACATTATGGGTGGTTGATTGACTAAATAGATTGATAGCTGTTCATTACTTGAAAAAATTGTAGGAAAATGATAATTTTGTGGTTTCCTTATCACTTAGGTATTTATAATCGTCCAGGCACAATAATAATGATTTCCTTTCTACTGTTTCAGAAACCCTACGGCCTATGAAAGCCTTTTAATAGACTTAAAATGGCCAAAATATACAAAAGAGGCACCAAATTACATGAAAATAGGCAAGGAATTGCAGTTAAATAAGAATTTATTTACGAATAATTATGCGTTTTGGGATAAAGTTTATAGTAAATATTACTGGAGCCCGACACCAGTTGGTGATTCTAAAGCGAAGTGAAAAGAACTAAAATGGTAGTTTGAGTTTTTTTTGTTTTATTTCGGACATCTATCACACAACGCCATCTAGTCCCAAACTTATTAGAGCTTGTATTATGGGTATTAGACGACGGATATAAATACGCATATCCCTATGTTTTTTTTGTAATACAATTATCTAAACTCCGAAACAAATATTTGCAGATGGTACGTTTGGTTATTAAAATCGATAGAAATTTATTAGACTGAGAATTTAATTCAAAGCAAATTTTAATTTCAAGCTGATGTTTCTATCCTTTTTCATTTTACTAGAAAAAATATAATTAATATCAGTCATATATAAGGGCTTACCCTTATCTTGCTGCCTTAATAAAATGTTACTGTTAAAGTTGAAAAAATGATATTTTTTTGGATAGAATGCTAATTGCTAATTAAATTATGACCTCAAAAAGATGAGGCTGTCAATCCCGTTAAACTCTGTTGTTCAAGTCCACTTTATGAAACTTATTGTTCCTTTATTAAAAAAATAAGTAAAATACATTGAAAGTAATTCTAAAACTTAACAAGGCTCCTTCATTACTTATTGTATGTTTAAATTGCATTGCATTGTATTTTTTAATTACTGTAAATCTTAAACAAGTAAACCGACGGCTTAAAAGTAATGAACTCATAAGAGAAAAACAAATATATCTACCAATTAGAGTGATTAATACATTGTTTATTAAGTTTTTGTAAATTAATTAGCTGACACGACGAACTTCGTACTTAAAAATTTTAAATTACTGTATATTATATAAATACTGTATAAATTAAACTGAAAAACTTATTTTAGTAAGCCCGTGTTAACTATCCGCAGGGCTGCAGTATATTCGAGTGAACGGACTAAGAAAGTTTAACACATCCTCATTTTTTTAATTTTTGAAGTAAAATCTTCCTTAGCGACTTTTCTTTAGTTGTAGTAAATGTGAAACTCGTGTCAGGACACATGACCTCAACGAAAATTCGTAAGACAGAGGGAGAGTAGACCTTAAATTGTCAAGTTTGCGTACGATAGCGCAATAAATGAATATTGTATTTTACCACATAAATGATAGTACTTTTATACTGATAACTAAAGCAATTCGTGCAAAATTATTCCCTGACCATTCCAAAATATTAGAAAAGCACAAGGTTAATATTCAAGTTTTCACTTCTGCCGGCACTCCCGGAGTGCAACCCGTTTTTCTTATCTATACAAACCTTGTCCTGAAAAACACAGAAAGAAAAGTATTACCCAATTTGCTGCAGTCGATCGAAAGTTATGCGCATACATACATTTTTGTGATTCGTTTCTTATTTATATAGATAGAAAGACTACGTGTGTATATTCAAATTAGTCAAACGAAATACTATATGATATCTACAGCATGCTTTCTGATGCAGTCGGGTAAAAGTAACGTATGTTTATAGACAATTAATGGTGCATGCATTATTGTTCTCCTACACGATAACATTTAATATAAAACTTAGTACCAACACGAGTACACAACTCAACATTTTTGGTCAAAACCACATGACAAGCAATTTTAAAACAAATTGCCCGTATACACAGAAGAACTACCTTTGTATCAGTATCTTCCCTTTCTAAAGGAAAATCAACCGAAAAATATTTGTTAAATTCCAATATCAAAGGGCAGGCACCACCATTTTTCAATGCCAAACTGTTTGAGAACTTTCCCCTTCGAACCTGGCTCTGAATAAAAAAAATCTAATCCCTACATTTTTTCTATCAATATTAACCCCTGTGCAAGTTTCGTTCTTTGTTTGGTTCAATTTAAAAGATGCTGACTGTTATTTCTTGAAATTAACTATAGAAAAAATGTTCACAAAAAATTTAAAATTTAAGTGCAAAATATTTTTGTGTGCCAACCCGAGCCCGGCAGTGGGACATTATGGGTTGTTGATGATGATGATTAAAAAGGTTATCAACTATTAATTACCCCGTATGAGCACCAATCAAATATCAACAGTCCATTGATGGACATAGGGTTTTTTTTGGAATTCCTGATGGTCATCGATTACCACCGCTCATGAACACTCGCAACACCAAAGGCGTCACAAGTGCGTTACCGGCATTCGGGGAATGGGGGGGGAGAATGTGGGAGGGGTTGGGTTGTTGGTAAAACTCACTCGGTGAAATCGATGCCGAAGTGTGGCTTTCTCACGGTATAAAAATATTAGAGTTATTATTTAAAATTATATAAGAGCTTTATATACAAAATAAACAGTGGCTGATGTAATGCCATAGGTTTATCTACCTTAAAGTGTTGTGGAAACAAAAAATAAGCACTAAAGTTTATTTTTAAACTGTAGTTTTGGCGGTACCACGCTATCGCTTATGCCTTAATACTTGTGTACGGTGTGACTGACACCTTTGTACAAGAGCCTCCCCTTGCCTTTCACAAATATTTGAACGATTCCAAATGATGCACGTGGTATTGAAATTTTTTCCCAAATTCCCAACGGGGCGCCTCCTCCGTAAAATATTTAACCCTCCAGTTCATTTTCTATACAACTTTCACCATAACTTAAAATAGATGATGAGAAAGAAGATAGTAAAGATGAAAATATTACTACATATTTTAGTTAAAACAGTATGGCCCAGTGGTTTGGCGGTCGCCACGTTGCTTCTTATTTCAGCAAGTGTTGTAGGTTCAAATTCTACATAGAACAACACTTTGTGTGATCCACAAATTGTTATTATAGGTCTAGGTGTTCTTTGCGTCCGTTTCATGTATATTTGTAAAGTTCTTTATTCTTTATTGAAAAAGACAACTCCCGCATTAGGAATATACATTCCTGTGTCGCGGGGATCTTTACAAACACCACAAAGTCCCCTGCGACACAATATTTTTCCCAAGTGCGGGAGTTATCTTTTCAAAATAAAAACAGCTTCATCGAGTTTCTTATTTTAGGTGAAATGTGTGCTTGTTTGCAACTGTTGTGTTGTGTACTTTAAAAAAATATAATAAAGAAAATATTTCTATAAGATAAGATATATTTAGAAATATATAAGTTCGTTACTTGTAAGCAACCATAAAACTTATAGATAAATATAAGTTTTAGAGGGGTTGCACAATATCATTTAGTATCATAGTGCATAATATGATAATAACCGGACCCGGCTGCTTAACGTGACCCCCGAATCATGGAGGCGCTCATAGCATTATGCCACCAGCGATCACTCGTCTAGGTACTAATCGCGTCGTTATTACTGACCATCGGTGATAGAATCAAATCATCGAGTGCAACTAAGCTATGAGCAACGAAATTAGCATGTCAGACATATGTGAGCTGTACTACTAAATAAAAACTAATTGTGTATCTCAATTACCCCGAAGAGAATAAGGAAATAAAGGAAATAAAAATAGTAAAGAGAATAGGTTAGATGTGGGAATCCCACCCACCATGAGAATGAAAGCAGAGACGAATGTAAGAAAGAAACGGTATGAAGTAAGACAGTGCGAGAAGCATAAGAGATAGAAGTGGAGTGACACAGAGAATTAGTGACAATAGGCTCCGATTATGTCGGAGGTAGGTTGCTGTAAATAAAAAAAAAAAAAAACTAAGCTATGAGCGGCTAATCAACAGATAACTCTAATTAAATATAAATGAGGCAAATAACTCAGGTTTATTTTCTAAGTATACAAGTCGGCCAAAGTGTTTGAATTTAGTGTTTTTTTTGGTTATTATTCACATTTAGACAAAATATTTGTGCTCCCGACTGATATCCTAATTAATGTCCCAAAATTATCTGTATACAGATAATTTTGGAACATTAATTAGGATATTACTATTATTATAGACAAGCTTTATAAAGCTTGTCTGTAAGAGATCGCCATGAGGGATAAGACCGCCAACTGTCACATTTGTAGGTTGTAACTCTTTTTTTTCTATCTATTAAGTGTGTATAATAAAGATAAATAAATAAATAAAAAACAAAAGTAAATAATGGAATAGCTTCCACCACAGCCAGCATCCAGACCAGCATCAAAAAATAGTGTTCACCATACTCATTATGAATGCAAATGATGCGAAATGCAACGTAGTGACCCACAATATGGCGGCCTATTGCGACGCGTCAGCATCATTGGGGTTAACGTCTCGCACTCACCAACGAAACACGACGGCACTATTAAATATTTAAATAATAAATATTTCCGACATTTAACACACAACGCCATCTAGTCCCAAACTAAGCAGAGCTTGTATTATGGGTACAAAACACCTGATATAATACTTATATACTTTTTTTTTGTAAATACATACATATTATTCATAGAAAACACCCAAACTCCGAAACAAATATTTGCAGATCATACAAACATCTGATCCGACCCGGGAATCGAACCCAAGATCTCAGGAACAGCAGTCGCATACGCTACCGCTGGGCCACCGAGACAGTTGTTGTTATTGTAGGTTAATTTTGCGTCAATTCCTTACAATTGTATAGGTAATTCAAGTTCATTTTTTGAACACCAGTTTTCTCAGTATATCTCTACAACTTCAATTCCCTCTTATTCAACTGGATAAAAATTAAACACCCTTTATTTGACAAACGACAAACTTTCGTACTCGAAACAATTTACCTGTAAAGAAAAGTCAACCTTAATCCTCCTGGATGGAGTTTAAAATTACACTACAGTGAAATAAAAGCATGTTCTTCAAGTTTGCGACATAGGTGACGGAGAGTAGTCGCGTCAATTTATAAATGTCAAAGTTACAGAGTCCCAAGAGCATTGTGTTTTGATACTCAGTATTGCCCTGTCAAAGTTATTGTGAGTTAATACTAAATTCTCTTTTGTATTTCTTCCTTGTGTTGAATTGGCCAAATATCTTTTGTTAAGCATTTTCTGGATAAATTGCGACATGTGTAAAGCTCTTGATAGAAACTTGAGTGAGAGCAAATTTTTTCAAATTAAATGCAAGTTATAGACCTGTAAATCTTTAATTTTCATACTTATAAATATAAATTGGAAAGCAACTCTATCTTACTTGACAGAGAGACAAGGCTACTTTTAAATTTATGCTATACATTTACGGGTAAACCACTGTACCGATTTAAATGAATTTAGCGCAGAAATACTTTGATTATTGAGGCTATTCTTTATAGCGATAACCGACATACAGGCTTGCGTAGTCTAACATACTAGCATATCTTAAAGAATGCGGTCTATCTAGACCGTCTAACAGTTCTCCAAAGTTCCTAAACTTCATCTCATAACTATCACTGATTTACTAAATATGCTCAGATTTTCAATAAATAGAAATTGTTGCTAACATTCTGTGCGACGGCACGTTCGGCTTTAGCTACGCCGCTGTCCATTGCGCCAAGAGTTTTGGATTAAATTTTCACACGGGACAGCGTTATGTGTGATCCATAAGTTGTTGTGTGTGAGTCCGTTTCACGTATGTTTGTATAGCCCCCGCGACTCGGGTTGTATATCCCTTATGTCGGAGTTGTCTTTAAAAAATCTTAGATATTCTTATGAAAATAAATAAACAAGTAGAAAACTTGAGGATGAAGATTTACCATATATTTGAAGATCTTTATCCCTAACTTTTCCTATTATTTTCTTCAAATTTAGCTCAAAACAGCTTACTTTATAGTATAACTGGGAATAAAGTCTTTATCACGTTTTTATTAGCGAAACCTGACTTTTTGTTTGTATATAACTAACTTCTGTAAGCGTGTCTTTTAGTTTTTTAAACTACATTCTTGTTTTCTTAGAGTCAACTAAAAATAATATTTTAAAACTCTTTACAATAAATTATTCCAATACCTGCCTATTAATTTATCATAATATACTTACATATTATATGTATATTTTACTTGATCTGTTTATTTCAAAACATATGTAACAAAATTCACCCACATCTTGTTTTGGTGTGACTGGTTGACTGGTAGATAATGTCGTGGGCATTAAATCCGCCATTGCAACACAAGTGCACAATGCACTTATGTATTGTATTGTAGTCAATAAACAAATAAAAACGATTTCAATAGTTTTATTTCAAATATATCTATTATTACATTATTTTTCTGCACGTGTACGGATTCAAGGTCAAAATGAATTATCCTTCCAATTTTATTGCTGTAGTAAATATTCCCTCCGATTCGCCTAATTAAATGAGACTAGGAGCCAACGTCATCAAATACGATCGGTATGCAGCGATGTCAGCTGTAGATTGCGTCTTCGATATCCAATACTGGCGTAGTGCGCTCGTGCATATACAGCATGCTGTTTAATCATATTCTTGACATTAATGACTGTTCTTGTGATGACGGATTTAGACTATGTAGTGTCATCACTCCTTTTCTTTCCATGGGTGCCTCAAGCGCTGACTAATGGAAGAAAATACGCAGGATATGTAGCCACTGCAAGGAAAAGGCTAACTTGTAACTTTATAGATCAACTTGTCTAGTTAACTTGGCGTAGTGGGCCCAAACCTAAGGAGGAGGAAATAGAATTTTCATTAGCAAGAGTTAAAGACAGGTCTATATACAGTGGATGATGATGATATTGAATATTTATTACAAAGTAGCTGGCCTGACGAACTTCGTACCGCCTTTTATTTGTATTATTATTCGGAATTTCCTAAAATCTTGTTATTATCATTTACACTCAGTATCTTACAGGTAGTACTTTTGTGGACTGGAAAAAATTTAAACTACCGGCTTTATCATAATTTTCTTTAATACAAACCTTGTCCTGACAATAGCAAATACATAAAAATGGTAATTTAATTCGGTGCAGTCGATCGGAAGTTGTGCGCGTATATACCTTTTAGTGGTTCATTTTTATTTATATAGATAGATAGATAGATTATTGACAAAATCACTGCTCTGTCTGTATGTACAAGCACTTTCTTCCGTTACTAGATAAAATAGGGCTAGTGGTTTTAATTTTGATTCTTCTAGAAACCTAGCAACCAAAAAAATTCCTTACGATACTCAGTAGTTAAGACGATAGCCATTATAAACAGTTTTTTTACTGTTGACTTTGAAGAATAATTTTCAATATTGGATAGTTACTAGTTTACAATTAATTTAACTTATCTATTTGACATTTATTCACATAGACAAAATAACACAAACTCAAATTTCAAGTTTAAAATCATTTTTCAATCAAGACACTGAGTGACATTAATGAACGTTAAATTGAAGCAGCAGATAAAAATCTTCTACACAACAAAGAAATCCAAATCGTGACATCCTGTATACAAAAGCTACTCCAGTGCATTCCTGAAGCGTATTGCGAGCGCTGTGCAAATTCGACCGAGACGTCCGACAACCGCAACATCAATGCTATATGTAAATGGAACTTTGTGGATAGACATAGGGCAAGTTTAATAGAGGAACTATTGTAATAACGTGTTTTATAGTCAACATTTTCATCAAGAAATATTTAAATAAACGTGGTCTAAGACACGAGGCCAGGTGGTGTGTGATGGGCGTTGAAGTGCAATTCTTTTTTATGGGATAGGGATAAATAAACAGACGTAAAGCCAGATTGCCCGCAACCCCAAGGGCGAACTGAATCAGTCTATCTCTAACCGTAGGGCAGCCGCGCTTCTGCACGAATGGGCCAGCTCGACCGGAGTAAAATCACGGCCTTACAGAAAACCGGTATGAAACAGCGCTTACGCTGTGTTTTACCGAATGAGTGAGGACACCGGAAGCCCAAACCAAAAACCCTCCCCAAAGGCCGGCAATGCACTTGTGACGCCTCTGGTGTTGCGAGTGTCCATGGGCTCGCAACACCAGAGGCGTTACAAGTGCATAGCCGGCCTCGTTTACCATCAGGCGACACGTCTGAGCGTTTGTTATTCCGTAAAAAAACCTCAATTTAACTATTGTATTTTTAAAGTACCCTATTTGATTTTCTGTTGGTGTCTTGAGGATTACTCTTTTTAAATTCTATATCCTTAAATTTAAGGTGTATAGTGTTAGCAAAAAAACAAACGTCTTTTACAGGTTAGTATCAAAATATCAAGCAAGCAATTAAATTAACTGGTGTTTGTTTTTTAAAAATGGAGTATAATTTTTTTTTGCACAATAAATCAAAGTTTATCTCTAAAATAAAATCTATCAAACGTCTGCCCCTATTATAAATCTCTTGAAAAAAAAACCGCTTTATTTTCCCCCACATTTTAGTTCGGATGACTGTGCAATTATCAATATCACAACATAGCGGTTGTGCCACCGGAAAATCCCTATTTTGTGGTTATAAATCAGTTTTCCGTTTATTAAAACACCCCTGGCACCTTCCATCGAATCGCCCTTTAAGACAAGTTTGTTCTTTTTGGGTCCACGGGTCTATACCCCACTAATGTTATAAATTTTGTTACGAAGAAAGATTATTCGCGAACAATGATCGAGAATGCTCTTGATTATTCGCGAGCAACGATTAAGGAAGGTGAATTTTGGGGCACGGAATTACGAATCTTTATATTGATATACATAGCGTCGAATTTCGATTGATTGCAGAGTGATTGTTAACAACGAGTTTACTGGTGGACGTGTCCTTGGTACGGGGAATGCTCTTGTACGTTCGAGACGTTTCTCGAAAGCTCTAACAATAGTAAAAATGGATATAAATGCGAACTCTCGGTGGCCACAGTTATTCCAGTTTTATTGCTTTTATACCTAAAAGTCACTAACACACACTCATATATAAACATATACAAAGAGAAACAGATAATTTATTCTCAATGCTATGTTTGGTAATATCCGTCCAGCAGTGTAAGAGTATAACCTCTTTTCCAAAATGATGTACGTTATTTTGGCGTATTATTACTCGATTAAGTGCTTCACGCGTGCAAATAATCGTTAAATGACAATTAATTGACAACCTCCTATATATCCTGAAGCTGCGTAGGGGGTTTTAAAATTTTCAATCTATAATTATTTACTATTATCATCCAAATTTGCTACATATTTAACAAGTAAAGTAGAGAGCTTCTTCTTTATTGGTCTACGAATTTACCTACAAATTACTTACCAACATTTCTTGGCTATTAAGAATACAAACTCCTGAAAACACTCTCCCAGTACGTCTTTTGCGTGTAGTTACGTGTGAAATGTTATTCTTTCAGATTTTTGTTTCCTTTTGTGTAGTTTTAGCACCATTTAATTGCTCAAGACGGCATTTCGTAGGTAAACTTCTTTACAACAACTTTTACGATACTAATGAAAAGTAGTGTAGTTGCACATGTGTGCGTTAATGCGTGTATATACTTGAAAGAAGCTGAGTTTTTTGGCTTCAGTAAGAACAAGGGCCATGCGTTATCTACCATTTTTTTATTTTATCTGAGATCTACAATAACATCATAACCAGATGGGTTTGTTTAAGGTTTGTTTCAAGTCTTCTCCTCGCAAAATTACCATTTTGCATATTTTGCGTCGAGGTATTAAACGGAACAAACCTCACAACCGTCGCAGGAGGGGCGTGTTGTATTCTTTTTAATCTGCTTCCCTCCTTGTAATCTGCGCCATGAAGCGACAGCAAGCGATAAACAGTGTTTAATGTTGTTTATCGAACGCTATTACAGATAAGAATTAAACACTTAGGAAAAATAAACTTTAAATAAAGATTTAGCTTAAATCCAACACAAAATCTTTCGTTTTCCATGCATTTATAAAAACAAGCTTTCACGTTCTTATATCAATAAAGTCGTAAGTGTAACTTAGTACCAATGACTGTAAATAGGTTTAAATATTGGTTGCATTCTACTGCGCTGAGTTTTGATGCTTCAACTCCCTCATGGAACAACATTTTGTGTAATCCACAAACTATTGTTCTAAATCTTCGTTTACGATTAATATATATATCCTCGGCCACGCACGACTTCTTGGTCATAGTTACATATGATTTGTGTGCTAAATTTCATTCAATCCGGCTTAGTTTAGCTTCTGCTGTAATTAATTTCGACCAAATATTCATACATACAACTTTTGCATTCAAAATACTAGTAATATTCTATGCCCGTTTGATGACGGTAATTAAAACCGTTATAACAAATCAAATTAACAACATTTGACTTTAAAATTTGCAAATATAATACTATTATTCTAAAACAAATCGCTCTCAGCGCTTGAACCATTGGTAAATATGCAGTTCAATTACAAACAACTCTTATTAGAATAATTAACAATGAGTACTCCACAAGGAAATTCTAATGACAAAGGAAATCGAAATTAAATAAAGCATTTTCACAATAGAACCTGATTGAGGGTCCAATACCTCTCGAAAACCTTTCAATTACAAAACTGTCAAACGCAACAAAGACGGACTGCCTCCGTGGTATGGGACCTTTTTCATGATCATTGTCAGGAGAAATTTGAAATTATTATGGATAGTTGACTGTGTTCAGTAATTTGTCTAGGGTATATGTGTGTGGATGAAGTTTAGAGTGCTTGGGTCTTATTAATGCAATTATAAGGTAAGCTGTTGAGATAGTGATGTGACTAGCCGAAGACCCGTTAACGGTATTGTCAATAAGTTAAGTTTTTAACCGTACTATTCAAAATGTGTAATCAAACGAAAATTAATATTTTAAGTAGATTTTAACACACAAACCAAATCCAGCTTGATTAGTTTTGAAGAATCTAATGGTTCGTTTAGATACGCCTTGACAACTATCTACAAACGCAGGCGTTTAAACCGGCTGTTTGGGTTGGGTTGCGTGAGGTTATAATAGCTTGTTGCCGACCCGAGTTGGTGTTGGTTTTTGAACACAGATCAAAGGAAGCGTGCACGAGTGTTTGTAGTTTGTGAGCGAATGCCAAGTCTTCGCAGGCTTGTAAACATGGCACGAACGTTTGTGACAGAATGTAGTTTGTGAGCGACTACCAAGTCCTCGCAGGCATGTAAACATAGAATTACATATTGGGCTCAAGAGCGATGATTGAAAGACAGAGCCAGAGAAGTTTGATTTTGTATATGCTGTGTAGCTGATCTCAAACCATACGTAGCAGCTTCGCTCGTGCAGGAAATACGCAATACAATACATATTTATTTGTTATTCAATTCGGGAACACAAACAGTAGTAATGAAATGTACATAGGGTTGTAATTAAGTAACAAACATAATAAATATACTGCCCACTACGTTTTCGACGTATTACTTTTAGGGTTCGAGCTTATAACGAAAATTGTTTAGTATTTAAGAATATAGAATGACTTCTACGTTCTTAAATACTAAAAAATTACAACACAGGCAGTCGCGTGTGTAAGAGTGTGCTCTACAACTATTAAAGTTTTAAATAGTGATATGTTTAACACAAATACTAACTTCTATCGTACAAAAAAATTAAATTTTATCTCTGTCTCACACACACACATACACACACACACACACACACACACATACACATATATATGCATAAAAAATGTTATTGGGCTTTCCGGTTTGTAGAAATACTTAATAACAGCTCGGAGTTTGAAAGTTGGGATCTGAATGAACCTCTGTGCCACGGAGAGCACGTAAAACTGTCGGCCGTGGGCCTGATCTCTCCCCGATCGTGTCGATTAAAATAGAGGGAACAGAGAGTGCACTTGTGTTTGCGCACACACTAATGCACTGTAATATCTCCTGCGTAGTTGGCTGGTCTCCGTTGAAACTGGCCGCCGTGGTCGTAATCGGCTAGGAGCACATTATTATTAAATGCCTCGGCGGCGCAAGTGGTAGCGTAGGCGACTACTGTGCTTGAGATCTTGGGTTCGATTCAAGGATCGGACCAAATATTTGTATGATTTGCAAATGTTTGTTTCGAAGTTTGTTCTGGGTGGTTTCTATGAATAATATATAAGTATTTCCAAAAACAAGTATATATGTAATTTATATCAGTTAACTGGTACCTATAACACAAGCTCTGCTTAGCTTGGGGCTAGATGGCGTTGTGTGAAAAAAAACCAAATACGATATTAATAAGAACAAATGCTATTATGTACATACTCGTACACTTACATCTCCATTGATTTTACAGGCAATGTCTAAGTATTACTCAAAATGAAGAGGATACCTGCAAACTCCAGAGAATACCAACATATTTTCAATATAATTTTATAATTCAATGTACACGACGCAAGGGAAATCATGTTTTATGATCATAATATTATCTTACACAATGTCACCTGCCTTACATAATATCGCTGAGACTTGTAATCAAATTCTTATTAATGTAGAAGAGAGTTAATTAATTTGATTATAAATTCTCGATATAAGACTTGGTTTCTGCCTTGTTTCTTTTAAAAGGTGGTAAGGGTTTAGTAATTAAACTCTAATGGAAATATGTAGTAAAATATTAATGTGTTCGTAAAATGGTGGTTTCTATAAACCATTGTATGTCATAGCGATAGATTGTTTTAAAATTAATTTGATTGAAATAAACTTATATTGTGGGAGAGCCATGCTTCGGCATGAATGGGCTGGCTCGACCAAAATGATACCACGAACTCACAGAAAAGCGGTGTGAAATAGGGCTTGACTTTTGTTTCACCGAGTGAGTGGGGATACTGGAGGCCCATACCCCAATCCCTCCGTCCATCCAAATACCAACTACTAACAACGCATTTGTGACACCTCTGGTGTTGCTGGTGTCCATGGGCGGCGGTTATCGTTTACCATCAGGCGCCTGTACGTTTACCCCCTTTTCCATAAAATAAAATATATTTCAAAGAATTACAGTAGGTTTTTAGTAATTTAGTCAAATAGAAATATTCTAGAAGACTATGCATTATTCGCGTATGTAGAATTGAAATTACAGACATGAATTTGATGGTGAAATTGTTTCTCAGCTATTCATGTGGCACTTGTGTGTAAAATTGATGATGTCCCACTACTGGACTCGGGTCTCCTCTCAGGAGAGGGTTAAGGCCATACGTCCCCACGCTGGCCAAGTGGGGGTTGGGGACTGGCAAGAATACGTTGTGGCTACGTAAATCTTGCCGTTGGATGTTTTTAAGCCGCCCGAAGGCCTCCAACTAAGCTTCACGACTGTTATCGTATGATAATAACCGGGACTGACTGCTTAACGTGACCTCCGAATCACGGAGACGCTCATGGTAACATGCCACCAGCGGTCACCCATCCAGGTACTAACCGCGCCGTCGCCGCTTGCCCTCGCTGATTGTTTCTAATCACTGAGTGCAACTGGGCTATGAGCGTTCGTAAATGTATTCATCTTTAATTCAAAAAGAAAATTCAACTAGATCGCTTTTATTTCTATAACCTATGTATTTTTTGTCTGATTCAATTTGACTACCTCTGTGGCGCAGTACAGCGTATGGGACAGCTGTACTTAAGGTCTCTGGTTCGATTCCCGAATTTGAAATGTTTGTATTATCTGCAAATATTTGTATCGGAGTATGGGTGTTTTCTATATATATTATGTATATATTTACCTCAGTTGTCTAGTATCCATAACACAATCTTTGCATAGCTTGGGACTAAACGCCGTTGTGTGTTAGATGTCCAAAATATTTATTATTATTATTTTAAAAACTAATTGTCGATTGCAGAGCTGTTAAAACATAAAATAAGTAAAATCTACAAGCCATTGGACTAATGAAGCAAATTGAGAAAGTTGCCTACAAAATGTTGAATAACTTTAATGACTTTCACGT
The DNA here is from genome assembly GCA_003709505.1 of Hyphantria cunea. Lineage (NCBI taxonomy): Eukaryota > Metazoa > Arthropoda > Insecta > Lepidoptera > Erebidae > Hyphantria > Hyphantria cunea. The sequence continues at coordinate 985,824 of PKRV01001119.1, forward strand.
AAATAGCACAAGCTGTAGAAATATAAAACTGCACTATTAAGTCAACTTTAATAGAGGAGGATAGGGTGTAATAGAATTGCGTGTTAAATATGTTTTACCCGCTATTTAGGTTACGGAAATTCTCAGAAACACAACGTAAAAGGTGGACATAATGCCACAATCTTTATATTTCAGTATATATAAAGTATATATAACTATCTATTAAATTTACATTTATAACTTTGTATATTTATAGTATTGTGGGGACTTCCACATACAGCGCAACAACATAAAATATATAACAGCGCCATCTACCGAAAAAACAACGAACTACGGAGCAACGAAGAAAACTAAGAAACTACCAATCCTATATCGCGCAATAGAAGTTCTCGCGCCGATTAACATATATACAACTTCCCAACATCGACTGTTGGGCAGTGGTCCGCCAGGCATGATCACTTCGCCTGGTCGGAGGATCCTCCCTTTGTGTTGGAGGTACATGTGACCCATTCTTCCACAGTGGTGACCCCGACGTGATATTTGCCTTTTAATAAATAATAGGGTAGTTTGTCAACCACCCTATTATTATTAAAAGGTGTCCCTTAGTCGAATCGGCTACTTTTTATCATCGATCAAAACAATAACTTCGTATGAAAAATGTATTAAGAACTAACTTGTGACGTCATTGTTTTAGACTACTTAATTGAGCAACATATTTCAATGTTAATTTGATTAAAATTTGTAATAGAATTGAAAAGCTGTAATAATTAAAAATTTCCTAGATCTTTTGTAATATACGTTATAATGAAGGAGACATCGGTATTTATTTACCACATAGTCAAATACCCTATTATTGATGGTGTTTACTTACGGCACCATTGGATCTAATACCAACTGATTACAACTTACATTTTTGTATTACCACCCTGAGGTTCATTTTTCCCCATTGCACCTTTAGAAAATGAGTTTCGCCATTTTGTTTAATTTCATTCATTTAAATTTCATGCTTTATAATATTAATTATACTGACACTAAAGCCTTTGGGGTTGCCATATATATTAAAAACGTTTTTCCCCTTTAATAACGGTGATAAAGTAGAGACAGATTTCGAAGGCTTTATTAAAAACGTAATCAATATGCGAAATCAACAGTGTCCCGAATAAACGAATAATTGTCGCGTTTAAATTAAAAGTCGCTCTGTCGTACTGTGTGAATATTTATTAGTTATTGAATGCCTAATGTGGTGAGTATACTTGCGAAACGGGCAATGTATTAGATACCATTTCGTCGATATCATAACACTTTAATAGTCCACTGCGAGACATAATCCTTTTTGGCCCATAAACCAATTCCAATTGATTATTAAATTAATTGCGACTGCTGTACTTGAAGTTCCAGATTCGAAACCCGGGTCAGACCAAATGTTTTAATGATCTGCAAATCTTTGTTTCGGAACTTGGTTGTTTTTTTATGTGTAAATTATTTGTATTTACAAACAAAAATTCAAATATTAGTGTACATATATCAGTTGTTATTAAGTATTCATATCAGTGGTCTTTAGTACCCATAATACAAGCTCTGCTTAGTTTGGGACTAGATGGCGTTGTGTGTTAGATGTCTGAAATATTTACATATTTATTTTCTTATAAGGGTCTCTCTGGCCTATTATGCCTCGCTGGCCACGCGGGTTGATATAGAATTTGGGTCAAGTATTTCATTTTTTTTTTTTTTTTTATTGTATAGTGGGGAAACGAGCAGACGTATCGCCTGATAAAAAGCCATTACCGCCGCCCATGGATACCCGCAACACCAGAGGCGATGCATTGCCGGCCTTTTAAGAAGGAATACGCTCTTTCGGTTTGGACGAGTTTGGTGACATACACCGCGACAAGATAATTTTTTATATAAGTTTATACCCAGAAACAGAAAAAAATAGTCTTACTAACAACACGATATGTGTTCTAGGTAAGCATCAAGCTTTTGACTTAGCCGTCAGGATAAAATACCACTAGACCAACAGGCTAGACCTTAACTTAATTTCTAAATACACATTACGAATAAAAACAAAGGAGTCTTTAAACGATATTTAAATAATAGAGTAGCTAGTTTCTCTTTTTTTATGGAACAGGAGGCAAACGAGCATACATGCAGCTGCTGATAACACTATGTAATGTACTTAAGTACACTGTTGTATACGCATCCTTGTATGTCTTACTGCCTGAACTGGATATTTCAATGTTATAATGAACTAACTGACACCCAATCATCTGCGTTTTTTTTTATGGGGCAATGGGCAAAAGTTCAAATGGATCGCCTGATGATAAGCGATTACCGCCGCCCATAGACACCCTTAACACTATAGGCGTCACAAGTATGTTGCAGGCCTTTTAAAAAGGAGTTCGCTCTTTTCTTGAAGGTTTGAATATCACAATGGTCCGGGAATATCGCAGGCGACAGTTCATTCCACAGTTTTATTGTGCGAGGCAGAAAGTGCCTAGAAAAGCGAACAGCTGTGGACTGCAACCAATCTCTAATCTGTGGTTGAGATAAAAAATAAATTAAAATATTATTTAAAAAGTTGAATGCGAAGTCCTTATCGTGACAAGTTAGGAAGTTTTGCAGCAGATGTCAGGAGCGTCTAGACGATCGTATTGCACCCCCTCGACACTTTCATTTTATTTTAGTTCGCACTATGGACTAACTTTGAAGGGAATTGCTGTAATACATTGTTTTGATAAGAAGTGGGGTGTATAATTCCGTAGTACTTTAGTTGTAATACTGATGAGATTTTAAACGAGAAGAGACCTGAAATTACCAACTAGGTGCCAGTAGAATATCGAGTGAATTTAAACCTTACAAAGAGTTTTTTATTTTATTAATACTTCCTGCATTACATTTTCATGAGGCGGATTTAATGCCAAACGGCATTTTCAATCTTTGGGTGGTTTAGTAAAGGGCGTGGCAGATGCACTTGTCCCATGAAGGGAAGTTATGAACACTAAATATAAGATAACAATTAACCTTTAAAAATACATAGATATTTATATAACAACAATTATACAAGCATTGTCGGTTTTTGAAGTTATTTTTAATCGTAGCGTCTAAACTACTGAACCGATTTTAATGAATGTGGTTTCAATCGATTCTTAATAATGGCCTGTATTTATTTTGTTACTTAAAGTTTAATACTGGCCTAGAGCTTAAGTGATAGAGGGTATCATTTCTTATTGCAATAAACGATGATGAAAAAATCACCGCCTGTACAAATTCAACCAGTTTCCTGGACTATTCCAAGTAATGTAAGCTATATATAATCTATATTAATCTTACAAAGAGGTAAAATTTGAGAGATTATAGGGACAATATCTGGATACCGAATAATCAAGTCAAGAATTAAAAGCTAAGATGAAAGATGTTAAAAAGGCCCTGCGCAAGCACTTAAACGAGTAATCTTAATAAAAACAATACGCCATAAATACCTTACATCATTTTGGAAAAGAGCCAACACTATTACACTACTGTACCGATAGTAATCAAACATAGCTAAAAACCACCGCAAGGAAACTGGTTTTCAAATTAAAAAAATACCGCATCGAAATAGGTCCATCCGTTTAAGAGCTACATGCCACAGATAGGGACACCCACACCTCCTCTTTTTGCGTCGGGGGTTAAAACACTTTTCTTAAAATATTAACAGTGCTCCCAACTGATAGTATAGCGGTGTGTGCGACATTAGTGCTTACTCCTAAAGTACGTGAATAAAAAGCTATGAAAGAAAACATCGTTATTACTAAGGCTAAGTATGTACTCCAACTATTCAAATACTCACACGTCAGCTCTCAAGAAGCTGATTTTCATTCACTTAAAGAAATTAAAAGCTACATTCAAACGAAAGTAGTTATGAACATATTACGGATGTATACAGCCTTTGATCCCTAAAGACTACTTTGCATTAAGGCACTGCAAAGTTTTTCTTATTAAAACATTTTTTTTTTCGAGTGTCAGCTACAGTCGCTCGTTTGAGGAGGAGTATAAAAAACTGCTTTTTTCCCCGCTCAACGTGTAGCAGGTGTAGTTTTTAAATTATATTTTCTTTGTAAATGTATACATAAGGATAGTACTGGTTAATTTTTTATCACAACACAATTTAGAAGAGATTTTGCGAAATCGCCATTAAATTCTTAAAGGCTTTTTCCTATATAATAACAAACGGGATAGAATAATTGCACATTTAAGATAATATCCTCGACTCGTTGGCGCAGTGATAGCGTATGCGACTATGCTTGAGGTCTCGGGTGCGACTCCAGGGTCGGAACAAATGTTTGTATGAGCTGCAAATATTGGTATCCCTTTTTTTTTCTTTTTTTTATGGTATAGAGGGCAAACGGGCATACGTAGCGCCTAATGGTAAGCGATTATCGCCGCCCATGGACACGCGCAACACCAGAGTCGTCACAGGTGCGTTGCCGGCTTTTGGGGGATAGGGGGAGGATTAGGGATATAGGCCTTCGGTATTCTCACTCACTCGGTGAAACCCAGCGCAAGCACTATACTATTCACCTTCCGATTAGAAATCGATTTATGGCTGTCTCTGTTTAGTTTTAAATATGGAAAAGTTATTGAAAACGGCTGTTCTAAGAGTTTAATTTTAAAAAATAGCCAATATTTCAATTCAAAATTATAAAATAATCACAAGCTTCATTCCATTGTAGTATACGTAGTTATGTTATGTTATAGATGTATTCCCTCGTAAATGGTAGTGACGATTCGACCGCAACCTCGCCAACAGACACATGGACATCAATATTCATCCGACTAGTGCCTGGAGCAATAATTGAACATCTGATCTACAAGTATGGAAATACGTAAAATTATTCTGATGTTCTTATAACTGCATAATATGAAACTATAACCTAATAACCTGTAATATTGTGGAAATTAAGAAAAGTGTAGTGTGATGTAAATAAAAATTTATGCTATAACACATTGCTTAGTACCAAATTTCCAGATTCTGAGTTCACGGGAACCTATAAGTTTTGATTCCTCCAAGGGAATCACCTTGCGATTGTCGAAAATTTGTCGCCGAAACGGCTGTATTTGTTGATTGCGTTGTCTTAGAAGCTTAATTTTTTCACAGCTCCAAGGGATGGTAGACCTGAGTATTTGTTGTGAATTTCTGTTTGATACCTCAACGCGTTCTTGACAGGCAGACAAACGGAGAACAAAGTAATCCTATAAGGGGTAGACCTGAGTATTTGTTATGAATTTCAGTTTGATACCTCAACGCGTTCTTGACAGACAGACAAACGGACAACAAAGTAATCCTATAAGGGTTCCTTTTTTCTTTTTGAGGTACGGAATCCTAACAAAGTATGAAAGTATGAAATTATTTTCTTCTAATTGTACCCTATTCGATTTTTTTTAAAGTAAACGTTATAGACACAGGGCAACCATTGTTCCGTACTTGTAACTTGGCATCATCAACAACCATTAATACATAGCTGGACATAAGCATCTCTCAAAGAAGTTTAATAGAAATTGTTATTAATTGGGATTCTGCTCATGTTTTCCTTCAGGCAGAGAACTCAGTCTGTTAGGCTCATATGTAAATAATATTGTAATTGACGTCCGAATGGGTGAACATTATTAAGAAAACCTTAAATAAAGATTTATAAAATCGACGAAAACGTTACGGATTCCTCAGATAAAAATCATATTATGAGCTAACAATAAGAATGCTTAAAAAAATACCGTCTTTAATCGAAATCTTTATACGATCGAATAAACAAATATTATTTTTATTCAGACATATTTGAGTCACGCGCCATTTTTCAGGAGGCCCTTTCTCAATGTCAAAATTTTTAGATTGACCCGTATAAATCACGGCCTAAGTACTCGTTCGGCTTTTGGCACTGTTATTGTATACCGCAGGACATAAAAACGGTTACAGAATTTATAATATTTCAATAAATATTCAGTTGTTATTAATTATTTATAGGCATTTCGTAAAAAAAAAACATAGTGAAATGTTCAGCTGTCTAATATCTCAGCTGTTTTTAAAAGTACAAAAAAAATTCCAAAAAATACTTTCAAAACCTTTCCATTTGGATTTGATTTTAGAAGTCGCATAAATTAACTGGCTTTTAATAATTATTTAGAGATTAAGATCCAGAAAACTTAAAACATTCAACTTGCAGGTTGATGAGACTCTTGGTGCTACAAATATTTGTTTTCTTTTTTAAACAAGTGCCATCTTTAATTATTTAGGGTACAGGTGGATGCCCACGGCTATAATTAAGATGAACTACCATTATTCTCTGGTGAAATTTATCATGACTTGCTTTTATTTTCAATTTTACCCCCTTAGGGTTGGCATTTCCAAAATTCTTTTCTTAATGCTCACTTACTTTATATAAAGAACCTACATAAATACATAGATAGGGCTGTGCATTGATTTCTGGGTATCTTAGTGAGTCTGTCACCTTTCTCTGACATATATATATATTAGATAGATAGATTAGGGTACGCAATGCATATTTTTGCAATTTTTGGCGACAAATTAAAAAAAGAGTGGGTGCCCTATTTATTTGGTCTGCAGTGCATCAATTCATCGGAGTTGCTGACGTGGAAGGGTCAGTGTATTATGTTGAGCACCCTTTTAAAATGTAAAGTATTATATTATGAGGCCATCGTCTGAATTTTTCGTTAAAACTTTTGTTTTAAAACAGAAAATTGTTTAATGAAAGTTTTAGAACATAATCACAATTTTATCCAAAAAAGCGGACTTCAAGAACGGGGCCAAATCGAAATGGGACCACACGAAAGCGCCAGCTTTTAAATAAAAATAGAATCTAGAATCAAATTCACTTGTTTTATTCTAGAATATATTGTAACAAGTTTCATCAAGTACCGACAATCGAGACAATAAATTTAAAAAGAAACACCAAAATCGGTTCACGGAAAAACAGTCGAATTCCTCCGCCTTTTTCGAAGACGTTTAAAAATACAAATTAATGCTCACAGTCCCTTTACTTATAAAGCTAACTAAAGTAACATTCGTTTTAATGCGCCTTACACCATGATGGATTATTAATAGAAAGGTATAAACAAAGTTTATTCCCTAACTATTCTCTTATAATTTTACTACACCTAGGGGTGAATGGGGTCCCGCTAGGCCCGGGAACGGGTCAGGTACCCCAGATGACTCAAACGCTGGAGAGCGTCCTCCATAAGCGTATGCCTAAAGGTTCAGGTGGAGCCTTCTATAACCCTCGCAGAAGCAGGCCCGGGTGGCGGCGCAAACGCAGCAGAGCGCGCGCGCCTTCTTTTGGGGACAGCAATAGGAACATCGGAATTCCCTCACAGGAGGTAGCCATCTACAAAACGTAGGCGGCCCGAGGTCATGGTTCCAGAGTTTTCATTTCTAGGTTACACTCGGTTACCCGGCTTCTAGTACCCGGGACGGGCTTTCCGCACAACAAAAAAAAAGTAATCTTCTTTATCAAACAAATAAATCTCTAAATTTATTCATAAATTACGAAAGTTTTTAGGTAGCAAATTCGAATCGAGAATCTCTGTCTTTGTTTGAAGTCGGTATAAAACAATGTCATCTCGTACATTAAATTAAAGAGTCTGTTTATAATTTCAAGTTAACTGTCTTACACTAAATGGATCTTATAGTATATATAATTATATTGTATATTTAAAAAACAATAAAAAAATGTCCATCTATAATCCTCGAAACGACTAGACTGATTTTGACAGGACTTTGACTTAATGATAGCTGATGCGCTCATAGCCCAATTGCACTTGGTGATTAGAAACAATCACCGAGGGTAAGCAACGACGGCGCGGTCAGTACCTGGATGGGTGACCGCTAGTGGCATGTTATCATGAGCGTCTCCGTGATTCGGATGTCACGTTAAGCAGTCGGTCCCGGTTGTTATCATAGGATAACAGTCGTGAAGCTTAGTTGGAGGCCTTTGGGCGGCTTGAAAACATCCGACGGTAAGATTACGTAGCCACAACGTTGTCTTGCCAGTCCCCAACCCGCACTTAGCCAGCGTGGGGACGTATGGCCTTAACTCTCTCCTGAGCGGAGACCCGAGCCCAGCAGTGGGACGTTATGGGTTGTTAATGAATAAAAAAAAATGATGATGGAATCAGTAACTTTGACTACGGTTTTTAGATTAACTACCACGATGCTACCGCGGCCAACACCGTTGGTCTCAGTTATTACAATCTAAAGATTACATGTCGTTCTATTTCCCCACATATTGAATGTCTTGCTTTTATTTCAATAAACAGTTCCATTTGAGCCGTAATTTAATAGACTTTTCTACTTGATAGGAATTTGCTGGCATTTAAATTCACTCAACGGCTTTTACCCAAAATATCTTAAAATTCACATCAACACTTCCCTGGCCAACTGTTTTATATCACCAATTCGTATTCTATGTGCCTTAAAGAGCTTTTAAACGGTCGTAAAAATAAACAGTAAACATGTACTTGATGCAAAGCTACTGTTAATAATGTCTCTTCACACAAGAGCGGGAAGCGATAAAATATAGATGGGTACGTACTAAGATTTTTTTAGATTTTTTTTTTGAAAATTAACTCTCTCTTTAGGAATATACATTCCTGTGTCGCGGGGATCTTTACAAACATACATGAAACGGACACAAAGTACACTCAGACTTACAACAACAATTAATGGATCACACAAAGTGTTGTCCCATGTAGGATTTGAATCCACAACACTTGGCGCAGTAGGAAGCGGTGTGGCGACCACTGAAACCACTAAGCCAACCGTGTAGTCGATATGTATTCAAGGTTTAGATAAGAGAACGCACCGGGGCGACCTCTAGAGACACAAGACGATAATCTTAATAGGATTTTAATTTTCAAGAATTGAATATGAAATAATAGATAGAGCGATGATTTCAGCACAAACGGGCCAGCTCGACCGGGACCGATACTATCCACACACTGAAGAATAACCTAAATGACGACATTCATGCTGCCAAGTTTCGTTGGTAAGTGTGATATCGGAGGCCCAAGGATACAGAATCATCTCAATTGACCCCCATTATGTGGATCACCATGCTGAATTGTTGCATTGTCTGTATTCGCATTGAATATGGTGTCACTTAAGAATTCTGCTCATGCTTTTCACGAGGTAGAATTGAGACACTGACTTTTTTTTTAATTTTTATGGAATAGGGGGCAAACGAGCAGACGTATCGCCTGATGGTAAGCGATTACGGCCGCCCATGGACACCCGTAACACCAGAGGCATCACAAGTGCGTTGCCGGCCTTGGGGGATGGGAATGAGGGGAAGGGTTGGATTATGGGCCTCCGGTATCCTCACTCACTCGGTGAAACACAGCGCAGGCGCTTTCACACACCGGTTTTCGGTGAGGCCGTGGTATTAGTCAGGTCGAGCCGGCCCATGCATGCCGAAGCGTGGCTCTCCCACGGTGAATTCGGTGTCTCTCCCACGGTGACTGGCTCATTCTAAAATACCGTAGTCTGTTTGATTAGCTGGTTTACTGTTTTTAATGTCAAAGTTAATATGATAGACGTCACAATACGCTAGTCGATTCAGAAATAGGAGTATTCTCTACTCTTGAAAGTCATCACCATCAAAGCCTTTAGTAACCCACTGAAATAATAATATCTGTAAAACCAATGTTGATGTAGCCTATATAGTAGTGGATTCTATCACTAAAAGGTATCTCCGTTCAATGCAGTGACCTTTGTGCAAGGTGACAAATTAAAGAGTTAGTTCGTCCGCTCTGATTTATTCACACACGGTAAATATAATAATAACTACATAAGAATTGACATAACACGATAGTTAACCGAGAACGACTGCCTTGCGCCAATCGCGCTCTGCCCGACTTACATAAATTTTCTGACTATTTTCCTTCTAATTCTTTCCAAAAGTTTACAGAATAGTGGGAACTGTCATTTTGTAACAGACCCACACACCCAATGAAAAGCAACACAAATTTGCTTAAAAGTGATTATCTAGAAACCGGTCCGAATATGACGAAACATGGCTCACACACATTTCAAAACCCTAAACCATTAAACATTAAAGCGTTCAAATACAGTCAGTGATGACGCAGTTAGTTTGAGAAAAGCTACGCTATAATTAATAGGTTGTGAAGTGGAATACATTTCTTAATGTAGAGCATTAAAACGTTATAGTCAAGCATTTAATTTGTGACGATAAGTGAAAGGGACATTGCTTGTTTAGGGTGTTGATTTCTGATTTTATTACATGCTACAGCAAAATGCTTTCCGAGTTTTGGGTAATTTTATTGATCCCGCCATAAAGTTTTAATCGCCCTGGAGGAATGTATGAGGAATATAAGTGTGTATGTACATGAATAAAAGCATAAGGTCGAATTCTCCAATTTGTGATTTATATAAAAAGGAAAAATAAAATCAACACTGGTCATATATATGGCTCGTGTTCATTTTAATTTGAACATTTGGCTAATTTCTTTCATTTTACAACTTGCCCTGTTGATATACTTTGTGGTTAGTGATCCTGCCTTGGTAAACCAAATCGCAGGCTCTGTCTAGTTTGTGATTAGACGATCATCTATGCAAGCTTGGTGAAAAAATCTCCTCCAATCTCAAATACCTTCAAATAAGAGTGGAGAGCGGACATACCTTCATTCTTCCTGAACAAGTTGAATAAAGCAACACGAAATTCATAGAAGATAATACAGACATGAATTTATTGTCTTAGATTTACACTAAAATTAAATTTCAAGACTGTCTATTATTTAGGGGGTTATTTTGAAATGGTATCCATTTTTAATCCAACCTTACCATTTGAGAGGGTTAACACAAAAACTTCATTAGTATTCCAAGAGCCTCAGGTGTTTACCCTTCGTTTGGTTTAAGTCATAAGTTTTTCGTGTAAGGATGATCATAAAGAAAGAATATTATTTATTTTAAAATTCATAGGACAACACACAATATAATATTGAAACAATATAATTAAATTAGCATAAAAAAATTTTACCGTAGGAGAACCACATTTCGGCATTAAACGGCCGGATCGACCGGAGTGATACCATGGTCTCACAGAAAACCGGTGTAAACCAGCCCATAACCTAAACCCTTTTTTTTGTTTTTTACGTGTGGAAGCCCCCTCGGGCCTTCACCCCACCGGGGTTTGCAGCGGGGCGGTGTGTCGGAATCGAACCGACTAAAACCACACAGTGTGCTACTCTGCGCCTGAGACGTGAGAGATTCGGGAACCGCTTTCTTACGCCATCCGGACCCCTCCCAGCGCCTGCCCGCACTGAAGCGGGCACCGTCTCTAGATGTTATATACTCTCAATTCAGGCGACGTACGGCACACGTGTAACGTCGCCCCCTCGCGGCTGGCCTGTGAAGCGGATGGGGGGGAAAACCCGTCCCGCCCATCCGCGGCCACACTCAGGGCGGCATGAGGCGCTGGTAGGCGCGCCTCCGCCGCCCGGTTCGCCGGCGGCGGATCGGGTCCGAGTGGAGGTCGTCCTCCCGGGCCTTCTCCGCCACCTCCTTCTGCGAGATAACTTCCTCGCAGAAGGTCGCGACTGCGGTAAAACTGCTCTCGCCGCCGGCCATGGAGCGTACGACGTCCGGCAGTGAAAGATCTCCTCCGATGACTGCAGTGAGGGCTCGACGCTGCGGCGCCCAAGCGGGGCACACCGCCAGCGTGTGCTGGGCCGAGTCCTCACTACAGTCGCAGTGGTGGCAGGCGGGACTCAATTCCCTCCGCGCGACTGAGTGCAGGTACTTCCCGAAGCAACCGTGCCCGGAAAGCACCTGCGTCAGTCGGAAGGAAAGGGTCCCGTGCTGCCGCCCTGCCCACTCGAGGATGACCGGCTGGAGAGCCTCCACGGTGGCGAAGTCAGCACGTGAAGTCTCCAGCCGCGAAGACCAACGAGCCATTGTGGCTCGACGGGCGGCTTCACGCCACCCGCGTACCTCTCCGGGCGGAGAGCGCATGCCACTCTCCGCCCCTCTCAAGCCCCTATCCCCAAAACTTGTGTTGTCTCTGGTGTTACGGGTTTGCATAGGCGGCGATAATCGCTTTCCATCAGGCGATAAGTATGCTCGTTTGCCCCTTTTACATAATAAATATAAAGGTACGGAACCTTTCCTGCGCGCCTCGTACTTGCCTGATATTCTCAGAATAACCATATATGGGATGTGTTCATGTGTTGTCATGTTTTTACTCCTATGAAATATTTACGTAATAATCTTAGACCAAATCCTGTACCTTGACACAGCACACGAATTGATAGAGGTCCACGGAAATCGACACATTTTGACAGCTGTCCACCGGACACGTATCAAGTCGAAATACGGGTTTAAAAGGATTAGACATTTCAATCTAATAAATCCTGGAAGCTTTAAAATGGTTTAAAATAAACTTGAGCTTACACCTTTCGTTTCTCTAGATAGATAGATAGATAAAGAAAAAAGATTTATATAAGTATTTTTCATTCAAATTAAAAAGCAGATATTGTTACAGTTGAATGTACTTAAATAAAACCTAAAGCCTACACTCTTAGGCCGCGTTTTTTAAATCAGCGGGAAGCAAGGCGGTAGCGGCGACTTCTTCTTTTATGTTATTAGGAGGCAAACGATCAGACATATCGCATGATGGTAAGTGATTACCGCCGCCCATTGACACCCGCAACCCCAGAGGCGTCGCAAGTGCGTTGCCGGCCTTGGGGGATGAGGAGAGGGGTAGGGGAGTTTTTGGAGTGTAGACTTCCGGTATCTTTGACCGGTGAAACACAGCACAAGCGCTGTTTCACGCCGGTTTTCTGTCAGGATATAACTCCGGTCAAGCCAGCCAATTCATGCTGAAGCTTGGCTCTCCCACGGGAGGGCTAGGCTGCGCGGGTAGCGGCGCGGGCATATCGCGCGGTACTAGAGCGGTTTAGTATTGCGTTATAAGAAATTACGTAAGACGTATGGCCTTAACCCTCTTCTGAGAGGAGACCCGAGCCCAGCAGTGGGACATTATGGGTTGTTGTTTTTTTTTATAAGAAATTATATCTCTTTAAACATAGCTTGCTACGAATGAGAGATAATAAAAAAAAACTAAACTTCGAACATATGCACACACACCGTCATCTACACAGTTCCCAACTAAGCAGATTTTGTATTATGGGTACTAGACAACTGATATTATTACATACAAATTCTTTTTTTATGTAAATACATACATATTAAACGTAGAAAACACCCAAACTCCGAAACAAATATTTGCAAATCATACAAACATTTGGTCCGACCCAGGATTCGAACCCGAGACCTCATGGACAGCAGTCGCGTACGCTACCATTGCACCACCGAGGTAGTTAATAGTAGTTAAATACATAAATAATTTTTTTTTGATCGGAAATAAGTACAAACTATACCCAAAAAGTACCCAAACTCTGAAAAAATATTTGCAGATCATAAAAACAATTGGTCCGACCCGGGAATCGAACCCGAGACCTCAAGCATAGTAGTCGCATATGTTACCACCGTGCTACCGAGGCAGTGATTTTAAATAACCTGTAAAATCGATCGATGTTTGATAATATTTTGTATAATTAAGGTACCTGCTTATGTATTATTAGTATATAAAATTTATTTTTCTAAAACTCAGCAACCCAAATTTTATTATAACCTTACAAAAATACTGAGTAGTCGTAGTTGCATACACAATAATTTACTATAATTGACAAATTAGGTGGATATCAGGTTCGTATACTTGTTCACTTATATACAGAATGCACAATAAATTTACAGAAAGCACAATGAAAAAAAACGCCAAGCAGTCATGAGGACAACCGACAGAAGTGAAAACTCAAAACTATAAACAATCAGTTATTTTAAGCTCATCTGAAATGAACCTCTTTGTTCTTTAAATAAAATGCATGATAATAAGAAGAAGAAGAAACACAGCGACACAAGAGCGATAAGCAGCTGACTATATTTTTCTCGCTCGGGTATACTCGGCGGTCCAGAGTTCACCCCAGCAGTATGACAATATGGTCTACTCTCCCTCCGTCTTACGAATTTTTGATCAGGTCACGTGTCCTGACGCGAGTTTAACATTATTTACCCATCACAAAAAGTGCACAACGGCGCTAAAGAAGTTTTTACTTTAAAAATAACATCAACCAAGCAAACCAATTTAAAAATAATAAAGAGGGTCAAAATGTTTTAATAGCAACAAATAAATAGAATATGAAATATTGATAGTTAAATAAACTTGGGAAAATCACGAAATTGACAAAATTTAAATTCATTAATCACAGGTGTTTGCAATTTTATGCTATCCCTACCTGACACCGCTACACTGGTGCGCACCAGTACGCCGCTCGTAGCTCGCCACCGCGCCGCTGTGTTCATGAACACTCCCATATAATATCCCATATAAGTCTATAGATTTGAACGCGCCACTGTCCGCTCAGCTGGCTGCCGCTTCCGCTGAGTTCAGGCACGCAGCCCTAGAGTGTTCACGAGAGGAAGAGAGAGCGACGATAATTGCCGTGATGAAACCATTAATACTACCCACATACTTAATACTGCAAAATAATTGGTTTCTTTAATCATACACAAGTAATTACAGCAAGTAAATAACACGTGGAGCGTACTACCACGCACTAAAAATAATGAAATTTAGATCTTGATTACTAGAGGTTGGGTTCTAGCTCATAAAAGAAGGGTCGAGAAATAAAAATATATCATATTAACACTGAGGGGTATACAAATATGCTAACCAGCTGTCAAGGAACAAATTATCCCTTACTAAATATTGTCGGTGTTTAAGCGGTAAAGATATTTTTTTTCAAGATTTTCATTATCTATCCCAAGATTTTACGTCACAAGATTCGCTGGAGACTTTCCTACACGTGCGGACATTGATCGAGAGGCACCGCCTGGTATTCGACAATGGCGTGGAACTGGAAAATGCAAGTCTAATGTAGTGAAACTTCTAACTTTATGCACTGAGTTGGAGAAGTCTTCGTCTAATACATTTTGTTCACTATTTTGTTTTGTGTTTGAATGACGAAGATACTATTTTTCGATTTTAGACAGTAACACCAAAAAATAACTCTGAAACTCTTGACTGCTATAAATTTAAAATAGAAAGAATGCACGGTTGGCTTAGTGCTTAGGTCGGCACGCTCCTTTCTAGTGCACCAAGTGTCGTGGGTTGAAATCCTTCATGGGACAAAACATTGTGGGATCAAAAATTTATTGTCTTGAGTCTGGATCTTCTTTGTATCCGTTACGTTTATGTTTGTAAAGTTTCTCGCAACACAGGTTGTATACCTATTATCCAGCCATCCATATTATCTGCCTATTTTTTTACGATATACCAAAACATTCACCTACCCATTTTACTTAATACTACAAATGCTATAAAGAACTGATTCACTGAATTAAATCACTATTTCACGACGATGTGCGATACGGAAGTGCAAATGCAGTTCGTATACAAGTAGCTCAAACGCTCTCATATATCGTAGTTAACCATACTCACACACACAAGCACGCACACACGCACACACGCAGGCACACACGCACGTACGCACATACGCACGCACACATGAATAATAAAAAAATAACTCTGAAATATACTTAACACCTATCGTAAGCATAATTGTATTTTCTTTATTATTTTAACTCATAGACGAATTGCACAAAAAAAACATTTTAATTTTGAAATCAGAACAGAACAATTTACAATGCGTTTCAAATAATAAGAATTGAATTGGAAATCCGATTCTTATTATCTTTCTCTGCATTTTTTATGGTGCGCAAAAACGGGAATTTATATTTAAAAAAACTTTGTTACAAATTTTCAATGATACTGATACAAATGGCGTCAAACTTTAAAAATATATAAATTAACAACTTTCTTCGAGTCTTACCCGCCTTTTTGTATTAACTATAATTTTATTTTATTTTAATACTGTTTGATGTTTATGCCAACACTACATTTACAGTGAACTAAGTCACAAATCCACTCCTTTTCTTATATGAAACGCATTATGATCGGCAACGTTTATCAGATATTTTAATTATTTTTTTTGAATACCACTTAATTTGTAAATCTTGCATCAAAAGACATATCACCAAGTAAAATAAACCCTCAAGTTAATTTTTTTAAATATAATAAGTAAATTAAATGTATAAATGTAAGGAACTAAACAATTTTAAACCAGAATCAATAAATAAAGATCTAGAATAAACAATAGCTGCATCACTACAGTTTAATTAAAGGAGTTGATTGTTGGCGATTGGACGAATCAGAGAAGAAATTTCGCCTCACATGTCCATTGATGTCCAATTTCATTGTGCCGGCACTAATGCACTGAAGCATGACTTTTCTAAGGAAGAGTTATCCTTTGGTGTGTAGTGATTGGATAGAATTCTCCTATCTGTACAACCCATATTGTCAGAGCTGAGAACAATGAAAACTATTGTGATATGATTTCATGGTGAGGATATCATAAAATATCATCATATCATAAAAGGTATGAAGCAGGAGGTGCTTGTGCAATTGTTAAAGATAGTTTAGAGTGCATCGAGAGGTAAGATATAAACGACTATAGTGTGAAATTTATAATAGAATTTAGTGCTATAGAAATGCCAAAAGTAAATTGTATTTTCGTTGCTTTGTATGGAGCAAGTCGGCACATTAACTTGACATTAACAAAACACTTTATTATTTGAACATTAAAAAAAAGTGTTAAACAAGTTGAACACCACTGATCATTTTATTTTACTTGTTAAAATAATTAAAATATATTAGCTAAAACATTTTCAAGCCAATCGGACTTCCACGAAATTTATTAACCACGAATTTTAAGCCTAATGACAGAAAGAGAGTCCGACTAACTGTTTAGTCTGACGACGCGTACATTTTTGTAACTCTTAAACACTTGTATGTAAATATTGGTAAGTAAACTCAGTACTCACCTCTCATTGATATAACATAAGTATTTAAAAAAATAGATGATGTAGTTGTTGCATAGAGTGTGTCAAGAGTGGCTATAAGTTTATGAACGAAACGAAATATGTCCGCAGCTGTCATCTGTCATGTTAACGACGTAAACTTGTCGTCGACGTCAGACGTCGTCGCACAGGCGAAACAATTTTCGTATTAGCGGTTTTTCTCGAATTCATGAAAATTATATTGCATAAACACTAGATTTGCTGTATTTTTAGGACTGTGTGAGAGACTTATTTAATTTTCTATATTATGTCTCATATTTAATTTAAAATGAAAGACGAAACGAACGAAGAACGCCAAGACAGCGAATTAACCGCATTACAGGTTAGTATTATTTATTTTGTAAACATAACCAACCAAAAAAAGCCTACTTATAACCTGTGTGCTACAGCGAATTTTGCCATAAGATTTTTTAATCACAATATCAGCCATAGGAATAAAAAATGCACAGTTTTATTTTTACTTATGCTGCGGCGGGAACCATATTAAGGTCAAGGTAGCTATTATTTTTCTTCTGAATACAATAAAATATAACAGAGTTCCAAATGCATTTAAATAATATTTTTCATTTTTTTCTTTGTTTCATTGTCTTTTTTCTAATAAGTTCAGTCTTTACAATAATAATTGTCTGATGTTATTTATTATACCTTCTGTTCATGAAGGATTGTAAATAAATAAAATTATGAGAAAACTATATCTATTAATTTGTGTGCATTTTAATTAATTTGAGCCGTTCTAATACATATTATTCACATGCCTAAAAGTTGTATGAGGAAGTTTATTTATTTATTTAGTCATTTCACCATTACAAATATCCTATTGTTAACCAATCAAAACACGATTTTTTAGAATTACAACGATTATTCTTGTTGATATATACTCTGTGTCTTTAGTAAAAAAAAATACAGTGGGTAAACCATACTTTGGCACAAATTATAGAGCAGGCCGCTCAACCATAGTGGTAGCACATCTATAAAAAAAACAGGTACTTAAGCAATTCTCTTGTAATCAACAACTATTCACCAAATGAGTGAATTAGTGAACCCAGTAGTTTCCTTCGTTAATAAGACGGGGAAAATAATCATTATGTATGTAAACATGTATGTTGTGCAATTGGATAGGCCTAAGTCCTGCAGTGGACTGCGATAGGTGATGATGAAGATGATGATGATTTTTTTTATTCTTTATTTTTAAGGAACTTTTACCCTAGTAGGGTATGCCAGTCCCATAAGGCCTAAACTTTATCAAATAACAATATAAATATTATATGCTGAAGTGTACAATTTTATAGCTGTTGATGATGATGCTAATTATTTCTCTAATTATATATTTATTTTAATGTCACACACTTACAGGGAATATAGAGAATTATTCCTTAGGCATTCATAAATAGATTCAAAATCTGAGTATCAACAAAACTTTAACTCTTAACATGTTGTTGTGTCACTTACCTTCAAAATATCAACTAACTTATTAATAATAAATTTTTTGAACAAAAACAAAAAATTTAAATATTTTCAACTTAAAGCTAGGTTCAGTTACAAAGCGAACATGAGATAGCCTCCATTGCCAAACTAAGTAGAAACTTGTATTTCTTCTTGCAGCTCGGTTAACTTATCTGGTTCACCCTTTTTTTAAATCTATGCTTTCAATTACCTTTTCTACTCTGCCTGCATGAGAGAGAATCTAAAATTGTAGTCACCATATTCGGTGTGAATGCAGACAATGTTGTATGGTGGTCCACACTATGACAGCCTAATGAGATGCTTCTGGTCTGCATCATTGGTCCTCCAATCTCACACTTACCAGTGAAACACAGCAACATGAATGCTGTCATATTAGATTCTTTAGAGGGAGGATAGTATTCGTCCCAGTTGAGTAATCCCGTTTGTGCTGAAATCAGCATGACTAAGATACCCAGATATCAACTCACAACCCAAACTGTTGAATCTAGAATCCTGAAATTTTGCATGTAGGTTCTATATATAAATGCCGCAATTGGCAAGCGAGCGAAACCGCAGGCAAAAGATAGTTTGTTATAAAATATTGTAATTATCATAATTATTACAGATACACGGTAATTAACAAAAACTGTATCCATATCAGCCACTTAACTTTTCAGAAATACTGAATTTATCTTATCAGATACATTTAACGATTTACCCAATTTATTGATCCAATATTCAACTCAATGGCCTTGGGGGCTCAGTGCTTGCGTATGCGACTTCTGTGCTTGAGATCTCGGGTTCGATTTCGGTGTCATACCAAATATTTGTATGATCTGCAAATTACTATTTCGGACCGGACGGGTATATATGATCATATTATATATTATATATTACGTAATATTGTCAAATTTCTGAAATATAGGTACGGCTTACTTGTCCTAACAATAAACACATAGGAAAAAGTATTATCCAATTTAGTGCAGTCGATCGGAAGTTATGCGCGTACATACATTTTGGAAATTCATTATTATTTATATACCCATAATACAAGCTCTGTTTAGGTTGGGAACTGGATGGCGTTGTGTGTTAGTTTTCCGAAATATTTGTTCATAATTTATTTATTGTTACAGTCTATCCTCTTAGATGCCGTAGTAGATAACAGAGAACCTGTGGCATGGAATATATGGAGGCCACTGGATCTACTACTGACACTTAAACCTTCACGAGATTCAGATGATAAAGGAGTTCACTGTTCCGTCACACTACATGTAAAATGCTGCCCTGATTATCCTGATAAGTATGCATAAACGGACCATTTATTTTTTAACTAAAAACGGGAACATAGTTTTATCCCCAGTCAACAGCTTAACAATGAAAATTAACACAACTTTTTAATTTTCTTTATTTAGAAATAAGTGTAACTTAATGCATTAGTATTATTATATTCAAATTAATTATAATTATTTACATTCTAAATAGTTGTGAAAAATAAAAATCTATTTTCTTTTTTCTTTTTTTTCTTTTTAAAAAAGACGACTCCCGCATTTGAAATATAAATTTCTGTGTCGCGGGGATCTTTACAAACATACATGAAACGGACACCAAGTACACCCAGACTTAAAACAACAGTTTATGGATCACACAAAGTGTTGTCCCATGTAGGATTTGAACCCACAACACTTGGCGCAGTAGGAAGCGGTGTGGCGACCACTGAAACCACTAGGCCAACCGTGTAGTATTACTAGTTTCACCAGATTTTATACGGCACGGGACCATTTTCAGTCCCGGTGCTTAGTCCCGTTGAAAACGGGACGCATGCTCCGTTTAAGTATGAACCATGTTTGCGTTTATACTTCAACCTATTGCCATCCACTGCTGAGCGAACGCCTCCTCCCAGGATCGGCAACTATCCCGGTCTTGGGCAGTCCTCATCTCTCTGCTGCCAGCCATTTTCTTCACGTCGTCAGTCCATCGTGTTTGTTTTTCTTAATTCAAATTAAGAATATGAAGTGCCTTATTTCTTCTATGGGTGTCGTAACAGGCCACTATAGGAACCAACAATATTCAGAAATATAAAAGTATGTTTACCAGCCATCTGGTTACCGTGTGTCAGATGTTTCAGGATATATTATTACATGTTATGAAATTTCATTCTAGCTGAGATGTTGATTGGCCTAGTGGTTTAAGCAGTCGCCATGCTGCTTTCTACTGCGTTGAGTGTTGTGGGTTCAAACCCCGGATGGGACAATAGTTTTGAGTCAGATGTTGAAATTTTTATGTTTGCGACATAGTGTTAAACAAAGAGGCATAAAATAAGACTTGAGATACTTATTGCGTTGATTTCGGTTATCGCTGTAAAGAGAAGCCTAAAAAATTATAAAATAGTATTTCCATGCCAAAATTCCTTAAAATCAGTTCAGCAGCGATTTTGTTCGATCAGTTTTTAGTTAGCAGATCAGGATAACTTTTGTTCTGGGTGCCAGTTTATAGGGTAGGGAGCCTGTCGATGGAAATTACTTGTCCTGTTAAATTCATCAAAATGTATAGCTATTGGGCCTACAAATTTAAAATTTTGGCACCTTATGTTTTTTTAACCTATATCTATACCAGGGGACGACAGTTTCTGCTGAAATGATAATGTTTTTTATTTTATTAGCAGTGAGTAAGAAATACAGTATTTTACAAATCTCTCACCAATTAAAAAAATATATAAAGGCTTCTGTACTACAGTTGAAGACACGAGCAAAATATAATATTTTTTAATAGTAAGATGATGTCGTAGTTATGTGTAGGAACGGGTGTCATTCTCTCAAAACGAAAGGGCTTCTTAGTAGGAGCTGCGGCCCGCCAGGTTGTGTTAGATAGTTGATGTTGAGATATTGTGTAAATGCTAATCGGCCCAAGAACATATCGCGATTCAGGATTACTTGTTCAATACTCCGTAGTTCTATGTATCTGCGGTAGATGGCTTTGTTTTATGTTTTTTTCGCTTACCTACATAAGTGAGTGGCCGTGTTATTTGTCATACTGTTAATTTTTTTGAAGATTAATGGTTTTTTCCGTTATTTTACCCTTAATGTTTATGAAGTGTGGCGGCTGTGATACCGAAATTAAAAATGGATCATGGAATGTTCGCAAGAAACATGTCATAAATTATATCACCTGGAGTGTCTTGCATTAAGAACTGAAACTCTGAAACGTTTGAAAACTTTACTGAAGAGTATAGGAGTCAAAAGATGTGTCCAGAATGTATCAGCACTATTCCAAAATGAGATAACACTGAGACGCCGTTTAGAAGTATTACATCCATGAATGACATCTTTACACCAAGCAACTTTGTTAATAAAGAGCGAAGTAGCAGAGTTAGATGCAAGGAAAACATTATGAACGAAAATGAGTGTCAGCATCTCGAGGAGATGCGTAATTTCGTTTGGAAATTATTTCAAAATTTGGTTAACAAAAGAGGGAATATACCACACTACGAAATAAATTTGATAAAGCTGTAAAGGAACTAAGAGAAATAAATAAAATAATGAAGTTAGTTCAAGAAAAGGCAGAAAAAGTGCAAATTTTAGAGACAAATATAAATCTGCTTACAAAAAGAAACGAACAACTTGAGGCGGAACTAAGGAAGTAAAGTCTTGCGGAAAATAAAATAGGAATCGATGGTAGTATTTCTAAGGAGCCCATATTATCATTAGCTAATGCATTAAAAGGAAATTCAACGTAAGCAGTTAGAAACTATCGAGGTAGGGTGTGTAGTGAAGGAAAACCTCTCGAAAGTTTCGGGTGGAGCTAGTAGTTGGAAATAAACGCAGGAAAATAATATCAAAATAAAACAACTTGTTAATAGTAATATTACAGACAACCAAGAATTGGCAAGGGAAGATAACTGGACTACTATTACCAAGAAAAAACCCCGGTTTCCTAACCGAGAAGTTAGAAAAGGCGAAAGTACAAATAAAATAGACATTAAAGGGACAGAATGTAAGAAATATTTACATGTCTGGCGGTTACAGAAAGATACTTCAAAGGAACTTCTGGGAAATTACGTAAAAAAATATGGAAAGGATATTTCGATTTTTGTTGATAAAATTAGACATAAAACTGAGAGAGATTGTGCTTCTTTTATTATAGGGGTTCCTTAAAGTGAATATGAAAGTGAATTATGTGAGTGGGTGTGGTTTCGCCGATCAAATGAAAAAAAGTG
This sequence comes from Hyphantria cunea, assembly GCA_003709505.1. Lineage (NCBI taxonomy): Eukaryota > Metazoa > Arthropoda > Insecta > Lepidoptera > Erebidae > Hyphantria > Hyphantria cunea. The sequence continues at coordinate 1,008,503 of PKRV01001119.1, forward strand.
ACCAAACCAGGAGATATATTGAAATAATATATCTGAATGTAAGAGGACTGCACACTATGTTGGAAGACTGTTACTACGGTATTACTTCGTCAAGCGCTGACCTATTTGCTATCACTGAAACAGGCTGCAATGAGTCCATAAAGGATTCAGAATTTATTCCTCCGGGACATACAATTCTAAGGTGTGACCGGGCAGATGGACGAAAAAATTGATGCACGTGTCTTGTGGCCACACAGCGTTTCCAGCTGCGGCGAGTGAAGACGATCGACGAAGTAAACATTGACGATCATATATTCGAATTAGTTTGTGCAACTGTTCACCATCTTAATAAATTTTTATTTTTTTAGTAATATAAAAATTGTTAATAGTAATGGTCGTTGTCTGGACCTAGTGCTTAGCACCTTCGCGGAGTGTGAGAGCGTAGTGGTGCGTGCGGCGGAGGAACCGCTGGTACTGGTGGATGTGCAACATCCACCGCTTGTCCGTCTGTTTGCCTACCCGGCGGTGGTTGCCCTGGCGTCGGTGTGGCGGCGCCACCGTATCATCACCGTTATACCTCTGATGAGAACATACACGAGACATTTCCGAGATGGAATTTTAATAAAGCTGATTTTCAATCTATGAAAATCGGCTTTATTAATTGACTGTTCTCCGCTATATCTTTTGAATGCAGAGTTGAGTCTAATTTTTTTTTATGATTGGATATATTCCATCATCAATGATTGCGTTCCCAGAAAAAAGCGTAGTAGTGTAAACTCCAAGTAAACCTACCCCGAGTGCTACACTGTTGAAATAATTTGTATCATACAACTGAAATCAGTACTTCATAAGCGATTTAAAAAGAATAGACAAAATCGTGATTACCAGGCTTTCGCTCGGTTTAGGGCAATGATAAAACATAAGGTACGACTTGCTAAACAAGAATATCAAGACCGCATGCAGAGCGAATTCCAGGAGGATCCTAAATCGTTCTGGAACTACATCAAATCAATGAGAAGTTCAAGTAATCCACAAACGATTTTAAAAGACGGGGTAGTACTTGCAGGGGATGAGTGCGTTAAAGAGTTCGTGGATTACTTCCATTCCATATATGAAGCTTGATGTGCAAGTGGCAATAGCAGAGGCGGATAGCGAGAATACATCTGGATCGACTGCAGCTTCCGGATGTAAGACGCGCGTTACAGAAACTGAAACCAAAGCGGTCAGTGGGACCTGATGTCATCCCGCTATACATCTTTAGGGATCGTGGGTCGGTGTTGGGCCATTGGCTTCACATTTACAATGAGTGCTTAAGCGCAACGATGTTTCCAAACAGGTGGAAGTTTACTCGTGTCATATCAGTTCCGAAAGGCGGATCGGGTTCAAGGGTCGATGAATACATGCCTATTGCGGTACTGTCGATCCCAGCGAAGATTTTCAAATCTGCTATCCACATTAGTATTTTGTTGCAAGTGAGCCCGCAGCTTGCAGATGCTCAGCATGGATTTCGACCTCAAAGGAGCACCACTACCTAACTGTTACCTAATTAGTAACCTACACGCTTACATAACAGAGGTGGTCCCTGTGGTAGATCGAGGAGGTCGAGTTGACGCTGCATACTTCGACTACCGATAATCATTTGACCTGGTCAATAATGACGTACTACTGAGGAAGCTAGCGGGCGTAGGTTGCATTCCACACATGCTTAAGTTTTTGCCAGCTATATGCAAGATAGGCACCCATATTTCACCAGGTCAGGCGTAAGTCAGGGTAGCAACCTTGGCCCACTAGAATTAGGCACCCATATTTCACCAGGTCAGGCGTAAGTCAGGGTAGCAACCTTGGCCCACTAGAATTCATCATAATGGTTAATGATCTACCCAGAGTGGTCCAAGATGCAAAATGCTTAATGTTCGCAGACGACCTCAAGCTCTCCCTCCCTATAAGTAACTTGGAGGACTGTAAGAGGCTTCAGACAGATATTGATAGGGTGATGAGTAAAGACAATTTCTTGCGGTTTAACACCTCAAAATGCCTAAAAATCACCTTCTCATGCAACTATACAGTAGACAAGACACCGTTGGGAAAGGGTCACAGAAGTTAAGGATTTAGGGGTTTGTCTTAGAACTGAGCTAAGATTTCGTGGTTCTAATATTGTCACTTGTTGTAAAAAGGCTTACAGAAACTTAGGTTTTGTTTTCCGAACGGTAAAGGACTTCAGCCACCTCAATACAATTATAACATTGTATAACGCACTAGTAAGAAGTCAGCTAGAGAGTAACGCAGTTATCTAGGCCCCACATGAATCTAAATATGACCTCATATTGGAACGACTTCAAAGTAAATTTATAAGATTTTCGTACCAGAGATACTATGGAATATATTCATTTTGTCCATTGATGTATCCCACGCTATTTGTTCTGGGCATGGTGGGATACAACGAATTGAGGGTCAGAAGGGAACTAACACTAGTCTCGTGCCTGTTCAGAGTACTTAGGGATAGGATACAAAATACGGACATGCTAGGCCGAATCACAATAAGTATTCCAGACAGATAGTGTGGAGGCGCCGCCAGTCGCCGCTGCTAGCTGTCCCGAGCAGGCGCACCAACCTACTGAGCGAGGCGCCGTTCTCGCGCGCGCTTCGCACACTTAATTTAATTGCGGATGAGGTAGACTTATTGTATTGCTCACTGAGTGAATTCACAATGACAGCATTAAAAATCATTAGTTATCGTAAAAAGAAGATTGTAAAATAATTAAATAGCATATTTGTTGTATATGTGAGATTCGCTGCAGTTACATAAAATATTAATAACGTAAATAAGTATATGTTGAAATATTTATTTTAAATATCATTATTTTTTATTCCAGGCCACCTAAGTTAGCAATTGTAAAACTTCATGGAATCTCCACTGAGAATGGTTCGAGACTACTCGAGGAATTATATAAGGTGGCTATGAAGAGTCGCGGTGAAGTCTGTATCTACGAACTGGCACAACACACTGAGGTATGAAATCGTGGTGGTTAGCGTTGATCACTTCTTGGTAGGAGAAAATCTTACTAGTTCGCGTCTCCGACATGCTGGCGTCACAAGACTTCTTTGGCTGGGTTAAACACTTTTTCGTAGTGGAAAATTTTATGGGTTCGTGTCACTGACATGCTAATGTTTGATGTTCATATTTTTTTACACATAAATTTTACCACAGAACAAATAGAAATGCATTCGACATAATTTCTTAAGTAATACTTTGTGGCTAGGAAACACACACAAACTAATAATATTATACAGACTTAACGACGTCGATTCTAAATCGTCCAATCTTGAACTAAATCCTTATACCTTTAGCATTAGGTAGCGTTGCACTATTCATGTTTAGAGGCGGGTCTTCAATACACCCTACAGATGTAGTCATGTCGATAATAATTAAATTTTCTAAATTTATATGAGGAATAGTTCTTATTTATAAATACCGTTATCATATTTTTTTACATCAAGGTCACTATCTGATAAATGGACTGAGCAAATGGTTGTTTTGTCAAAACATATGTGTTGTACATCTAATCTAAGAGTTTGAGGTTTCATACTTTTCAACACGATACAACTTTCTATAGATGTAACAAACATAATCTCAATCACTTTTCTGTAGAACCATATAATTATGAGGTTGTTTGAGGACGATGCCGCAACGGGCACGACACTTTTAGTGAATAGGTTTCCTAATGACTGCTTAAGGCGCTTCATGAGCTGGAGACGCATTTGCAAGAAAAGGCATTCCTAATTTACATACACGTATGAAACCTAACTCTTCCACCTCTGAAGGTCATGAAATGGATGCACTCACCAACTGAACAAAACAGCTCGAATGCTTACATTTTAGGTTGAACTTCTGTGCGAGGCTAGTACTGCCCCGGTTGAGCCGGCTATTCGTACTGAAATCGGCGTATATACTTTTAACTTTTACATATATTATAACTTTGTGGAATGCAAATGAACGATATGAATTAAGAATATTTTACTCTTTCAGCAATTTCTCACAGACCACAATAAGCCAATACTTTCATTCTATGAAGAGATGGTCAAGCAGAAAACCGAACAGGAACAGTTGAAACTTCAGGATTTGAAAGCTAAAGAAAATGAAGAGGTATATAATTAATTGATAATTTCGTATTTGTTTGTTTTTAACCAACTTCAAAAAAGGAGGAGGTTCTCAATTCGACGGTATTTTTTTATATTTGTTACCTCGAAATCTTTCGACCTGGTGAAGCGATTTAGATGATTCTTTTTTTACTTGAAAGATGCTGCTTCTCGTGTGGTCTCATTACAATTCTTGAATGCATTTTTTTTGTTAAAATTTTTGATAACTCAAATCATTTTTAAAGGACGGCACAGTGATTTAAACGGCCATCCGCCGCTTTCTACTGCGTTGAGTGTTGTGGGTTCAAATGCCACATGGGATTACATTTTATGTGATTCATTAATTGTTATTCTAACTCTGGGTGTTCTTTTGTTCCCTTCAAGGCGTGTTTGTAAAGTCTTAACAGAGAGGGTCTAAATTAGAATGTTTTTAAAATGAACTTCTTTAGGTGCACAAAAATCAATTTTTGATACACACCGTCAACTTCACTGACATGCTGACGTCACGAAACTTATTTGGCCGCTTTGAGCATTTTTTCTGGTCCTCTCCCCATGTCTGAATAAAACTCAGGTCATTGGTTCCATGGTCTTTAAATTATTTCGCTATTTAGTTCTGTGTAGTACTTCACAGTACTAAATAGCGAAATAGTAGTATAGTACTTATATCGTGTGTGTGGATTCGATATGTGTTAATTTTCTTTCCACCTGTAAAATTTCAATATATGTGTGTTTGTTATACATTGTACATTTTATTAAATGTTGTAGCGTCAAAAAATGAAAGATGAAATACAGAAGCGGCAAGAAATCCTGCGTTCCGCAGGCAGGCAACGCTCACATAGATCCAGTATTAGCCAGGAGGCTGATAGCTTGGATGGAAAAGGAGATGCTACAGATCTCGTCTAGTAAGTTATACTCACGACTCCGCCTACATATATATCGGTTGCCGCGGTTAACAGTAGCCTATGTATTTCCTCAAGAATCAAAGTATTACCATGCTATATTTCATTGAAATCGGTGAAGTGTTTTAGACGTGAAATCATTACAGAAAGAGAGATCTATTTTCGAATTTATAATATCACTAGATTTGGCCGCAGCTCGGTGATTAGAAACAATCACCGAGGGTAAGCAACGACGGCGCGGTCAGTAACTGGATGGGTAACCGTTGGTGGCATGTTACCATGATTCGGAGGTCACGAGCAGTCGGTCCCTGTTGTTATCACACGATAACAGTCGTGAAGTTTAGTTGGAGGCATTTGGGCGGCTTAAAAACATCCAACGGCAAGATACGTAGCCACAACGTATTCTTGCCAGTCCCCAACCCGCACTTGGCCAGCGTGGGGACATATGGCCTTAACCCTCTCCTGAGAGGAGACCCGAGCCCAGCAGTGGGACATTATGGGTTGTTGATAATGATGATTTGACCGCAGCTAGCCTCGTTTGGATATCAGTTATCGGAGTAAAAAGTAGCTTATTAAGCAGGAAGAATTAAAGTACCATACCAAGTTTCATTGAAATCGATGAAGTGGTTAAACCATTTAAGGCGTAATATACAGATTATAATATACGGAGGCGCTCATAGCCCAGTTGCACTCGGTGATTAGAAACAATCATCGAGGGTAAGCAACGATGGCTCGGTCAGTACCTAGATGGGTGACCGCTGGTGGCATGTTACCATGAGCGTCTTCGTGATTCGGAGGTCACGTTAAGCAGTCGGTCTCGGTTCTTATCATTCGATAACAGTCGTGAAGCTTAGTTGGAGGCCTTCGGGCGGCTTAAAAACATCCAACGGCAAGATTTACGTACCCACAACGTATTCTTGCCAGTCCCCAACCCGCACTTGGCCAGCGTGGGGACGTATGGCCTTAACCCTCTCCTGAGAGGAGACCCGAGCCCAGCAGTGGGACATTATGGGTTGTTGTTTGTTTGTTTATACAGATAGATTAAAATACTTTCAAATTATTGTATTAGTATCTATTATTATGGTATAATAGTATGGATTAGTTTGATTTGAACGATAAAAAAAGTGACCGGTGTCAGCTGGCAACACCCTTTAATCCGTATAAAATACTATTCTACTCTATGGATATGTGTTATCTAATCGGGTCCCATAGTGACATAATCCACATAACGTAACAATGTGAGGGTTTTTGCATCAACTTTTTGTTTTACCCTACTAAACGACGCTGACTCAACAAAATGCCAAAAAATGCCAAATGAGTATACGGTTTATTTCAAGTTTCCGTTGTCTTTGTAGTGATGTTAATAAAAAAAAATAAAAAAATAGTTTATTTCGTTAACAAAAAACAATGTCGTACAATAGAAGTTGGATCCTCCTTTTAAGCAAAAAAAATGCCTGTAATAGGGACCGCTCTCACATTTTTTATATACAAATAAATGTTATTAAGCATATTTTGTTTTTAGACGCCAAATGCGACACCCAAGGTGAATAAGGATAGTGTCTGTCTGTGTTGTTAATCCGTATCACACGAAAAATAATTTAATTTATCAGTAGAATATAAAATATTTTTAACCGATTTTAACAAAAAGAGGATCTTCTGAACTGAACTTCTCCATTCGACTGTTTTTGGAAGAAAAAGCTTCCTACCAAAAAGTGCTCAACACGGCTAGTGTTGAGCACATTTTGGTAGGAGAAAATGTTATGAGTTCGTGTCACCGACATGCTAATATTTGATGTTCATAATTTTAATTTAAACATTATGATTTTTTAATTTTACCATTAATTTTACAATTTACATTCTAAGTTATAAGTTTTCACTTCTATCGGCAGTCCTCATGATTGCTCATTTTTTGCGTTCGTTACCTCAGAACTTTCGACTGGGTGAACCGATTTTGATGATTCTAATTTTATTTAAAAACTGGTACTTCTCGTGTGCTCTCATTTCCATTGGTTCAGTACTTGAAGTTGTTTTGAAAACAAAACACTTTTTCATTTATTTAATTGAGTGTTTTTTTTCTCTGGTTCATAGTTATGCTGATGAACATTTGTCACCCACTAAGAAGACATCTGGACCTCGCACAGTCGATGTGCCCTGTACCTGCAAAAGTAAAGGGCTCAAAACATTAAGGATTAACCATAAAAATCATAAAAAAGTATACATCGGAAATTGTTTGGGTAAGCAACTTTAGGCCTGTTCATCTATCCTCTATCTCTATACATCCTCGCCGGCTCTCTTATGCAAGTCGTCCTGCCACCTTGCAGAGGGTGTCTAAGTCCAGCAGTGAACTGCAGCGGGTGATGATGATGAAGCAACTTTACATTTCATCGCTCTTGTACGTAATCAGTTAGATCAGCTGATTATCTGGTTGAGTTCGATATAGTAACACAAAAGTGTTTTCGTTGTTTTTATAGATTAACGATTATTTATAAAGTGTGGTGCGGTGGTAGCGTAGCACAGCAGTCGTGTGAGGTCTCCAGTTCGATTCCCGGGTCTATTCATGTTTGTTTGATCGGCAAATGTTTGTTTTGGAGTTTGGGTGTTTCCGAGGATGTATATTCCTTACGCGGAAGTGAAAAAGCGAACAAAACAAATAAACAATTTTTTTATGAAATAAGGGGCAATCGAGCAGATGTATCGCGTGATGGTAGGCGATAACCGCCACACTTGGACACCCGCACCACCAGAGGTGTTCGTCACAAGTGCGTTGCCGGCCTTTGGGAAATGGGGGGAGAGGTTGGGGTATGAGCCTGTTTCACACCGGTTTTCAGTGAGGCCGTGGTATCACTCCGGTTAAGCTAGCCCATTCGTGCCGAAAGCGTGGCTCTCCCGCTGTAGTTCAAATATAGATATTAATTTAGGCTCATGTGCAGGCAAACATACTCTTCTGTACTCCTTCGGCGATATTATTTCTATATGAATACGTACAAATATATGATTTTATTCATTACAGGTCATTCATCAAACGGTTCAACCACTTACCTGGCGATAGACGACGATGGTGACCGCCTCGTAGCCAAGAAGTGGATTATTTCATCTATTTCCGACTTCCAAACTCGAAATCGACAGCTCTCTTCCATTCACAATGATCTCAAAATCATGTCCCGACTGAACCACCCTAGTTTAATCCCATACATTGCCATGGAAACTTGTAAAGAAACATCAAAAAAAAATTCAAAACAATACGTCTATTTGTTCAGAAATTTTGTATTGGGAACTTCATTGAAATATGTCAAAAAGAGGTTGTTCGGTAACAATGAACAAAATGAGTGTTTAAAACTAATCAGACACGTGGGGTTAGGGTTGTTAACGGCATTAAAAGTGTTGCACTCTGTGGGGTTGGTCCATAGGGATGTGAGGGTTGAAAACGTTTACCTGGATGATTTTGGCAGCGTTAAGCTTGTAGGGATCGATCTTGATATGACTCTCGTAGAGATGCTGGATGAGGAGGGCCTTAGTGACAAGTAAGTATTATACCATGATAACTAATAAGTATTAATAATATAATAACTGGGTGTTGCCCGTCATCATTGTACTTTTACAAAAGCAACCATCTTAAAAACTACCTTATATCATCAGCTTTGTTTCAATCAAATTCCTGTTAAAATCGGTACAGCCGTTCCAGAAGTTAGCAGGACACACGTCTAGACAAAAATTTATAAAAAAACTGTTTTTTGACAGGCTGGATAACCGTCAATAATTTTATTTGTGTCAGTTGGTACTTTTCCCCTTATTATCCTAAACTGAATACTTTTAATTCATTATCAATATAATTAAATAGTTATTATTATATTTTCATTACAGACAATCTTCTGCTCAAGACATATACGCAACAGGTCAAATGCTTCTGTCCATCTTGACACAAGATCCGACATGCGTAGATATACCTGCAGATCTGCCCAGCATAGCAAAGGATTTTTTTGCTAGGTATGTTCGATCATTTACGGTTTTACGAAAAGGTATGACTCATTGTCACGTTCCGCAAGAGCCGAGCGTGCAAGCGAGAGCGCGGAACAAATGATAGAGAGACATGATCGGCCTAAGCTTTTGACTTGTGACGCATTTTTTGCATCAATATTTTCTTACGACTTTAGAACGTAAAATTATCGTCCGTAAATCGACGTTACATGCGACCAATTTTGTCAAGTTTTTTTCCCGTTTTAGGGGGTAGAATTTAACAATATTTATGATAGTTTTCATGTAATTATAGTCCGTAAAATAGAACTTGATCTCTGTGAATGTCACTTGTGTCATTTCAGAATGAGGTACAATTTAGGTGTGAATTCCTATATTTATTGTTATTTATTTCCTTTGTGATAAAACTGGCACGTTAAGGATGAAAATATAGGTGATGTGTCACCTATATTTTCTCTTCAACGTCATCGTTCTCGTAGCCATCAATCACAGAGATCAAGCTATATTTTACGAACTGTAAGTGATAAATTATGTACCATAGATAATGTTTACTAGTTATCGCCAATAGCTTCGCTCCATAGAGTGACACTATAGAAAGTAGGCATACACAGTCGTTCCGCTATGACGAAATATAAGTTCAAGTGTTAAAGTAGGCTCTTTTGTAAGTTTGTAGTGACAAGCTATTGCTTTGAAATGATAACTTCTCATGGAAGGGTAAACCGCTTCGTAACGTAACGCGTTACGTCGCCAGTTTGTTTGGCTTCCCTTTCACGCATACGGCAAAGGTCAGCAGGCGCCTCCGCTCTCAATCTAACCCACAGCGCTATCTGTGAATGGTTCAACTTAGATTAGTTTAAATTATCACTTCTGTCGGGCATCCGGAGAGGCGTACGTTTATGTTTTCTATAATATGTATGTCTGAAGATGTGTAAATGACAGATGGTTTTGTATTGGAAAAAGAAGCTATTGCTACTCAATTGTGTTCGGTGGAACGCGTTGCTCTATGGCTTCGCTCACATGAAAATTTTTTATTAGGTATGTGTTACAAAATAGATTGAGATAATGTACAGAATTATTCGTTAATCTAGCGATTAGTGTGGTATACTCGCAGCAAGAATGAAAAAGAATTGAAGATATCGACAGTTTTATTATTTATAAATAGTGTTGTGACTAGCTAAATGACACGTCTCGCGTTCGGTTAATTGAAGTAATCAACTATTTATACGGTATTTTCCAATGTTTTCTACCGCTTTACAATGCAAGTACCGATCAAGATACTCGGACTTGTATGAACTAACCGATACAATACTTATATAAAGTATTCTATCGGTCAATTTAACTATCATAATACAAGCTCTAATTACTTTAAGGCTAGATGGCGTTGTGTGTGATATGTCCGAAATATTTAAAAATAATTATTATTTATTAAAGAAATAAACTTTTTATTGCCAGGTGCTTTACTGAAGATGAAGATAGTCAGTGGACGGCCGAACAGCTCATAAAACACTCCTTTCTGGTTGATGTTCCCGCCGAGCTGCTGGAGAGTAAAGAAAAGGATGTACACGATGGTAGCTCTGACGTAAGAAACTTTAAATAAACGAATTGACAAGAAAAACTTTAAAAAAATACAATCCGACAAGTTAAACACTTGATAAAATTTAAATAGTTATGTCAATTTGTGACATCATTGCCATTCATTAAAATCGGTTCAGTAGTTTATACGATATGGTGGAACATACAAACGTATAGTAGTCTGTAGTCTGATAAAGAAAAATATCGGGGAATGCGCTAATCTCAGGAAGTACTGATCCAATTTGAAAAATTCTTTCAATGTTAGTTGTCGAGGCAGGCTATCACACTAATATTATAAAGATGAAAGATTGTGAGTGTGAATGTATCTATGTTTGTTACTTCACGCGCAAACGGCAGGACTAATTTTAATAAAATTTGGGCGGTAGGTGTTTCTATTGAGAGCTTCCTTTCGTGCGCTGCGTAAATCGTTAGTTTCACAAAATCATCATGCAATAGCATTATTTTTTTACCGTGTGTGAGCACGCTTCGGAATGTATGGCCACGGCTCGACCAGAGCGATGCCACGGCCTCACATAAAACCGGTATGTAACAGTGCTTGTGCTGTATTTCATCGAGTGAGTGAGGATACTGGAGGCTCATACTCTAACACCTTCCCCCTCATACCCGTCCATGTTCATGGGAGGCGTTTAACAAATGCACTGAAATTAATTTTTATAAGCATAATTATTGGACCTTCAGAATAGAATACCTATCAATAGTTTAATTTAGCGGATTTTTATATATTTCTAACCGACTTCAAAAACGGAGGAGGTTTTCAATTCGACTCGTATCTTTCTTCATGTTCGTTACCTCAGTACTTGCGTTTGGGTGAACTGATTTTGATTAATCTTTTTTTATTTGAAAGCTTGGGCTTCCCGTGTGGTCTAATTTGGTCGTTCTTGGAGTCTTTTCTTTTTATTTTAATTTTTTTTAATTCACCTATAAGTAACTTGTTACATATACAGGATGACGAAGCCATTAAGAATATACCTTATCCCGGTCCAGAGACGAGGAATCAATCCCGTTTATATAAAGACTTTGAAGTTCTCAGCTGTTTGGGAAGAGGGGGTTTTGGGGACGTCTTAAAGGTAAGTCACCTTCATGTATTAGTTGAAGAAAAATTGCAGATCACATCAACAGTCGTTAACAATCCGGGTAAGGCTAACACGTTAGAGAGTAGCATTATGCATGCGTTCCCCACTGTCGAAGTATAAGCCCAAAGACACAATCAGGCTAAAAGTTTTGTAAGGTTTTTCTCACAAGAAATTCTTAGTAGCAGCCTCGTAACGTGCTCTACGTTAAGCCATCGGTCCCGTCTGTCAGGAACATCTATGGCAATCGTTATTGGGAATCATGTGCCCTTAAATATACTAACAATTAGTTTAACCTTCGAATTTACCGCCCACAGGGTTGCGGAGGTCCCATGACTGTCGCTCCTTTTAAAAACTGATATTCATGTAAAACTGGTTGAACTAGTCGCCGACTCCAAATAAAATAGGGAATAATAAAGGATTAATGATGATGTGTGCGTTCTTAGTGACAGACGTTTTTGTATTTGAGTCTTAAATGTGTGTGAAGATTTCCCTCCGAAAAAAATGACACTGTTTTGTATCGTTAAAGGACGCTATAACAAGCTTCTTAGGTTCGTTGAACTTTGTTGGCCTATGAGTGCGGTACATAGGCCTTCTCTTAGTAAGGGGGTTTTGGCATACTTATACTACGTTTACCAGATGAGTTGGTACAAGGTTTGTTTAAAGTTTGCCTTGTTTTTGCAGTGACGTTGTCTGACTTACTTGCTTAGTAGAATTGAAATTAATTATTATTACATTACGAAGTTTCCCCTCAATAAGTTGAAGTCTCTTGGAATCTTGTCAGTTTATTATAGAAAGGAAGATGTTTCAATTTATCTCTTTTGAATTCCAGGGAAAGAATAAACTGGATGGAGGTTTCTACGCGATTAAACGTGTCAAGCTTAATCCTGAGAGCGTCCAGCTAAACAAAAAGATCACTAGAGAAGTCAAGTTACTATCCAGACTGAACCACGAGAATGTAGTGAGGTATGGTTTTCAGTTCGTGCCAAATATTTACACATAAAATGTATGGAGTAACAAATGTCACCATAAAACGTATTTATGTACATGGGATATATATGTAATTATGCGTGGCGACTTCCATAAACAGCGCTAATGGAAACACACAACAGAGCCATCTACCGAAAATACATCGAACTACGGAATAACTACTAATTCTGAATCACGATATAGAAGTTCTCGTCCCGATTAGCATTAAATATATATATACAAAATTCCAAAATTAACCATTTGGCCGCAGCCCGCTAGGTATGATAACTACGACTGGTCGGAGGATCCTCCTGTGTTGGATGTCCCATGGCACTCGTTTATTTACAATATGCAAATAACAATACATAGTAAATATTTACATATTTACATTTCCAGTATGCTATATATGTAAATAGTTTGACGACCAGATGGTGTAATGTCTTGTCACATAAACTTACTTAATATGGCACTAGATGGCGTTGTGGGAACATTTTTGAAAAAAGTATTTTTTTCATTTGTTTTACATACTTTAAAGCTTTTGCTTTTGTAAATGTGCAACAACAGCCGCGTGTAACACCTCAGGGCTAAACTAGTGCACATGTATAAAGTTAAGGAGAATTTCCAGATACTACAATGCATGGATAGAGTCAACGACTGCCGAAGAGACAGTGGAAGACGACGATAGTGAGGACAGTACAGAACCATACGTCAAACGACAGGCGGAGAGTCTTCAAGGTAAGGCACAGAGTCTTTATAGCAATAATTAAAAAAATCCAATTCGTAAAAAGCCCAGATATGAAAAAAGCACACACACTCGTGCACTCGCCACTCGCTGCATACACATGTGTATGCAGCGAGTGCACAATGTGGCTTCCATTACTTCACTATCGGTAGAAGGCTTTCAACATCATGAAATATTAACTATCGAAAAGTTTACGTAAAATACACAAAAACATCAATAATAAAACATAAATAAAAAATAATAATAACAAAACCTCACTAACTCTCTCTAACTCTAAAGAAGGTTGCGAAACAATTGAAAACTATTAACAACTTGAATGTACATAGACAAGATGCGTGTTTGTGTAATGTACGTTCACAACGTACACACACAAGGAAGACTGGACGTGTAACAACCTCCCCCTCCACACCTTAACGTCCCGCTGATAACTAAAACTGTATTCTGCACATCGACACCGACGATGTTCCGAATCGTTTATTCGATAGTATAATTGTTACATTTAACTATATTTTACAGGGATCATTGCAAAATTAGGCCAAGAAGTGAAAGTAGAATGGTCCATATCGGAAGGGCCAGTCCAGAATACCAACGTGACATCAGACAGCGAAGAAAGTGAGGAAGAGGACGAGAGAGACCCTTGGTTTAACATGATTAAGTGAGTTGTTCACTTGAATATTATCACACACACAAACGCGCCAACGCACATAAACACTCACACACACGTGTTTATATGTGCGCGTTTGCGTGTACGTAACAGATTGAAAATCAATGAATTTGATTATTATTACCTAAACTTAACATGAGAGCACTTTATCTACGAGCAACGTCGTGTTGCGAAGTAAGTCTAAAATAAAAGTAGGCAAAGTTATTCCTCACTAGTTTATGCACGTGGTTCCGCCTGCGTATATGTCGGTTTTCGCGGCAAATATTAGCCTATGTGTTATTCTGATGTATCAGCTATATTACTGTAAAGTTTCATCCAAATCCGTTGAGTAGTTTTTACGCGAAAGAGTAACAAACATCCATCCAAACAAACTTTCGCATTTACAATATTAGTAGGATATCATCAGTAATCTGCCAGTGAAATTCCCGTCAAAATTGGTCCTGCTATTCCATAAACTTCTCGCTACAAACAGACAGATACACAGAAAAAAAATTTGAACTTGACTTTTTGATGTAATTACCGTATTTCCTTTTATATGCATTTAGTGAAAAAGCTCTTTATTCTGAATTTTCTTCTTTCATTCTCTTCTATCACTTGTCTATTAACCGCATACCACCACCTTCCTGGCCATATCTTCTTTTCGTAATCCATCCATTTCTTCTTACTACTTCTACTTTCTACTCTTATATCCGTCGCCTCACATACTTAAAATTTTCTTAAATACATTTTGCTCATCTCTACGCATAACTATACCCAAATCATTAGTAAGTGAAAATTCAAATCAGCCTTTTTTTACGACTATGGCTTAATATTTGTGTTAAACTAGAATCTAAAGTTCTTCAATAATTCCAGACCCGAAGAAGACGAATCAAGCTGCGGTATACAGTTCGAGGCGGACTCGAATCAATCACAGACGATACCCTCACAAGATGGAACCGACTCACCACAAACCGCCAGTTCTGAGAGGATACTGAAATGGCTGTACATACAAATGGAGTTCTGTGAGAAACATACTCTTCGACAGGCTATTGATAACGGTCTGTACCGAGAGAACTACAGATCTTGGAGATTGTTTAGGTATAAAACATTTTTTTATATTTGCTAGGTGCCTGCCTCGGTGGCACAATCGTGGTATGTAAGACTGCTGTGGTTGTGGTTTCTGGATTAAATCCTGGGTCTGACCAAATTTTTCTATGATTTGCAAATATCTGTTTGGTGGGTGTTTTCTATATAATAATATGTATGTATTTACCTGTTTGGTGGGTGTTTTCTGTATAATATGTAATTATGAATAAAAGTATATAAGTATTCTATCAGTCAGTCTATCTTTTATAGTACAAAATCTGTTTCGTTTGAAAACTAGGTGGCGTTATGTTTTAGGTGTGTAAAATAATTATTTATTATTTTATATTTAGTTTTTTTTTTACGGAATAGGGGCAAACGAGCAGACGTATCGCCTGATGGTAAGTGATTATCGCCGCTCATAGACAACCGTAATGCAAGAGGCGTTACAAAAGAGTTGCCGGCCTTTTAAGAAGCAATACGCTCTTTTCTTGAAGATTTGAAGGTCGTATTGTTACGGGAATACCTCAGGCGGCAGTTCATTCCACAGTTCTGGTTGTAGTTGTAGACTGTCGACCATCTAGATGATGCATACAGCCAAAGTTTGCCCACGGCTCGAACCGAGTGTATGTTAAATTTAATTAAAATCGGTGCAGTGGTTCAGCCGTGAAAGCGTAACCAACAAGCCGACAGAGTTCCTTTCGAATTTATATATTAGTATGGATTTTAAGGGTGGCTTTTATTACGTTATTTTTTCTTCTTTCATACAGAGAGATAGTGGAAGGCTTAGCTCACGTTCACCAGAGAGGCATGATACACAGGGACTTAAAGCCGGTCAATATATTCTTGGACTCGAACGATCACGTTAAAATAGGAGACTTTGGACTTGCCACCAAAGTATTTACTGCACTGCCTGCAGATGGTAAGATTATTATATTACATAAATTATTTATTTATAACTAGTTTTTGACTACACCTCCAAAGAGTAGCCTATATCCTTCCTAAAGAATCAAAGTAAATCTATGCTAAATTTCATTGTAATAGGTGTAGAAATTTAACCGTGAAAGTGTACCAGACAGACAGACAAAGTCACTTCGAATTTATGGTATGGAATATGGATTCCTATGTATGAAAAATACTTTGTGATTTATGTCTGATAATAGCGTTGCAAAGTTGAAAAAAGTGCCAAACGAATCAACTAAAAGCTTTTATCTAAGTTAATAATAGCAGCTAATATATAGTCCATTAGCTTAGATACAGTCATCTTAATCGCGCTGCCGTCGCAGGTACGGCAAGCTGCCACAAGATTAAAGGGCCTGCCTACGGCGTGCATTTACCATCAAGCACGATATGTCAGTTTACGCCGTTATATGAATTAATATATTCCTGTTTCACAACAATAACCACAATTGCCCATATGCACCGACACTTTCTAAACGAATGGACTATACAAACACTATGTAAGAACTAAGTTATATTGTACCTTATCCATTCACTCACACAGAAATCATACCTACAGTCCGTAAAATTTAGCTTGATCCCTGTGCGAGGTATAATTTAGGTGCATTTTTTTATGTTTTACTTGTGATAAAACTGGCACGTTAATAATGAAAATATAGGTGATAAATAATAAAGTCGCTTGTTCAAAGTTACTTGGTCGGTTTCGTAGCTATCTGTTACAGAGATCAAGCTATATTTTAAAGACTATAGTGCTTAAGTTGTAAAAAGAAAATTAAAATGTTGAATTTTTACAGAAAAAACTAAACAAGTTGAATTACGTGGTTCACTCACTGGGCAGGTATGAAATGGTTTTGTAATATTTTTAATTACCATGCTTTTAATTTTGTACCAACTTTTGACCGTGGCTCTGCCCGGACTCCGGCTCCGGCTGGTGTTGATTTACTTTAGGCGATCGATCGATCCGTTTAGTAGCTATCACGTCACAAATAAACATAGCTGTCAAACTTATTACAAATAACTAGTTACTTACAGAACGTGTAATAAATGCATTATTTATTAAATATTACATTTGTAGGTGGGCACAGCTTTATACGTAGCTCCTGAATTACTGCAAGACAATACTAAAGTGATATACAATCAAAAAGTAGATATTTATTCCCTGGGGATTATTTTCTTCGAGATGTTCCACCCCCCACTGGAAACCGGGATGGAACGGATCACGATACTCTCGAAATTGAGAAGCAAGGAGATTATATTGCCGAAGAGTTTTGAGGAAGACGATAAAAATGAGAAGCAAATACATGTCATAAGGTGTGTATAACAAAGTTGCTTTTAAATTGCAAATATTTGGCTAAGGAAATTGACACTGAGCAATACTTACTGGTTACGAAGTTTATAAAAACGGTGAAGTGCGAGTTGGACTTGGGCGTTGAGGGTTCCATACAAGCTTTTAGTTGAATAGTCACAAATTTAACTTTCCCGTGAGAAACTGTTGACCCCATACATCGACATAGGTCATGGTTAAAGCTTTACTTGTGTCGTCCTCAATTCTGAGGGTCGTGATCCTATTTGGAGCCATTCTGCGAGTTATAGCTATTCAGTCGGGATCGGGGGCTGTTCGGGTCGGGGTCTTTCCCCTCCATCTTATTTGTCACCATTAGTCTTTCGAGGTCGCCTTCTCTCCTCAAAAGTTTGTTTCATGTGTTTAACTTATTTAACTGCCTCGGTGGCGCTGCGGTAATGTACGCGACTGCTGTGCATGAGGTCTCGGATTCGATTCCCGGGTTCTACCAAATTATTGTTTAGTATGCATTTACAAAAAAGTATATATGTATTTATATCAGTAGTCTAGTACCTATAGTACAAGCTCTGCCTAATTTGGGACTGGTGGTATTATGTGTTAGATCTCCGAAATATTTACTTATCCGTCACCATCAGTCTTTCTAGGTTGTTTTTCGTGGTAGAACAACGCTTCGGCATGAATGGGCTGGCTTGACCGGAGTGATACCACGACCTCCCAAAAACCGGTGTACAACAGTACTTGCGCTGTGTTTCATCGAGTGAGTGAGGGTACAGTAGGCCTATATCCCAACACCTCCTTCTTCCCCAAAGTTCGGCAACGCACTTGTGACGCCCCTGGTGTTGCGGGTGTCCGTAGGCGGTGGTAATCGCTTACCATCAGGCGATACATATGCTCGATTGTCCTCTATTACAGAAAAAAGTCTCAAAAGCTCGTTTCGTATATTTAAATAATTGGTATGGTGTCAGGTGGTTGTTGAACCACGAGCCGTCTCTCCGCCCGACATGTGCGGAGCTGTTGTCGAGCCGGCACGTGCCGCGTGCTTTACCTGAAGGTGCGTTGGCCGGGATGCTGCGTCACGCCCTGAGCGTGCGTCCTGCCAGACCCTACACGCGCCTGGTGGACGCCTGCCTGGACCAGAGACCTCGGCCGGCTGAGGACTACACCTACCACAACGACATGCGCGCAAGACCCTCTGAGTTACACCGGGCACTCAAGGACATTGTCGTGAAGGTACCATTACGTACATTGTTTTAACCCTGAGGAAACAAACTCTCGCAGTCTGCTGGTCTCTGGTAAGGATCACAACAACGTACCCAAGCGAGACATGACAGAGAATGAAAACTTGAATAAACCCTACACCGACCGGTCTTTTTCTTTTTGGATGGGATTTATTCAATGGGTGTCGTAAAAGCTGACTAATGGATTAGATTGCGCAGAAGAACAGTCTTGCAAATGAAAGGAATATTTCACAGACTCTTTACCAAGTCAAAAACTCGCTAAGTCTAGAAGTAGATATTAAAGTATGTTCATGATCAAGGTACGAACATGAACATTATTTTAACCTGCAACATTATTTTATTTTAACCTGTTTGAACGTGCGACCTGTACTAAATGCCTGAGGCATTGTGGTCAAGGTCACGTAAAAAATGTTTTAGTCTTTAAATTGACCCACAGAAGTGTAGTTTCTTAGAACGCTATTGAATAAATATTTAATTTGTGAATTTTGCTGAAAGTGATATAAAAAGATGAAAAGTTTTTTTTCTGCCTAGGTATTTCGCAGTCATGGAGCAACGGAATTCGCCCCCCCACTACTGATACCTCGCGCCAAGAGGTGGGACGAGTACCCCAATGCGGTAAAGGTCATGACTGCTTCAGGGTCCGTGTGCCATCTGCCACACGACTTGAGATTACCATTTGCGAGGTGATTTTCCATTTCTTCCTTACTGAACTGTCCCTTTTGATGTAGTGGTTAGTGACCATTACTGCTGAGTCGAAGAACATAATAATCAGTATAACAGTGGCCTAGAGGAATCTAAATGCAATACAAGCGAAAATGAACCTTATTGCTCTTAAAGTCTTTATCTTACTTCAATGCCTTTAAAGTACTTCATACGTATCATACGATGTACTCCGAGCTGATTTCGGCCACTACAGCGAGTCTCAACGAAAGCCAGCCAACTATGCAATAGATATAGTGCACCTGTGTGTGCCCTAACCCGGGTGCACTCTTTGTTCCGTGAATCCGATACGACTTGGGAGAAAAAATCTCAAAACCGACAACAATTCGCCTATTCTCCGAGCCATGGCGGCAGAGACCCCACTTTCAAACTCCAGGCTGTTCTTAATAGCTTCTATGGTCTGAAAAACTCAATAAAACTATTTTGGCCGGAATCGGGAATCGAACCCTACCGCTAACCACTAGGCAATATCGTGTACATATATTAACTATAATTATTACCTAAGTACCTTAATCATATAGTTCAAAATTTAATGTATCTTCTCAGGCACACAGCGTACTTTGGAATAAAATATATGCGCCGTTATATCGTGGATCGGTTGTACAGAGAGAAACATGTTAAAGGATTTCATCCGAGCGAGATCATTGAATGCGCTTTTGATATCGTTACACCCAAAACTGGTAAATATATATTCATGTAACATAATTAACGGCCTTTAAGTCCACTGTAACTAACTGAACTCACTATAGAAAGAAGATTTTGGCCTACATGTTAGCCATTCGGGATGGTACACAGTTTGATTCAATAATTCCTTCTTTTTCCAGTTTTGTACTGTTAGCTCCATTAATCGCCTGTTACGACATGCTCGGGATGAATAGACGTCGTGCCACTCCATATTCTTATCACCACACGGACATGTTGAAAATGTACCTTGTGAATTGTACTTGTACTGCCTCGGTAGCGCAGTGGTAGCGAATGCGACTGCTGTCCATGAGATCTCTGGTTCGAATCCTGGGTCGCATTAAATAAATGCTTGTATGTTCTGCAAATATTTGTTTCGCAGTTTTCCGGTGTTTTCTATGTATAGTATGTATGTATTTACGAAAAAAATGTATTTATGTATTGATATCAGTTGTCTAGTACCCATATCACAACCTCTGCTTAGTTTGGGGACTAGATGGCGTTGTGTGTTAGATGTCCGAAATATTTATTTATAAATTATCTATTTGATAGGTTATATGTATGACACTCTCACATAAATACACACACAGGAAGATTATTAAACTTGTGTAAAGATTGATGTTCTTATAATCATTAGCCCATTAGAAATATAATTAATAGTCTCACATTGATATGACGATACATTGACATACTGTACTGTATTCATGTGCTGTCTGTTTTTTGTAAGATTGGACTTTACCGTTTGGACTGTGCCACTGATTATTCCATTCATCCTTTCCTTACAGATGCGCTTTGGTCCGACGCGGAACTGCTGGTCGTGGCAAGCAAAGTGGCAGCGGAAAGCAATCTCAAGGTAACCATACAATTGAACCACACGGAGCTGTTGAAGACTTTACTTATGTCGTGCGGAGTTCCCGTGGATAAACATGTTGAAATGTTCAATGTATTAGATGATGCTAGCTTTGGTGAGTATTATTTAGTAAGTAGTAAAAAGAATTCGACGAATTGAAAACCTCCTCTTTTTTTTAAGTCGGTTAATATTTTTGACACCTGATACACAACGCCATCTAGTCCAAAACTAAGCAGAACTTGTATTGAGGGTCGTAGACTACTGATATAAATACTATGGTTTCGCTATCAACGCGAAGATGGCAGCACTCGTGAATAAAAAACTAGTAAATGTAGTTTTGCATCTTCGAATTTGCTTTGTGCATCGCTGGGAGAAATGAAAAAACAAATTCCTTTACGATACAAGAATTTCTTTTCTTTTTACTTTGTTAGATTGGTACCTTTTTGGACCACAAACGTAATCCGCCATGTAAAGTTGAACACCAAACAGAGCGAGTTACATCACGTGTCTGCAAATGTCATCTTGTTTGGATATAATCGACGATCACTGGTTTTAAGTGCTATGATTGGTTGACGAATGGTGCCGTGACGTCACCAGCAGACGCCATGATACCACCGAGCGTTTTGACGTGAATTTTCAACTTAAAATTTAAATAGTATTTTTTTCTCCTAAAATTTTATTGTTTGTATAAATATGATTGTTTTTGATAAATTAGTCATCATGAAGAAATAATTTATACGGCACAGTGTTTGTTGTTTCATATAGTTCTTATAACGTCATCATAATCAGCCTATCGTAATCCACTGCTGTACATAGGCCTCTTCAATTGCACCCCACTTGGTCCGATTCATCATTCAGCTCTTATATACATTCTGTCAATAGGTCGTATAACCAGTCTGCAACTCCACACCCACCTGACTTCCCTATGCGTCACAGACCATGACCGAAATAATCTTCAAACCCTGTTGGAAACTGTCGTCAGCGTTCACGAAGTCAGAGAAATCGTCACACCTCTGGTGAGACAGGCCAAGTGGAGCAAAGCGGTGTCGCATTATGTTACAAGTTTGGAAGTACTGTTTAGGAATGCGAAGGCTTTGGGATGTGAGGTGAGAAACCTGGCTAATCTTCTAGCTTTTATCTTCTATATAAATAAATATGAACTCGCGAAATGTATGTACGCATATAACTTTCTAATGAAACTGGAAGGGTTATATTTTCTTCCTCTGCAACTGTACACTACCAATGGAAACCTGAGCCGTACATAATTACTTATATAAGTTTTTCGGAAACTTAAGTATGACGATATGAAGTTTGTTCGGTCAGCTAGTATATTATATATTGTATAGATAATATATGGAGAATCCGCGGAACTTTAAACTTCTTGACATTAGCTCGTTGGACCAAATAAATAAACTCCTCAGCTTTATAGTATTGTTACGTGTTCGGGTTCGATGAATTTGAGAAATAAACCTTCTGACGAGTAAAAGAAACTTTATGAAAAAAAATTAAGATTAATTTGTCGCCGAGGATGCTGGGCTAATCACTCTGATATTTGTCGCACTCTAGCTCAAATTGAACTCTAACGCGGCTCGCAAGACGCCTTTTTTATATTATATGCCGTTATTACTAGTACATTCGAGAAAGGTCGTTGACCGGTTCCAAGTACGCGTCGGCGAATGTTTTCGAATCAACCGTGTAGAAGTCAATCTATATTCGACGCTATGTATGTCAATGCAAAGTTAATGTGCCTCAAGAAATCAACGAGAACTTTCTGCAGCCGTGTCGAGTATTGTTCTGGAACGATCTTTCTTCGTAATATTATTAGAATTAAAGATAAAAGATAGGATATATATTATTTTAATACTTTTATTTATTAAATAATTTGTATCCACAGTGTCCTATAACAGTGGCGCCATTCTTAGCATATCATGCTACGCAGCACAGCGGTATCTTCTGGCAGATGTCGGTGGTGAGGAACACGGATCAGAAACGTACGACCAAGCGCAGAGCTAGAGACATTATCGCTGTTGGTGGAAGGTAATTATAATAATATATCACCTTATTGTACACTAGTTGAATAGGGTAGGTGACTGTATCGTAAATAAATACCTATGTTTCCTTCATTACAACAAAAATTGCAAAATATCTCGGAAGATATATTTTGCAATTTTTGGGCGCTCATAGCCCAGTTGCACTCGGTGATTAGAAACAATCATCGAGGGTAAGCAACGATGGCGCGGTCAGTACCTGGATGGGTGACCGCTGATGGCATGTTACCATGAGCGTCTCCGTGATTCGGAGGTCACGTTAAGCAGTCGGTCCCGGTTCTTATCATACGATAACAGTCGTGAAGCTTAGTTGGAGGCCTTCGGGCGGCTTAAAAACATCCAACGGCAAGATTTACGTAGTCACAACGTATTCTTGCCAGTCCCCAACCCGCACTTGGCCAATGTGGGGACATATGGCCTTAACCCTCTCCTGAGAGGAGACCCGAGCCCAGCTGTGGGACATTATGGGTTGTTGTTCTTTGTTCTTTATCTCGGAAGATATAATTATTACAGCATTTAATTTCTATTACTAATATTAATTAAATAACCATTGAAATATCTTGTTCAATTGAGCAGTCTAAAACAGTGACGTCAAAAGTTTGTATTTAGTACATTTTTCTCACAAAGTTATCGTTTTGTCAGATGATAAAAAGTAACTAATTTGTCACTACCTGTACCCTATTACTAGGAGGTACAACTAGCGGTAATTCTTACAGGCAACCAGATAAGTACGTATTCTATTAAGACTGCCTCCTCCTCCTTATTATGTGTTTTGTTATTTAGGCAGCATTGTAACGCTTACTATGGTGGCTTACTGAGAAGCTTTTGTATCACTGGACTTCGGGTCTCGCACTCACCAACAAAACATGACGGCACTATGCTGATATCTTCGGTTGTTCTTTTGTGAGAAGGTAGTACCGGTCCGGTTGAGCCGGCCTGCTCGTGCTGAAAGCAGCGTGGCTCTACTATCTTGTTATGGATACATGTACAAACAACGAATTATATGTGTCACATATAACTGCATATTAACAAATATATTATGAACCTGACTCATGTTATATACATAAGAAAACATTGTTCAACAGATACGACGTGTTAGTCGAAGAATTCTGGAAGGTAGCCCAAACAGAGAAGGTAGAAAGCCATGAACTGCAAACCACCTCGGTCGGGTTCTCCATGTCGCTGGATCGAATGGCCACTCTATTGGAAAAAATGGAACAAGAAGAAGTGCTGTCTGCAAAAACTACAGAGGTGTGTAAACTGCAATATTATTCCTCCAAGACTTGTTTTTTTTTTCATGGAATACGGGGCAAACGAGCAGACGTATCGCCTGATGATAAGCGATTACCGCTCATAGACACCTGCAAGACCAGAGGCGTCACGAGAGCGTTGCCAGTTTTTAGAGGATGGGGTGGGGGAGGGGGGAGGGGCTGGGGGTCTGTACCTTCAAAAGCCTCACTCACTCGGTGAAACACAGCGCAATCAATGTTTGAAACCGATTTTCTGTGAGGTCGTGGTATCACGGACGAGCCGGTCCATTCGTGCGTGGCACTCCCACGGTATATGTACCTCAGTGGAACTGAATGGTCGAGTGTCCAAAGAGGCGGTGAGTTGTGGCGGCGGTGTCTCTGGACATCGCCAACGCATTCAATAGTGTGCCATTCAGCTGCAACAAGGAAGCACTCCACTAACACGGGGTGCCAGAGTACCCGAGGCGGTTAATGGCAGACTATTTAAGTGAGGCCCCGTTATTTCATGGGCCCCGTCGTGGTCCGCCTCGCGGCGCCTCCATAGCGCTCAACTTGGTCCTCGTACCGGTTCGAGCCCAGGTGAAGTGTCTGGGCCTGATCCTCGACAGTAAGTGGCTCTTCGACGAGCACTTCTCCCAAGCTGGTCGACGCTACCTCTGGTCAGCCAGCCAGCCAGCTAGGCTGAGCCAGCGTCGCCACAAGAAGCCTCTTCATGGGGGTTGTCCGGTCTATGGTACTGTACACCGGTGTGGGTTGTGGTTCTGACCGCCCAGAATAAGGCGTGCCTATGGCGGCCGCAGAGGGTATTGGCGGTCAGAGCCATACGAGGATACCGCACGGTCCGACTGAGGCGGCGTGCGCCTTGGCTAGCACACCATCGTGGGATTTGAAGAGGTACTCTCTAACTGGTCATCCTCGAGTTTCTAACCGGTCATTCCGACTGACGTGAGTCCTTTCCGGGCACGGTTGCTTCGGGAGGTACCTGCACTCGGTCGCTAGGAGGGAACTGAGTCCTGTCTGCCATCATTGCGACTGCAGTGAGGCCCAGTACATACTGGTGGTGTGCCCCGCCTGGGAGCAGCGGCGTCGGGCCCTCACCGCCTCCATGGTCGGTAGCGACAGCAGTTTTGCCGCGGTCGCAACCTTCTGCGAAGACGTAATCTCACATACGGAGGCGGAGAAGATCGGGGAGGACAACCTCTACTCGGATCCTATCCGCCGCCGGCGACCCGGGCGCATACAGGTTAATGAGAAGCGTGTAAAAAGGTCGATGTGTGGTAGGGGGGGTGCGGGCTGGTGCTGGTGATGGTGTGGGGCGCGGCGGGCAGCGGGCGCGAGGGGCAGGCG
>PKRV01001119.1:1033991-1240656 GCA_003709505.1 Hyphantria cunea
GGATGTGAAGGGCTGTTATTTTTTGGAAGAGGAATGATGTAAGCCTTACGCCATAAAGAGGGGAAGGTACCGGAATCCAGAGAGAAGTTAATGATATGAGTAATCACAGGAAGAATACAGTCAAGGATGGTGGTAATCATGCGACGGCTGACGCCATCACATCCCACAGCATTTGAACGGATAGATAAGATTATCTTCTTGATATCATCGGGAGACACTGGAGAAAATTCAAAAGAGTCAATAGAGGGACTGGTAAGACCAGATACATAACATAGCGTTTGATGCTTAGTTTGGAGATCCAGTTCCGTTGTGGATGAGAAATGACGGTTGATATCATTCAAACCAATTTTATGATTGAAGACTTGATGTTGTCGCTTGCCTATTCCTAGAGTATTAAGAAACTTCCAGATATTGGATGATGAGGAAGACTCTATGTTTTGAAGGATATGCCGGCGTTTAGCGTTGCGTATCACTTGATTGCACCGAATACTCGATCGACCCGCTGTAAAAATGTTATTTGTTCTTAACTATGTATACGGAGAACTTCGCATCGTTCACATTTTTTATGTGACGTATTAAAACTTTAAATCAAATTAAAAAAAAGATTAAGAACCTAAAAACTGTAAATTAAAATTTACTTTGATAGTTTATTTGCCTAAGATCTCAAAATAAATTTTTATTTTCCTCTCATGTAGAGTCACGTCACATGACACAGCAATTTTTTTTATGATGAACAAGGACCTGTCGCCAGATGGTAAGCGATTACAGCCGCCCATGGACAACCGCAACACCGCAGGTGTCACAAGTACATTGTCGGCCTTTTAAAAAAGAATACGCTCTTTATATTCCTTATAGCTAAAAGGTACACGAGGGACTATGAACTCTAATTATTTAAATGGCAAATATTAAATATTTTGTTACAGATTCAGAGAATACAAGATGCCATACGCTGATGTGTTGGACTTTATTAAACAACAGCAACTTACTAATGAATTAAAAAATGCAGAAGGTAAGCCTATTTTATACACATTTGTAGTTAAATGTAAAATACATTTGATAAGATTACTAAAAAAAACATCCCAAATGTGTGTCGATCCACACCCACGGCGACAGTCAGTTTGGCGGTACAAATAGTGAAAAGTTCTTTAAGGAATGAATTGATGCACAGGAGAATGAACCTAACGTCAATAAAAATAAGATCGAATATGGATTGACTGATGATTCATTGTTGTTCGAGTTATGCTATGGCTCTTACGTCGTCCAGTACTCGTCTCATCGGACTTAGAAAAAGTGTTTCATCAACAGCAGAGCAGTTCAGTTTAAGCTACATTGCGATAAATATCTCGTTTGATATAAATTGTAAATCCAACGACCTTAATGATCATCAAGGACGATTACTGTGTGATATTTAAAGGTTTTGAGAGTGTTTAAAATAAAGCCTCTCTTAGTCTTCTCAAAGCTTAATTGTCTTTGTTTTCTTTGTCTGTGTTTGTTTTGTTTTTTTTTTGTTGTTGTCTGTGTTTTTTGTTATAAAAAAGAGTGGGCCATGAGTTAATTTGGAATCTGGAAGTTATGGATCGACGCAGGCAGGCAGTGGATTTTGGTGTTTACACCTAATTCACCTTGACAATACAGTACATCTGTACAATCTGTGGCGTCTGTTTGTTTCGATCTATGATTTTTTTAAACTGTAGCTTCAATTTAACATTCATAAATGTCACTTGGGGTCTTAATTGAATAAATGAATTCCAATTTGTCAAATTGTTTGAATGTAAAATAATTTCATGACAGTTTTTTTTATTGCGTTAATAAACTTACCTTACTTACTTAATGTCTGATGTTTCTTTACAAACTTTATTATGCTGATTTCTTTAAATTATTCGCAAGTTAAATGTAATTGTTATATATAGGTAATAGCAGCCGTACAGGAAGCTGGTCAGACAACGAAAAGTCGAATAGTTTCACATCGTCGGTCACTTTCATAACGGCCAGCGATCGTATGACGAAGAGCTCGAAGAGACTATGTGAGAATCAGGTAAAAAGTGATTTTCTGTTAGTTTTTAGCGACACCCTTTTTATGGAATAGGAGGCAAACGAGCATACGTATCGCCTGATGGTAAACAAATACCTCCGCACATGAACACACCAGAGGCGTCACAAGTGCGTTGCCGGTCTTTGGGGTATGCAGAGGGGGGTGGGGCAGCGTTTGAAGTATAGACCTCCGGTATATTCATTCACTCCGTCAAACACCTCTGTTTCAAACCGGTTTTCTGTGAGGCCGTGTTATCATTCCGGTCGAAATGGTCCGTACATGTCGAAGCGTGGCTCTTTTACGAAAGCTTTTATTACTACTGCTGAACACGGCCTCTAGGAAAATATTTTGGCGAACTATACTATAACCGTTGGGGTAAACAAGTTCTTGAGTGGAGACCGAGACTCGGCAAACGTAGTGTAGGACGTCCACAAGCCAGGTGAAGTGATAATTTGCGCAAGCCGGCTGGCAGGAGCTGGATGCGAGAAGCCATAGATCGAACTAAGTGGCGTGAAATTGTAGGACTTCGATAGGCTGATGAGGCACACCAGGCGGATTGCTATAGGGTTTGTTTCAGGGTTTTCTTCTCTTTGCAGTGATGTTATTTTGCATAGTTTGCTCTCAGTTGCCTCTTACGACACCCACGGGATGAATAGGGATGTTGACACTCCACCCCCCAAATTTTCCCCATACCATAAAAGAATCCTTAAAAATATGTTTAAGTTGTGTATTTTACCACAACCTTTAAAAACATAAAGGTGTTAAAAAAAGTAGGAGAAAACAGTCGAATTGATATTCGACTGTTTTTTTATGACTATTAGTTACCTCAGAACTTTCCACTGCGTGAACGGATTTTGGTGATATTTTTTTTATAAAGCTGGTCTTTAACATGTGGTTCTGTTTTTGAAGATGGTGTGTTTTTTGCTAAAATTTTGTATTATTTTAAATAAATGTTTTATTATCTCTAGATCAACAGTCAATTAAACTCGAAACTAGTGAACCTGGGAATGCAGTCGATGTTGAGTCGCGTGCGAGTTAATGTACTAGCATTGTCGTGTGAAGCTGCCTGCGTTAGGATGTTGTCCAGCACGCTGGCCGCTCCGGTAGAGCTCGACGAGCTGGACAGGGCATTTAAACCTGTGTACGATGCGTGAGTATATTTTATTTTGACCTCTAATCATGAAGAGCGTTTAACCGCGAATATAATCCACTTCTGGAAATAGGCCTCTATTTAAGACTACACGGTTGGCCTAGTGGTTTCAGTGGTCGCCACACCGCTTCCTATTGCGCCAAGTGTTGTGGGTTCAAATCCTACATGGGACAACACTTTGTGTGATCCATAAATTGTTGTTCTAAGTCTGGGTGTACTTTGTGTCCGTTTCATGTATGTTTGTAAAGAACCCCGTAACACAGGAATGTGTATTCCTAATGC
Organism: Hyphantria cunea; assembly: GCA_003709505.1. Taxonomy (NCBI): domain Eukaryota; kingdom Metazoa; phylum Arthropoda; class Insecta; order Lepidoptera; family Erebidae; genus Hyphantria; species Hyphantria cunea. Next base: position 1,037,456 of record PKRV01001119.1, read on the forward strand.
GGGAGTTGTAAAATAAAAAAAGATTACAAGATTTGGGAATTAGGTTTTGGCCTACTATAGCACGATGGCAGGACAGATTGTATAATGAAATCATCTTTGTTAATATTATAAATTCGAAACCCTCTGTCTGTTAAACTTTCACGGATAAACAGCTTCAACAATAAGCATGATGACGTATTCTGAAAAATCTATTTTATGATGTTCGGAAGTATCGCCTAGTGTTAAAAACAGTAACAATTCTATAAAAAATAAAGTTTTAGTATTTCTAGATTCTATAAAGGATATACAGACAAACATTCATTTTTATATAGACATATATATACAGTGCTCAAAAGAAAATATAAGTTAATAATACAAGAGAAAAGAGGTGTTAGCAATTGTAGAAAGAGAATCGATGCGAGATACTTGCAACTTGCTCAAATCGAAGCATACCTAATTTAAAACAGATGATTGAATTTACTCAATTTATTTGGATTTCAGTTTCCCTAAACGCCACAATATCCTCGAAGACGCTCACCAGGAATTAATAAGTTTATTGAAACAATGCAACCAAAATCGTTCTTCAGACGAAATATTGCTGTTCGCTCTATACTCTATACCTGACTCCTTGTGTCGACTTATTACGTGACGAAATGGTTGAATCTCACAAACTGACATAACGTTTACTTGTTTAAAGTATAGGCCGATTTTAAAACAAACGACATTATAGCATGTACAACAGCCTGAAGTAGTTTTCTCAGAAATTTTAAAGAAACTAGTTTTTTTATCGGGGTTACCAGCCTTAATATTTTTATTTCTACTACTGAGTAGGGTTGCCAGATGTGGTAACTGGTTACTGGCTGTTCAATGGTAACCGCAGCACTGGGTAAAGTCTCTCTTTAATTTTTTTTGATATCTAATCTCAAAGTGAGTTTAATTTCATTATAATGTACTCATTAAGTGTGTTATATTTACCACTGCGATGGTATAAATAAATTTAGTTACTAAAAGTGTTCTTAAGTTTAAATAAAATTTGTGTGTGTTATATTCTATTAAGTGATATGAATTATGAACATTTTGTATAAAATGATTTTGAAAATTGATAAAAAGAGTTATTCTATTCATAGGCAACAATGCCAATAATATAATCATAAAAAACAATATTATAAATACCTAACAAGGGCTCTGATAAGATAGAGCATAGTACAGACTATAGTAACCAAACCACTGATAAACAAACCTAAAGGTTAATAAACGAAACTCATTCAATCGACCTATCCTATATTATTGATGAATATAAATAAAACATTATATTATTTATGTTAACAAGGTAATTCGGCGCTTACTACATTGAAATAGAACCCATTTTTGTATTTCACGAAATGAATGTAATAAAATTAAGAATTACTAGTATATAAAAAGACTTATCTACTATAAACATACTACTGCCCTATTGTACAACAAAATTTTTGTTTAGTGAGATAAATGATTTGCTAACCAATTTTGTTAAATTTTTTGGCCAATTTTTGCCTGCAATTTTCCATATTAAAGACGAAAGTTCTAAGTGTGGTAGCATCTTCAAGGATGTCGTAAACAATTAAATAGATTATTAATATAATAATGACTATTAAAACATACAGTTAATTATTAATTTAGTTATAAATTTTAATTAAGATTCAGTTAGTGACATTATTATAATTTCGTTTTCTATCTCAACTTGTGTCATATTATGTGAAATTTGTGTCTGTTTTGTGTGGTCAAATATGTACAGTATGTCTGGTTAGGATAATGCAAGTCGACAAATGTTCAATCTTAAGAACTTAACTGGTACTTTATGTTGTAATGTAAAATAGACTGTATGCTATAAGTATAAAGGATGATTTCCACTGAAAGGCATTACATTAGAACGGATATCAAGTATAAGCAAGTTCGGCAACGGTTGCAAGTCAACGAAATAGCTGTTCTTTGGAAATTATCCTTTAGACATTGTTTATATTTGATGTTCCTCATTAAGAAGGCCAGTTTTATTTGTCTACGTTTTTCGGTATAGTTAGTTTATATATTTCTCAAATGCGAGAAGACAGTATTTGTTTTATTGAGATTCTATTGTTTTATGTCTGTGCTTCCGCAGTTCTTGGCCTCGTACTGTACTAAAGTCCATTCGCGTTCTTTAAAAAAAATAGTGACGTATCTTGCAGACAGACCAATCAGATTCCAAGGTATTGTTCGAAACAATGATTTCTCGGAACCTGATTGGCTGAGGGGAGGGGCTTAACGCATTATTATTTTCTTAACACGAATGGACGAATGGAATGAAAAAACAACTTGTTTTATAAGGCCATAAATTTATGTTTTATTCTCAACAATGACCGCCAAAGTTCTACATTTATATCTCTTTTTGTTACTTTATATATAGTTAGAAAATGATCTGACATCAGTAAGAAAAGTAACTGTATACCTCTGCCTCTAAATAATTCAAAATTAATAGTGACATCTCACCTATTGTTAGTAAGTTAAGTTTTAAGAATGATAGAAGTTTGTACAATTTAATTTTTTGTATGAAATAAACAATTTATACAATTGTGGTTCTATTTTATTCGTTATTATTATTATTTATTTATATATTTTATTTGTTTATTTGTTTATTCCTCTTTACAAAACACAACATGGCACAAAATGTGATTCGACAAATATTGATAGAAATTATAAAAGATAATAATAATATTTGGTCTGTCTTAGGTCTCTGCAAGGAGCTGTTGTCTTTCATAGGTATAATCTGTATAACAGATCACCCGGAACAAAACTAGTTATCGAACTCAAATAAAGTTTCGTTTTCTATAAAAGCTTTTGGGTGCGAAATTTTCTATAACTGCTTACAATACCTAGTTACTACTTGGCAGTGTAAGCAGTTACATAAAATTACCACTGCAATATTTTGAATTGAAAATCAAAACCCAAGTTTGGATCAAGGATGTGATAAATAAAATGCCGATGCCTTATAGTAAATTATTTAATGATTTTTGAACAGCGTTATTTAAGTTTAATTCTCTTGAACAAAAGTGCGATATTTTTACATAGTATACAATGAAGTCGATTCCGCTGTCTGTTCGCTTACATCCTTTAAACTACTCAACGGCTTCTAATGCAGTTTTCAGCAATATATAGAGTGAAGAGGAAGTTGTAATACATGCATATTATAGTAGAAGAAATCCGAGAGTTTCAAAGACTTCCGCGAACCGGGCCGGGTCGCTAGTTTTAAACATAAAACGCCTTGATCGGCCACATGGCTCTCCATTATACTGACACAAGATTTCTAACTCCTAATACAATAGGTTTTATGGCACGCCGGAGACTGTTGCGTAGTTACTCTCGAGTGCATAAACGTCTCTCAGCAAACGATTAAACAATTTTATTAGCCTTCAGCAGTCTATTGCTTTCGACATAGTACTTGTCCCTCCGCTATCGAAGCTAATCCATTTCAAGTAACTACCTACCTTTCTGCTTTCTTAGGAAAAGGATGCAACATCAAATAAGCCTAGTTTTTCTATATATTTAATTATTGCTGAAAGTATGAGATCCAGAGAAAGAGAATACTCCTTCCAATCATCCACCTACATCCCATCTAACCCCATTAGTACAGATTCCATCAAAAATCCAAGTATTAAATAATCTGTCTGCAGAAGAATTAGGTTTCCGCGTCGACAGTTTCATGTTCTAGTTGGAGTCTTCTTATTCCTATCATCAGATCAGAAATCGTATTCTGTTGTGATGTTTCTTCTTTACCAGTTCGTGTATTATTTCCAACATTTAGCTTCGATTCCTCAATTATAAAGTAAATACTTTATCGTCATTAATCCTGTAAATCAGCGGTGCCAAGGTCATATGTATGGGAGGAACTGTCGGTGCTTGCGCCAACTTTTTATCGTACGAGTTACATCCTGAAGTGGTGATGATGATATAAGTGATGATAGAGATGAACATAATCAGTAGTAACCAGAACATGACGAGGATGCAGAACCTTGTTCTACGCCATGCTATGTCTTCATGGGATGCTAACACTTCTTCTGGTGTCAGAGGCCTACTAAAGAGAAGAAAAAAGTTTAAAATTTTTGTATACTCTTATTGCTTCTGAGGATTCCTTGATACTAACGCGTAGCGTTAGTAAAGTTAAAAGTTAGTTAGAAGTTATGTATATATATATTTATCGCTTACGCGAATAAATTTATGGTTTCGCTTGCCATATAATAATACACATAGCGCATATGGTATCATTCCAGAAAAGGCAGGGCAAGATTAATGAGTGTCTATAAATGATTTTTTAATTTTTTATTTTTATGCAATGGCAAAAGAACTGACGTATCGCCTGATGGTAAGCGATTACCGCCGCCCATGGACACCCGCAACACCAGAGGCGTCACAAGTGCGTTGCCGACTTTGGGGATGAGAGGAAGGGTAGGATTATCGGCCTTCGGTATCCTCACTCACTCAGTGAAACACAGCGCAGGCACTGTTTCACACCGGTTTTCTGTGAGGCTGTGGTATCACTCCGGTCGATGCGGCCCATGCATGCCGAAGCGTGACTCTCCCACAGTAAGTTTCATAACTTAAAAAAGCATGGATACATATGACTGTTTTATACTAGATCTAATTGTACTAACAGAACACTAGGTTTACTCATAGAGTAGATTATACTTCTAATATTACTGTTGCTCTAATTTGACTGTCTCTGTGGCGCAGTGGTAGCGTATGCGACTGCTGTGCTTGAGGTCTCGAGTTCGATTCTCGTGTCGGTCCAAATGTTTGTGCGATCTGCAAATATTTGTAGTTTAGGTGTTTTCAATGTATAATATGTATGTATATACAAAAACAAAAGTAGATGTGTATTTATATCAGTTGTCTAGAACACCATATTACAAGCTCTGCTTAGTTTAGGATTACATGGCCTTGTGTTTAAATGCCCAAAAATATTTATTTATTATTGTGTTTATATCAACAATACTCAAAATAAATTATGGGACGGGCATTGTGGCTTTTTTACTGCACCAAAGGTTATGGGTTCAATCAAACCTCACACGGCACAAGACTTTGTGTGATCTACAAATTCATGTTTTTGAGTCTGAATGTTCGTAGTTTCCGATTAATGCATGTTTGTAAAGTCCCTCGCGATACAGGAATGTTCCTAGTCAATATTATTTTTTTAAAAAACAAAAAATATATTTTATACCTACCTCAATATCCGACATCTTACGTCCAAAGTATTTCCCAATAATGGTTGTCTTTCAAGATCCATCACTGTACACTGAACATTAAGTTTCTAAATAATAAATAGGTACTGTACACAGTGAGCTATTCTCGTATGTCACTGCCAATATATAGTATCGATAAGGGTAGTGTAGACCGGTTGGAAAAGTTCTCTGTTCATTACTGTCGCTATATAGATCGTGTGACTATGAGTGATGTGCCGAATCGTTAATAATGAATACCACCGGTTATTCATTTCATTCATACGGATATAGATACAAATAGTAAGTTTACTTTGTTGCGACAATTTTGGTCCGATGGCGCTTTTGATAATGATTGCCTCGGTGGCGCAGTGGTAGCGTATACAGCTTGCTTGAAGTCTCAGGTTCGATTCCTGGGTCAGATCTAATGTTTTTATGATCTGCAAATATTTGCTTCGGAGTTTGGTTTGGTGGTATGTATTTATAAAAAGTATATATGTAAAATATTTACGTCAGTTGTCTAGTATCCATAATGCAAGCTCCGCTTAGCTTAGAACTTGATGGCATTGAGTGTTAGGTGTCTGATTTTTTTTATTTATTTATTTACTTTGTGTTAGACAAAGTCGCTAGTAAAAGTACTAATCTTTTCGAGTCGTGGGTTCATAACTTGAATGGTCCCACCACTTTGTTCTGTCTAGTTGTCTGTTATTATTGGATCTGTTTTCACCTGTCAATTCTTAAGCTAATTGTTTCAGAATATTGAATTTTTAGCGTTCCGTACCTAAAGGCTACAACGGGACCCTATTACTAAGATTTCGCTATCCGTCTGTCCATCTATTACCAGACTGTATCTCATGAGCCGTGATAGTTAGACAGTTGTAATTTAAAAAATAAAGTAAAACAAATATTTAAGGGGGCACCGACACAACGAACATGATTTTTTTTTTGCTCGTATTTACTCGATGTTAATAACGGCAACAGTTAGATAATTAAAATGTATAGATAATGGTGCGGAACTCTTCCTGCGCGAGTGAGACTCGCAATTTGCCGATTTATTTTTAATTGTCACGTTGTGACTTTTACTACAATAGATACTTTAAAAAAATTATATAATGTAACAGTATAGGATTTCTTAAACACCACAAAACATGATTATCTATATAAAAGATATCTGTAAGATTTGGCTAAAACTAACGGATATGTTCAAGGATACAGCCGATACAAATCTATTATTTTTCTCCGGATACTGGATACGAATACAAGATCGAATAATGTGTATATTCAGCACATCACTAATTACTGTGCTCAGTTTGTTGATGAGACGAGCATACTAAGACATATCAGTCATTAATCACTTTGGTAATTAAGTAACCTTTTATCTTTGTTCAGTGTTGTTTATTACTTATCAATGTATGTACCTAATAAATAATAATAAAACACATATACCTAAATGTATAAGTAGAGCAAGACAAAACAGCTGTCAATTTTTAAGTTTCAGTTTTAAGACAACATCCGCACTAGGAACATTCCTGTGTCGCGGGAACTTTACATACATATATACATAAAGCGGATACTAGGAACTTATTAATTTATTATTACAATTGTTGAGGTAAAGCCAGACGTCAGAAATTTCTCGTTCTTTTCTTGAGGCATAGAATGATGAATCTTGCATCTTTAAATTGAAAGAAAATTATCTTAATATTTTGTAATGAAACGATTTATTCGTCATTTATTTACGCATTAATATTTATTTATTTTTAAGTAAGACGACAACTCCCGCATCAAGAAAATACATCCTGTGTTGTGGGAGACTTTACAGACATACTTGAAACACACACATAGACTCCACGAGGGATTTGACCCCACAACATTAAAAAACCCAGAGCCTAAACTTTTCCTATTATTCAATAAGTCTTTGTAAAATCAGTATAACTTATTGTAACAGGATTGTAGGCGCCAAAGTCATTTGGTTAACAAATCTAAAGTTTTGGGACGGAACAGCGCACGACGAAGGTTTGGCCAGTCTTGTAATACACCAATATTTAATCGGAGCTCAAATTTGACGGATCACTACAACTGCCAGATCGGAAACTTGTACAAAAGTTTGGTAATATTTTTACTAAACTTCAAAGTTATTGGTTCTTTTAATTTTATTTCTTCGACAATCGTTATAGTATTAGTCTTTTTTCTACAAACGAAATAAAAGAACTATGTAGAAATATTTGAGACTATCAATATATATCTACTATATATATATATATATATATATATATATATATATATATATATATATTTACGATATAGGTGGCAAACGAGCAGACGTATCGCATAATGGTAAGCGTTTACCGGACACCCGCAACACCGGAGGCGTCACAAGTGCGTGCCGGCCTTTTAAGAAGGAGTACGCTCTTTTCTTGAAGTTTTGAAGGTTGTATTGGTCCGGGAATACAGCAGATGACAGTTCATTTCACAGTTTTGTTGTGTGAGGCAGAAAGTTCCTTGAAAAGCGCACAGTTGTGGACTGTCAACCATCTAGATGATGGTGATGAAATTTCTGTCGCGAAGGACGATGGCGAGAAGAGGCGGTAGGAATCAGCCCGAACAATTCCTCGGAGCACTCCCCGTGGTAAATACGGTAGAAGATGCACAGTGAACCCACATCTCTACGCAGCGCCAATAAATTATATTTCATACATTGTGTTCTTCTGTATTTGATTTTTTCTGATAGTCAATCCTTGTTACAACATACATCGAGGCATCAAATTATGATATACTTAAACAGAAACTAAATATTTTAGTTCAATGTACAGGCACATGTTAGTAAAATCATGCTGACTTTGTGACTATACTACCCTCTCTCAGAAGACCAACCTAAAATGATAGTATCCGTGTTATCATGTTTCGTTGGTGAGTGAAAGACTGGAGGTACAATGATGAAGAAGCATGTCAATAAGCTGCCATACTGTGGGTATTGCGGCCTATTGATGCTTGCTTTGATTGACACCATACTGTATTGTTGCTTTTCTGCATTTGCAATGAGTATGTTAGATTCTACTTCTGCTTATCATCTGACAGAGTAGCAACGTTGCAAGTAAACAAGTATAATTATTAAATAAAAATCCGACTGCGTCATATCTGTCATCTTTATTAAATTCTAATATTATATATATATAAGTTTAATTAAAACATACAAGTTACATATATATCCGTAATCAACGTTAATAACTCTTTATATTGATAGCACACTCGATGCATTTTGAAAACAATTTTTTTTGAGATATCTTTTTGGCACCAAAAATCCTTAATTTCGTTTTTTAAAGAAGAATATAATCACACCACTGCCATAAAAAAACGACATGCCGTTTAGGCTCAAGGGCCTTCCAAAGAAATATACATACATACACAAAAAATGTAACCCTTCTTCTTTCGCAGTCTAGTAAAAAAAGTTTGATTTTAGTTCGATTTAGTTCGTTTAATTTGAACTCGATATCTCACCGGTACCTGATTTAAATGATATTGATACACAAGCAAGCGGACACCACGAATAAAATAGTTTATAATGACACTAGCTGACTCGGTGAACTTTGTACCGCCATTTTTTTTCATCATCATCATCATCAGCCCATCGCAGTCCACTGCTGGACATAGGCCTCTCCAATTTCACGCCACTTAGTTCATTTTTTTTCACTATCCTTTAATTTCTTATATGGGCACCTTGTATTGACAATAACAAACACATAAAATATAGAACTATCCAATTTGGTACAGTCGATCAGATGTACATACATTTTAGTGATTCATTTTTATTTATATAGCTGAATTGTCTACAACAATACAGACGGAGATGATTGTGACATAAATCATTTTGTCATAAATGTCTTGTTGTCATTATCTCTCTGTAATTTATCGTACGCTCTGACAATATATTCTTCATTATTGTGTTCTAGACATCAAAGTTCATGAAACTTTATGAGTAAGTTCTGATATAAAGGGATTAGGTATATGGAAAGGCGTTATTTATACAAATAAATAAAATTATAGTGTTAGTTTGTAATTTTTGAAAATAATAGTTTTTACTAAATGCATTTGAAAGTCTGTCGTGCTTACAGCAAAAATCGGCAAAGCTCGCCTAAAGAAGCATAAGTTGCCCCTATTATCATCAGCTATCTGTGACAAAAACATCCCATCAAAATCGGTACACCCATTCCAGAGATTAGACGGAACAAACAGAGAGACCGACAAAAAATTCAAAAAAATGTTTTCTTGGCTTTAGTACCGTATATACTTCCATATGTTCTTAGTGAAGAGCTGTTCATTTGAAATAGGAAATTCCAAAAGACACACATTTTATTTGGGACTACTTTGTGTCCGTATCATAAATGTTTCTAAAATCCCCCGTGACACAGGATATAAAAGGAAGAGCTGTCTTTAAAAAAAATATTGGTTTAGATTAGTAGAGTAGACAGAGTCTTTGAATCTTATAAGGATTACTCTGAAAGTACCACAACGCATTTATGAGCCTTGAATTACGAGTGGTCGTCTGCAGCCGTAAGCACTTACTATAAGATAGCCCGCCAGCTTGTTGCAAAGGTTATCGTAGAAATGATATACCTTCCGGACGGCGTAAGAAAGCGGTTCCCGGATCTCTCCCGTCTCAGGCGCAGAGTGGCACACCGTGTGGTTTTAGTCGGTTCGATTCCGACACACCGCCCCGCCGCAAACCCCGGTGGGGCGAAGGCCCGAGGGGGATTAAAAAAAGAAATGATATACCTACGAATATAGTGTTCGTTGCATCGGCGTTAAATAAAATCCGGATAACTACGAGGCTGACTCGGGTGGTAAAGATTCCCCCTTTTCTTTGAAAACTAATCAAATCAAATCAAATCAATAACCCATAATGTCCCACTACTGGGCTCGGGTCTCCTCTCAGGAGAGGGTTTTTTTTTTTTTTTTTTGTACTAACACCTCCGATGTTTGTTCGGAGCCTACTTCTAACTATATATATATTAATTGTTGTTATATGTTGTGAGTACGCTTTTACAATTTTTCTTAATGCTTACTTTATACAATTTAGAGCTAGGTTATTAAATTATATGCTATTTTTAAATTTACAATAAAATACTATACACTTACTGACTATTATATAACTATATATTAGGATGATTTACAACAATAATATCACATTACCTTGCATCAGTTCCTTAATTTGCCTTATTTCTAATATTGACCGACTTTATTATCTTTGTACAGTATTCTAAAAATTTATATCTATGTNCTGGACTACGATCTGTGCCCTGTGTCATTCGTGAAGCGAGGACTTCGACAGGCCTCCCTTGACAAATGGAACAGGAGGTACAGAGAGGGCGAGACCGCCTCCGTTACCAAGCTCTTTTTCCCCTGCGTGCTTGCTGCATATGGCGTAGTTCGCAAGTTAGAGATCGCCGGTACTACTACCCAGCTGTTTACGGGGCATGGCGGGTTCTCCGAATACTTGACGCGATTCAAGTGTAAGGAGAACCCATCATGCATTTGTGATCCGAATGCCTGTGAGACTGTCCCCCACCTTATAGTAGAGTGCTCAGGAGAGGGTTAAGGCCATACATCCCCACGCTGGCCAAGTGCGGGTTGAGGACTGGCAAGAATACGTTGTGGCTACGTAAATCTTGCCGTTGGATGTTTTTAAGCCGCCCGAAGGCCCCCAACTAAGCTTCGCGACTGTTATCGTATGATAACAACCGGGACCGACTGCTTAACGTGACCTCCGAATCACGGAGATGCTCATGGTAACATGCCACTAGCGGTCACCCATCCAGGTATTGACCGCGCCATCGTTGCTTACCCTCGGTGATTGTTTCTAATCACCGAGTGCAACTGGGCTATGAAAACTAATAATAGTCTTTATTTAACAATCTTACAATATAGTTACTATAATCTTGTACAATTGTTTGAGACCGGTACTTGATGATTATCTTGCTGTCCAGCATAGGCCTCTCCTAAAGTTCTCCATCGAATGCGAATTCACGCTTGTCTTTTCCAAGTATGTCCCGCTCCATTTTATTATATCATCTTCCCATCTAGGACGCTGTCTCCCTTTCATTCGTTTTTATAAGTAACGATTTTAACTTCGTATAAACGCTTACTCGTATAAATCTTGATAACGTTCAATAAACTATATCATAATCTTCTAATTTAATATATGATAAACAATGTTATCTGCTAAGTTTGGGAATTTAGTTTTGATTGCCTGTCAAATGTTATAAAATGTCGTCGGTTGGAGTAACGCGAGGACATTCATATTCTAACCGTTCTATTAATGCTCATTGGAAGATGTTATAAGTTTGTGCTGATATAATGTGTAGCTTTGCCGCTATCTTGCCTACCCGCCTCACAATACATGCATCTAAAACTCGATTTATAACAAAGAAATATCTGTTTTGAAATATTGTATTATTTTATTTTAATAAACCGTTTCCGTTAGCATAGTTTCCTGCTTTAACTTGCAGATTTGCATTTAAAAAACTATTAAGTATTTAAAACTCTCTTGAACTGAGTGTATTTTAATTCGACTATCTTGCACCTGTTGCACTTCCAGTTGAAATAAAACGCTCGTCAAAATACGTTTAGCTTTTTATACAACACTAAAAGGCACTCAAAAACGATGGAAACGTAAATAATCTACGTTAAATTGTCTGAGGCATAAAGTTGAAGTTATTTATTACTTACTCATTTCTGTTTACACACATCACATCACATCAACAGACCTTAACAGTACACAAACTGGTGTGAAACAGCGCTTGCTCTGTGTTTCATCGAGTGAGTAAAGATACGGCAACGCACTTGAGACGCTTCTAGTATTGCGGGTGTCCATGCACGGCGTTAATCGCTTACCATCAGGCGCTTACGTCTGCTCGTTTGCACCCTATTTGATAAAAAAATTAAATAATATTACCTGACTGTCTGTTGCAAGCTATTTATTAAGTTTTGCCAGCGGTATAATAAGCTAATCAGGTTACCTTTTGAAGAAGAGGGCTATGTAAAGCAGTGGGCTGTTATATGCTGTTGATGATGTTGTGGTAGATGAAAGGTTCTGTATCAATTCTGAAATACTAACCTTTGAGATCACTTTCACTTATACGGATTTATTTACTTTTCTAAAGAATAAGTGTACATTATAAATAAAAAAGTAAATAATATAATTAAATATATAAAATAAGTATATATTATAAGTATATATTATACTTAAATATATATACTATAAGCATATATATTTTCTATATCATAGTTTATTATTCTACGAATTAGTTTGTTGTACCAATATATATTATACGCACATTATTTTATACTATACGAACTGTCATCATTAGCGCAGACTGTCTTGAGCTCTGTAATGAGGCGCCTATTGTGATCCAAAGTCGTTCTTCGACTATTGTAGCCTTGATAAATAAGCTCGTTAATTTCTTAGATTACGTATTCTTACTTTCATTTGAATTAACTCTTAGGTTATTAATATCATTAGGGTATAGGCGGTTATTTTTTCTTATGTTTGTAAATTTATTTTTATAAAGTTGCCCGCGAATAGTATGTTCACGGATTCATTGATTCAGACAATTTCTCACAGGTGATGGTAAAATAAAATTGTAGATGGCAACATCGAGTGTTTGGAAGTCTAAAGATGTACATAAATGAAATATAGAATAAAACTTTATATAAATATAACTTATATATATAACTGACCATTTTATTATTTTTCCATGGATGTCTATAATGATTTCTAATACAGAACCTTTATGATCAGATAACTTATGACTCAGGAGATGGGTTTTAAAATAACCATGTGAATTAACGTTTTAAAAAAGAAGCTTTTAATTCACTTGTATTTTCTATAGTCAATGGGCAGTGATTATCACTTACCGTCAAGTGAATCGTTTGCTTCTATATCTCTATACACTATCATAACTAATGCCCAAAAATTTATAAAATATAGTTTCAAATTCCATTCAGATTGTAAATAAGTATATATTGAGGTGCTCATAGCCCAGTTGCACTTGGTTATTATAAACAATCACCAGGGGCAAGCAACGACGGCCCGGTCAGTACCAGAATGAGTGACCGCTGGTGGCATGATGCTATGAGCGTCTCCGTGATTGAGAGGTCACGTTAAGCACTCGATCCCAGTTTTATAACTGGGACCGAGTGCGAGGATAAAAATCGTGAAGCTTACGTGGAGGCCTTTGGGAGGCGTGAAAATAATGTTGTCTTGCCAATGACCAACCCGCATTTGGCAAACGTGGGAGGGCGGGGATATGGCCAGCCTAAGAGGAAATATACCGTGGGAAAGCCACGCTTCGGCATGAATGGGCCGGCTCGACCGGAGTGATACCACGGCCTCACAGAAAACCGGTGTGAAACAGCGCTTACGCTGTGTTTCATCGAGTGAGTGAGGATACCGGAGGCCCATACCCCAATCCAACGCCCCCTATCTCCCTCACCATCCCCTTCCCCCCCAGGCCGCTATAGTGTGGGTCACCATGCTGCATTGTTCTTTTTCGCATTGAGGATGGTGACCACCACTCTTGGATTCTGCTCATGCTTTCCATCAGGCAAGGCAGAGTCATTTTGGCAACTTAAATATAAAAAAAAAAGAAAAAGGAAACCCGAGCTCAGCAGTGGGACATTATGGGATGTTGATGATTATGATATTTCTGGTACAAAATACAGTACGAGTAACACAAAATCCTGTCAGTTTAAGAAGTAAACTTACAGTGGCTTGCTAACGTACGTGACCGCTAACTAATCTATAGTTAGCGGTCTTCGTTATTAGTTTCAACGAAAACTTATAATTGACTGACAAACCTCTAATCTAACCGTTCCGAGCGCTGAATCTTTGTACTGAGCTGATATTCATATTTCTGCATCGATCTGCTTGAAGATTCATACAAACAAAGTTCTTAAACCATTTGCATAATATGACTCTTTTTGAAGGAATCAACATAGTTTTTGGGTTTAAACCTTTCAATTAGGAAAATAGTTTTAAAATTATCTATATCTTGGACACATGGGATAATAATCTCTCCATAAGATGACCATTGCTTAGGGCTCATCCAAGTTAATGTTTCTCTAGGCCTTCCAAAAGATGATAATTTCTTCAATAAAAGTAAAAATACTGGTATTGCTTCAATTCCACATAGTTCTTATTGACTAATTTTGTAACCCTCGAAGCAAAAGGAGGGGTGGAATATGTTTGGCGTCGATGTCTACCCGTGTGTCTCTTTCTGTGGCATCGTAGCTCTCAAACGGATAGACCGATTTCAATGCGGTTTTTTTCATTTGAAAGCTAGCTTCCATGCGGTGGATTCTACTTACGCAAGCAGCTACTACGTAATTTTTTATTTTTAGCTTGTAACCTATTGTATTCTAGTGCATTCAATATAATTAATATTTAGGCTTCGCAGCTGTAGTTGGCATCTTAAATCACAACGACATAAACTTTTATATTCAGAACGATTTACTACTTTGGAATTGTTATGATATATTTTCGTTCGATGTGATAAAATTATGTAGACACATAAGTGAAGAGGCCTTTCGCCTGATGGTGAGCGATTACCACCGCCTATGGAGATCCGCAACACCAGAGGCGTCACAAGTGCTTTGCCAGCCTTTGGGGTATTGGGGGAGGGGTTCTCAATCACTCGGTAAAACACAGCGCAGGCGTTGTGCCACATCGTTTTTCTATGAGGCTGTGGTATCACTCTGGTCGAGCCCGCCCATGAGTGCCGAAGCGTGGCTCTCCTACGGTAAAATTTACGTGTAATTGTAGAACCAAAACCTCTTTTCTAAGAAGAGGTCTAAATCCAGCAATGAACTAATAAAGGTTATTGATGATTCTCAACAAAACATTATTTAATCCAAAATTGCGTTATAAAAAGTGACTTAGAACTCGGAAAGAACTTAAGTAGAAGTCAATAAGAGGAGATGAAAATAAATATTCAATTCACTTCCTTTTTAGGGTGCCGTACTGCAAAAGGGAAAAATGGAACCCTTATAGGATCACTTTGCAGTTCATGTATGGTTCAAGACCCTTTCTCTCAGAAACACGTGAAAGTTTCAAATTGAAATTCATATCGAATACTCAGGCTTACTGTCTTTCGGAACTGTAAAAACATCGAAATTTTATGCCAACGAAATCAAAAATACAACCGTTTGTGATGCAAATTTTCGACACTCTCAAGGGAATCAAAACCTACAGGGTACTTCCCGATAATTCAGAATTTTGAAAATTGGTACGAAGTAACGTCTTATTGCACCGATAAAATAAAAGTAACGATAAGTATAAATTTTTAGTAACATCATATATTATACCTACAAATGAGGAACCTTCAGGGCGCGAGTCCGACTCGCACTTAACCGGTTTCTTTAACAAAGCGGCAATCAAAAATAAATCAACATAGAATCTATGAAATACTTGTAAAATATGTGAAGGTTCATTTACACTTGTCAACTGCCTTGTCCTCAGAAAATGTCTAACAATTCTAAAGGTACAAATATAGGTCCCAGAGAGTCCTTTGTGCCTATTTCACCCGCGTCCAACACAATGCCTGACAAATGGATGAACATAGCGGACGGTCACTAATCATGATATTGGTTTCAATATAATCTATTTCGGATAGATAGGACTCTTTGAATCAGGGTCCATTATGATTTATCCATGTTGGTTGAAATTCAAGTTTCTAGTCCAATGGGCTGATAGGGTTAGTAAGCAAATCCACTCTTCATTTTCATATTCTTTAAACCGTACCTCTGCGCTCGCATTCTATTGGTCATAGGGTTGACAGTACGTGGTGGTTTATGTGACTCTGGTTTTGCATAATAAAAGTATAGTTGTTGGTTGTTTTCCTGAGTATTTATGGGTGAATATCGTTCCGAAGAAAAAAAAATATTGTAAATATTAAAAGGAAAGTTACCTCAGCAAAAAGTAAAGACACTGGTAGCTAAGGTTTTTAAAGTTCCACTTCAATTCAATATGAAATTTTTCTTTTGATTTAGATAGTTCAATAGTAATAGGAAATAAAAATAATAAGGAAAGTTCTAGATTAGTTAATATCAAAGTATAGCAGCAGCAAAAAAAGTGACTAAGCGCGGGTAAAACAATGGGAAACGGCTAGAAACGTAGTAGCTATTATCCGAAAAAGTCTTCGAAAATCCTCAAAAATTTAGTTTTCTTAAGATATTGGTCTCACGAAAACGATATATACATGGGAACGTACAGGCATAAATTACTTTAATAATGTACAAAAATAGTACGTTTCGTGTTTTGTTTTTTTTAATCAGAATAAATTTTTGTCCAACTTTTTTTTTCTCATTTATAACTTGATAAAGTTAGATGATTTTTAATGCTTTACTGCATGTAGTGTTAAGCGATTCCTTACCCTTCCTGCCTCTAATTCTAGGGGTTCTTTTTGTTTGAGGTTCTAATGTTTCATTTACCACCAAATCGGGAAAATGGAAAATTCAAATACAGACACTTACGACTATATTGTTGAGTTTTAGCGAAACTTCCTTAATAAGGACTCGTGCAGGTGATGGGTGGCGGTACATAATTAAGCCATCTCCCGCCATATTGTACAAATTTGTTCTATTAGTTAAAAAAATATTTAGAATAAAATAACAATTATTTTAATAATGTATTAAAAAAGTAATGTGTGTAATTCCAAGTGTACATCGAAAGTTCGAATAAACATTAAGTTTGCATTCACTTAGTCGTTTCATCTTTATTTATAACTGGAAAAGACGGTTTTAAGGCTCCCAGTTGGAGCAAATAGTTTGTCCGCAATTTCGTTTCCATTAGCGAGAGATGTTCGTTCCTAGACTTTATACTGTATCTTTTTTTAGATATTCATGATAAAGTTTCTTCAATTTGACGAATGACATTACATGAAGTGGTTTCAACTCATTTCAGTGAGCATCATACTGTAAGATGTGTTTTCTATTGTAAAGTATGTTTTCCCCGCGGCTCCGTCCGCGTGTATGTCGGTTATCGGTGAGAGTAGATTAAATTCTTCCTCAGGTATAGCATCACCTCGAAACCGTGGAAAAGCCACGCTTCGGCATGAATGGGTTGGCTCAACCGAAGTGATACCACGGCCTCACAGAAAACCGGTGTGAAACAACGCTTGTACTGTATTTCACCGAGTGAGTGAGGATAACGGAGGCCCACACCCCAACCGAAGCTATCCATT
Organism: Hyphantria cunea; assembly: GCA_003709505.1. Lineage (NCBI taxonomy): Eukaryota > Metazoa > Arthropoda > Insecta > Lepidoptera > Erebidae > Hyphantria > Hyphantria cunea. Next base: position 1,054,893 of record PKRV01001119.1, read on the forward strand.
TTATTATAAACTCAAGATATGGATGCTGAAGACTGGCTTCCAGCAGGTGTGACTAAAGTATGTTTAAATCCTTTTATGTTAATTATTTCAGTCTTTATGCAAGTCTAAGCTTAGGTAATAATTGTTAATTCCTGTTTAATCCTTTATTTAATTTTAGCCACAAGAAATTCGCTGCTCTACAACTAAGGACAGTATTTTTTGGAGGCCAATTTTTCTTCAAAATCTCGAAGTTTTTCCCAACGATAGGCAGCAGGTGTTCGTTTACAGGATCAGGGGTAATCCTGGTTATAATCAGGGTTTGAACACGCGGGTAGAAATTCGTGCACAGAGATTTATGGCATTCTGTATATTTTTATTTTTCTTTAAGCAACTCCAAATGGAAGATGGTTGTACCATTTTAAACAAATCCTTTTGATTCTTTTGTAAAACCAATAGGTTTTGTACGCGGATTTTGTACGTATGTCGATTATTCCAATAAAACATTATTTGTGGATAGTGTCCAATCTTAAGAATTAAAGATTTCTATGCTAAATTTCATTAAAATCGGTGTGGTGAAAAATCTTGACAGAGAAATTTACTTTCAAATTTATAATATTAGGTATAGAAAGATGGATCAATTATACAGAAAATCATCCAAGTATTATTATTTTTTATGCAAAGTAAAGTCTTTTCGTACCCTCCGGCTCCGGCCCCTTTTTAGTTACAGTTTCAGGTTTTGTGAACATTTCAACTGTCTGAAGTTGATTTGGTCTACTACCAAGTAATACACCGGCCGGGGTCACTACAACCAGTGTAACCTGAATACGTAAATATGTTTATTTCTTTGAATATAAAATACATAGTTACATATCATAGAAGCCTGGAGTTAAAAGTTTCTATTACATTTGTTGTTCATAGTACCCTGTTTCAATTAAGCAAACTCGACGTCAAACAAAAAATTGTTAATATAAAAAGCTTTTTGGCAGTATTTATCTGGGAAGCTGTTATCACATAAATGAAAGCATTCAAAACTAGTGTGGCCATGAAGCGACATGCCATTTTTGAGAACTAGACAAAAAGAAACCTTGATACTAAGAAAAAAATATCGGTTCCGTGTAGAAATCAAAACTCCAATAGTTGCAATTTGACTTATCATATATCTGAGTAGAATCACCAGAAATCTGCTATATATTGCGGAGTTCTAATTAGACCCTGAACGAATGTCAGGATATATGTAAAAAAAATCTTTTGCGAATTCTATATTATAGTATATTAAGAAAAATTAACTACAATTGCTTTCATTATCTGATAACAGTCTAAAATTACATATAATACTAACCAGATTTTGTTCCGACATTTTGAATTCATAGCATTCGTACTCTATAAAATGGTTGTGTTTAGTGATACTCGTAATTAATCGAACGAAATGGTTTCACAAAGTTACTATGAGATGGCCACCCTGGGTTTATTTTCATAGGCACTTTGTTTGTGTTAACACTATCAAAGACTCGGATGTGTTCGATTTAAAACACTTAAAAATGTATTTTTATTCATTACTTTCTTTCAGAATATAATATTGAAAAGTTTCTTCATTTTGGTATACGTATCATATAGACAAAATATGTTTAACGGTTAATTTTACTATGCTATTTATCATTATACAAATTAAAACAAGTAATTAAAATGGCGTAAACAGATAAGTATGTTAGTCGAGGCTCCTAAAAATAGATTTAGATAGTATACCGCAGAGTACATAATTATAATAATTTATCAACGTTGTTACTTTATATTTACACTAACTGACCCCCGCAACCTTATCTATCTTCTATTGCCCGTAGCGTGATGTTATACAGCGTGAAAATATTCGTTAAAATGATAAGAAATAATATTAATAATATACTAGCTATAGAACTCAAAACGTCCTCAAACTCCCAATAGCTCTGTCATTAACAGGCATAGTACCTAAAACTTTTATTACTTCACATGCCTTCACACTATTTATTTGCATCAAAAAGCCACCATACTATCTGTCGCATTACCTGTAAATTTCTAACATCTTCATCTATATCATCCACTTACTCAATTTAACGTATCATGCTTGACTTAGGCCCGCATGCCACCTGGGAGGGGTCCGGATAGCGTAAGAAAACGTTTCCCCGATCTCTCCCGTCTCAGGCGCAGAGTGGCACACCGTGTGGTTTTAGTCGGTTCGATTCCGACTCACCGCCCCGCCGCAAACCCCGGTGGGGTGAAGGCCCGAGGGGGTTTCCACAAGTAAAAAAAAAAGTACCGCATTCCACGTATTATACGCCTCTAAAAAGGGAGATAAATAAAAAATCTAAATAATATTAATAATTATCTTAAAAGAGGTTCTAAGGAATTGACCTTAAAAGATAAATATATGCTGTTGCGGTCGTGTTTAAAACTTTTAAAAGAAAATATTTTTTTATAGATTACAAGAGGTGGAGTTCCAAAAAATCCGATCTTAGGGGATGTCTAAACCCTATAAGGAACCTACCTTCCAAATATCAAGTTTGTAAGTGTTATAGTTTCTGAGGTTTCGTGATTAACCAGTGATTATGAAATTTCACTTTTATATGTATAGATTATTGTGAATCTTTAACAGCTACGTAGCGCATGCAATAAAATGTTTTAAGGGAATATTTTTCCTCCGTTCCCTTTTGCATTTTTCATTGATACTTAGCACTTTTTGGGCATAGTGTGATAATATACATATAGCGTATAGATTTTCTCGGTGACTGGAATATTTAAGACTGAACAATTTTTCTAATCGGACCTGTACTTCCTGAGTTTAAATAATCATCGCGCCTGGCCACCAGGGGTGTTTCTTTAGTGGTCGGGCGCATCGAGGCGTTGGTCTAACGGGTGACCCTAGATAAGACGGGGGCTCTGTTGTTACATGGGCCCCATCGTAGTCCACACCCTGGCGCCTCCATAGTGGTAAAACTCGGTCCTCGTACCGGTTCGAGCCCAAATAAAGTATCTTAACCTGATTTTCGCGGTAAGTGGCTCTTCGACGAGCACTTTCGGCAGCTAGCTCCCAAACTGGTCGACGCTGCCTCTGCACTTGGACGAATTTTGCCCAATTTGGGTGGAGCCAACGCAACATGACACCTCTATACTGTGTGTTACCTTTCACAAAGAACAATAAAAACAGTAGTGCCATATAAATCCTTATGAAAAATCCCTCGTACTGTCACGTTAACCACCAGCTATCTATTTCGGAGGCACATAATACACCCTCCCTTCTCCCTTCTTAGTGATAGATGACCGGTGTGACGGAAGGGACACGAGGTCTATTGTCCTATGTGTTATACTACTGTGAGTTGTACATACTTCTATATTGTGTGTTAAATAAATGGCAGTTCTTACGTAGATGACAACAGTATAATTACCTATATGATACTTTATTCGTTTATTTTTTTGGTTTATTTATTATTACATTATGGTCTCTTAATAATCATAATATTTTATATATCTGATACAACACCATCTAGTCCCAAAATAATCAGAGCTTGTACTTATAAATACATACACACACATATACAGATACAATACATTGACTGCACGGTGGGCCTAGTGGTTTAAATGGCCGCACTGCTTCCTACTGCGCCAAGTGTTGTGGGTTCAAATCTTACATGGGACAACACTTTGTGCGATCCATAAATTGTTGTTCTAAGTCTTGGTGTGTTTTGTGTCCGTTTTATGTAAAGTCTACCGTGACATAGGATGTATATTTCTGATATGGGAGTTGTTTATTTAAAATAAAAAAAAATACATACAGCTTATAAAGGACATCTGGGGCAGTAAGTACACTATGGGGATCTTGTGTCAATTGCGGTGAATTTCCGTGCGTTTAGGCGATTCTGCTATATACAGATAATAAATATAAGCTCACTTAGGACCCATAATATATTATCTGTGGTGCTTCCTTGTTTGAAAAAGGTGTCGGTCTATTCTGACTTCATTTTGTCTCCCGCTTGGCTAAGGAGGGAAGTGGACTTATTATATTTCCAACTCATCCAATTTTCTATGATTAATTCCATTACGGGTTGCAAGACAGTTTATTTTTTTCTGGGACTTCCCGAGTGTCATAACTCAGTGTGTTCGTGGGTCACTGCTGTTGATCCTGGTATACAGGAGTTACAGTGATGGGCGTGTGGGTGGGATTAGTCCCACAAATGAATATACACGTTTTGTTAATAAATACACAATATTAAAAAAAAAAAAACAACCAAATAAACTTTGAAACAAATATATGCAGATTATAAAATCATTTGATCAGAGCCGGGAATCAACCCCAAGACCTCAAGCACAGAAGTTATATACGCTGCCATTGCACCGAGGCAATCTTTGTCTTTTGTCGTCTTCAAATTAATTACTTTCTCAACTTTCTTTGTATTATTGCTGTCTGGTTAGTTAGTTCAATACAAAAAGCTGTGGAATTCCTTGATAAACTATTTCTTATACATATATACACACAAGTACTTACACAAAAATATCTTATAAATCTTAATATTGAGTTATGAGTATACGATTGTTGGTGAGCCAAATAGAAAAAAAAATACCAATTTTTTTATATTTATGTTTTTGTTTACCAATAGCTTAGTTAGAAAATAGTAATGTTTAACTATGATTACTGTTATTTATTTATAAACAGCTAAGAAACAACTTTTATATGGGGTAAGTATTTGTAATTTCAAGTTTAATCATAAAACTTCAAGTTTATTAGTAAAACCCTAAAAGCAAATCGTTTGAAGAGAACACCAATTTCGTTTACCAAACACACTGTTACAACAAACAGCACACCTTATATGCGAATGTAAACTTTATACAACCTGCTTTGAATGTAAAATTTTGCTTGTAGATAAAAAGAACTACTAGTAAATAAAGTAATAGAGTGTAGTAAAAATAGGAAAGATTTGCGCTAAACCCTAGAGTTTTGTTGCGTTGGTTGGAATGCAAATCATGTCTAAACGCTTCATAAAACAAAACAAAAGGTCCGCATGGCGGGGAGCTTTACCATTACGTTGTCTGTTTCCTATGATATTATTGTTTTATTTTTATTGTTGTTTTCTTGATACATAAGTACATCTATTACAGTGTACAAAAGGGTCTTGTTTTCGAGAACTACGTTGCGACATTATGCGGTTGACTGTAAGCACGTAGTTCTACAGATGTTATGAGGAATGAAAATTTTGAAGGCGCTTTTATATAAGGCGTTAGTCAGGTGTTTTTGTTGACCCTTAAATGTTTTTAATGGTCTATTTAGTCCTTTGTTTAATAAATATACAAAATTTTATTGTATAGTTTATTATTATAGGTTTTATGTTTATTGTAATAGATGGATTTTGATTTTAGATAATGTGACAATATTTATAAGTAAGGTCAAAACAGGAGTGTCTCCCTAAATAAAAGTGGAACTCTCTGAAGTGGTTCATAAAAAGGAGTCCTGAGCTAAAAGCTGTATATATATCGAGAACCTAGTAGTAAGTAAGCTAAGGGAGCTAGTTGATGCTTTCCCCAAGCATCAAGGTATCTCTATTCACACATACGGACAGACAGATAGAGTTATTTTCAATTTATAATATTAATATGGGTAAAAGTTATTCTTCAACTATAAAACAATTATTTTCATTCTAAAATCAAAAGTCTGTAACAGAAGTTTGGCCTCGTTAAGCGTTAATTTATGACGTCGAGTGTACTCACCGCCGCTGTTCAACAACACGGAGCGGTTTCAAGTTGAAAAGTTTTGTTGGATTACGGTTTTATTGTTTAATTTCGATATAATTTATGATTTTATGCAATCCACCCAAAATTTTTCTACTGGTTCATCCTCCCTGTAATGACGTAGAGTGCGACACGTGAAAGGCTAATCCATAAGCTTAAAGTCGCTCAACGTGTCATTGAGAAAGCTATGATTGTAGTCTCTCCGAAGAACAAAACTCGTGAGAAAGTAATTCGTCAGAGAACTAAAGTCACATAGCTCTGAAAGTTAGTAGGTTGAAGTTGCAATGGGCTGGTCACATATGTCACATAAACCATAACCGATAACCGCGTTCTTGAGTGGAGACCACGTCTTGATAAACGTAGTGTGCCACGGCCTCATACCAGATGGCTGAAAGACTTTCATAAGAGAGCTGGCACCAACTGGATGCAAGAACAAAAGACTCTGTGGTGTGCCTGGACGTAGGCCATGTCCAATAGTGGACTGCAATGGGCTGATAATGTAAAACGTTAAACAAAACTCGTATTTCGATGGGTAGCTTATATTGTATCGATGCTAAGTGTCTCTTATTCGTCGAGACTTAGGCTCGATGAATAACACACACTCGATATTCTTAATCTGTAAGCCACCACACGAAAAATTTCTAACCAAATCTACTTATTTGTCCGAATATTGCTTCCCCATAGTTGAAAGTAAGATTGCTACTTAATACGATTTAATTAGCTAGACCTGTAAGTTTGCTTGTCTATAAACGATTTTTGTAAGCATGTTTTATATATTTATAAACTATGTTGAAGCTTAACCTTATGAACATTTCCAACATACGTCGTGTAATGTCTATAATCATTTAAACTATGAAATGTGGGTATCCTGTGCCCTACTCTTCGTACCCTTTAACAAAAATAAAGTGATATTTTGCGTTCTTAATTTATCTTTTTATACGGAATTTTTTAAGATTTTTCACATAAGCGAATAATTCAAAAGTTTTTATGTGTGTGGGTTTACTTCAAACACTCAAAAATTCTGCATCGACTGCTGTAAACTTATACTTAATACTGTTATTATCAATATTTTGTTGGTTTTGTTCCTAAATTTTTCATCAAAGTAACCATATTGTGCTATAGCAAAAGTATAATATCTATAACTTGTAAAATTTAGCATTCTAATTATCACTATCTAGAGATGATACTAAGTGTTTCTCAAACTTCCGGCCCCCTTCCCCCAACGCAGGGGTCTCCACCCAGCTCGTAATTTAATACAAGTGTCGGCTCCAGCCCTTGAGTTATGGCTTTAATCCGATCATTATAACCACACCAACAGTTTGGAAACATCGCGTCTCTTTATCCTGGTCTAAATAAAGCAAGTATGTGCGTCATTCTGTGCCTATTTTTACTACACATTACAGGGGTTTTAAATTTTTTGGTAAGCACGAGGTTCTAAACTTTTATCTTAATTATTTAACTCAAGTTTGAGTATTTTTTTTCTTAGTCGTGTGCTTAATGACCCCGGCTGTGAAGCACAAAGATATGGTTTCGATTTCTACCTATTGTTTGTTCTGTAATATCGTTTGATTTGTAACTGGGGGTAATAACTGTAATATGTGTGATAATTTAGCAAATATGTTTTTTGTATGTTTATGTGATGTTACTAAGTGACCCGGAAAATCACTCTAATAGCCTACGATTTATTCTCAGACCTGCTACTACTACTGATTGGAAATCAGATTCCCTATGGGAGCGTAGGTTCAAATCCTACCGACTGCGCCATGTATTGTTGTATTATTTTATTAAAACAACGCTAAGAAACTTTATTTAAACTTTTTACTTGTCTTAATATCTTATACAATATTTCTTCTAGAACATGCTCGTGTTAACTCCCTTACCCAATTTGCCATTACAGTCTTCCGGCCAAAACCTCACACGCTCTTCCTGTCAAAAGTGACAGGAAGACCATAGATAATTAATTTATCTAATACTACTAAATATTATAAATACACACGACTTCATAAAAATCGTGGGATTACAGACAAAACACAGAATCCCTTTTGAATACAGTTTAAAAGTCCTCAGCTATTGAAATTTGAAGGATAGTATCTTTTTTTCTTAAAGAGATTTATTCATCAAAAGAAAGGAATCGCTATTGAATCAAAATTCAAGTCGTGTCTAAGCTCAATGTTAATCAGGCTGCTTAATTAATATTCTCTTAACATTTTTCCAGAAACTGATACTCTTGTATCAGTTTCGGGAAAATAACTCTTGTTAGGGAAACTGAGCCGCCATTTATTCACCGTACAGCTTGTAACTAGAGGAGAAAAGCGTATGCCTTTCAACGGTATTTCTCAGGACAAAAAGTTTAACTTTTTGTTCTGAGAAATCTTTTATTTCTTCTTACAGTCATGGAGCTGAAAACTTTTAAAGCAATTGTAATTTTCGGTTTGATTTAATATTTTTTATTGTTATTGTGTACTTGCGATGGTTTAGCCAATACTATTAATTTTAGTTCGTTCAACTGCAACTTTAGCCTCTAAATCCAGTCGTGAATTATTTTTAACAGTAGATTTTGCAACTGAATGTAAATGTAGATGTGCACCTTAAATGATTTCTATGTTTAGGTTCAGACCTTTAATGGTATCACTGAGTGTTTTTTGTTTTTTTTTTTGTTAGTACGTTAGCTTTTGAAGCATTTAATATAACGAAATTCAGATGGTAACAGCTTGCATACATTTAACTATTCATTTATTACTAATACTATTGTACCTAAAAATCTGACTTTTAAAAAGAGTGGCCATGATTTCAGTATTCTTCTCATAAGGCCCAACATATTTTGGAAACTGGAAATTATGGATCGAAACAGGCGGGCAGTTTATTTAATATTACAAGCAGACGCTTTGATTTTATTTGTTTCTATTGACTAGCCTTTGTGTGACTTGGATGCTTTTTATATTTTCCCGTGTTCTCTGGCATTGTATATGTAATTTCAAATTAAGTATGTTGTGTGGATCTAATGAACAGATGGGGCTCCTGAGCGCAAGTCGTTATTGCTTCATGTCCGTTCATCTGTAAATCAAGAGTTCCCAATTGTGTTGAATATTGGCCAAGTGCGACTCGTGATTACGAGTATTCCCCCTGTATTTTTTGCTACTTTGATATTAATACGTACATATGAACCTTAAAAAGTAAAAAAATGATCTTGCTATCTATCTATCTACTACTACGACTAGCTTTTGTTTTAACTAGAGATATTGTTTTTTGAAAACGTCCGTTAGTCAGCTTAAGACTACGTTCACAGCGAACTGATCCATAATTCATTAATTTTATTACATTTTTTATGGACAAGCGAGCAGACATATTGCCTGATAGTAATTGATTGCCGGCGCCCATGGAGGGTGTCCATCTGGCAACACCAGAGGCGTCGTATACGCTAGAAGGATTACGTAGCATCCATATATTCTAAGCGTCTACCTATTCTACGATATCGAGCAGAAACGAGCTCGTAAGGCCACTCGCTTAAATATTTATTTTATTTCATTCTGTTTTTTAGTATTTTATGTTATAGCGGCTACAGAAATATACCAGCTCTGAAAATTTTAACGCCTAACTATCATGGCTCATGAGGTAACGCCTGATGACAGACGGACAGCGTAGTAAGTACGGAACCCCAAAATAGAGAGCCAGGATAATGACACTGTTGTGACAACTGAACATACAATACAAAAAAAGTTCTTTAAAATTGTGTAGTGTCGTAAAATTGTGTGATCTTTAAAAGATGCAACTAAAAACGTGTGCTTTTTGGAATTTTCCTTTTATCTATATTATAAGACGTTGCTTCGTACCAAATTTCAAGATTCTGAGTTCACGAAAAGTAACCTGTAGGTTTTGATTCAATTGCGAGTGTCGAAAATTTGCAGCATAAACGGCCGTATCTTTTAATTGCGTTGGCTAAGAAGATTGTTTTTTTTCGCAGCTTCAAGGGATAGTAGAGCTGAGTATTTGACATAAACTTCAGCTTAGAACATAAATTAAATTTGTACAACACATCCCTGAGAAAAAGGCTCTTGGGAGACAGACGAACAAGACATTTATCCTAAAAGGGTTCCGTTTTTTTAGGTATGGAACCTTAAAAAGTAAAAAATGATTTTGCCTATAAAAAAAAGTAAAGACTTCCTTAGTTTTAACTAGAGATAAATGTATTGAAAACATCCGTTAGCCAGCTTAAGACTACGTTCACAGCGAACTGATCCATAATTCATTAATTTTATTACATATTTTATGGACAAGCGAGCAGGCGTATTGCCTCATAGTAATTGATTACCGGCGCCCATAGAGGTGTCCATCTGGCAACACCAGAGGCGTCGCAAGTGCGTTGCCGGCCTTTATCATAGACCGCACTAATTACTGTACATACAGAAATTGTTATTTGCTAAACTAAATAATACTCTTTGCATAATTTTTTGTCTAATAAATAAATAAACCAAAATCTCTCATTACTCTTATTATATTACTATTTTATTATAAACTTAAGCACATTGTTACAATATGCTCAAGAGCTCAAGACAAGCTCGATGTAGATATTACTCTGACTGACTACATAGTACGATTGATTTATATCAGACAATCGTTGCATTGTACAGGTCTGTATTTTAACTATGATATTTATTATATTAAATGAAGGTCTCAATAACAAAGAAGCATGTATTGCTTGATTGGAGAAGTAGATTATAAAAGACAATAATTTAATAAACATAATGTATAACTTATATAACAGAGGTAGGACTGGAGAGCCTTTCTTTACTTACGATTACTTCAGGAAATCGCTTGTTATTAACAAGCGATTTCCTGAAGTAAAAGTGAAATAAAATACATTTTTATACGAAGTATTTTGAAAAGAAAATGACGAGGTAGGTAATAAGATTTGGGATGTTGAGAAAGGTCTTTAAGTAGCTATTACGGAATAATAAGTACCGTTGAAGGGTTTTGAATTGTAACAATGAAAAACTACCCAGTCTGTATGTAACAGCAAGGGTAGGACGTACCAGTGGATATAATTTGTAGTTGTATTTCCACTGTAACTTGTAGTCATTGTGAAAAAAATATCTTCTTTTTTAAAATTTACGAGTTTGGCAAAAACGTTCTTATTTCAAAATCGAGTAAAGGTGATCCGACAAAGAACCAGGGTCATCGACGTAGCCCACAGGATTAGCAAGCTGAAGTGGCAGTCGGCTGGCCACATTTGCCGAAGAACCGATAACCGTCGGGGTAAATGAGTTCTTGAGTGGAGACCGCGTCTCGGCAAACGTAGTGTAGGACGTCCACAGGCCAGGTGGAGCGATGATTTGCGCGGGACGCCTGGCAGGAGCTGGATGCGAGAAGCCATAGATCGAACTAAGTGGCGTGAAATTGGAGAGGCCTATGTCCAGCAGTGGACTGCGATAGACTGATGATGATGATTTCAAAATCTACCGAGATACCGGCACCTATCATATTTGCCCAATCTGTCATAAGTACTTGTTCAAGAACCTTCTGTACTCTTGTTCAGCAGGTTTCTGACCAAGTTAGAGCCAAATTATTCCAACGGAGAAAAACATAGCATATAACATTCTCGTCTTCTTCCAAAGACAACAGTCAACTTTCTAGTTATCGACAAGAAAGATTATAAATTTAACATATAAATTACATTTAACCAAAAGTTGTCTTGAAGAACTTACATGAGGCTTATTACACCCTATTAAGAAAACAATAAATTGTTGATGTACTTATGCTTGGTTAGCTATCGCTTCCCACTTTGAACAGATCGTAATTAATAATTTTTTTAATAAAATAAATAAGTCATATAAAATATTTAAATTCACCAGTACATCCCTGGCAGATAGTCCCAAACGTTGAATTCAGATGGCGTAAGTTGGCCATATCGTCATTTCCGGTGGCGCGAGCATTAACCGCACGCGGTAAGTAGTTGCCGAGTACTCTGTTCTGCGCTGATTTTAAATGTAGAACTTATTGAATAGAATTTTCATTGGATGTAGTATAAAGAGAACTTAAATTTAAAAATCGAATAGATCACGTGGAATTTTATGAACAAGAAGAATTAAAGTCATTGGTAACTGCAGCTAACTCCACACACGCAATATTATTGTCAATACATAGTTTATTGACAAGATTATTGCGTGTGTGCGGCTAGTCGTTCGCAAAAGAGAATACTTTGATTATAACAAGGCTATTGCCTCGGTGGCGCAGTGGTAGCTTACGCGACTGCTGTCTCTGAGGTCTCGGGTTCGAATCCTGGGTCGGATCAAATGTTTGTATGATCTGCAAATATTCGTTTCAGAGTTTGGGTGTTTTCTATGTATAATATGTATGTATTTACAAAAAAAAAGTATTTATGTATTAATATCAGTTATCTAGTAACCATAATATAAGCTCTGCTTAGTTTGGGACTAGATGGCGTTGTGTGTTAGATGTCCGAAAAAAAGAATTATTGTGTTTATTTACTCGATCTATATAATATTTTTTTTAATTTTAAGGTTCAATTCCCAGGTCGGACCAAATCTTTGTGTGATCTGCAAATATTCGTTTCAGAGTTTGGGTGTTTTCTATTTATAATATGTATGTATATACAAAAAAAAGTGTGTTTGTATTTATATCAGTTGTCTAGTGCCCATAACACAAACTTTGCTTAGTTTGGGATTAGATGGCGTTGTGTGTTAAATGTCTGAAATATTTATTTTATTATTTATTATTATTACACTCAATATGAAATAGACCATTTGCCATGAAATCACCGTATTATATATATTTGCATGAAAGCCGTCAGTCCGGTTTACGTAAGTCATGCCAGTCGTTTTGTGAAAAACTGATATTCAAATAAAACCGGTTGAACTAGTCATCCGCTAATAAAGGAAGATGAAAATTCTCTAGTATTGTGAATGAATGTTTTGTAAACTAGTATTTGTCTCTTTTGTTTTTTTTTTGGAGTATTTTTGCTCATTTTAAAATTGTGGAAGTTAACTCAACCTTTTAAATTCTAAAGATATCTTGTTACAAGTTTAAAAACTCTTCTTAGCAACAAACCCAATAATATAGTCAAGCACTAACATACCTATACACATCCGGCTTGAATGTCGCAGCTAAGATTTACGAGAGTGGCTGCACTCATAGTCGAGTGCCCTTGTTTTGTGAGAGGCAGTACTTAATGTAACACAAACATATCTAAAATACACCACTATAGTACTCACTGATAAAAAGATTAAATAATACGTGAAAAACATCACCTTAACCAAGATTTAGAGGTTTCCCATCGATTCTCTTGGGTACAATATCTAACACGTCTAATCCTGTTTTGTTTTTACCGCGTCACTTAGCGTTTAGATGACGTCATTATTATGTATTTATTAGTTTTCCATTAAAGTTTGAAGAATATAAACTTCGCTAGAAGGCCTTGACTAATAAACAGACGGAGTCATCTGATGAAGGCTTTGTTAGAATTTAAGAAGCACTAACAGTTTTTTTTTTGAAACCATAGTATTACTTCAATCATTCGCGAACAAGTACAAGTCATACGTTTCCAAACTGTGCTATGTTTTACAATAACAGAAGTAAGAAATCTTTCTAGTTGAACTTCGTGATGGGTGTCGTGTTTGTCCACTTGTAACCTAGAAAGACCAATACACACTAGGATGACACTTAGTTAGTTCTATTAGTTGAAATTTTTAGTTCTGTAAATTGATCAAAACAAAAGAAGATTCTCGAATACAAGTGGTTGCCAAGTGGTCGAAATTCACCCATAAATATTATTTTTTAACTTTCGGAATTCTTTCTCAATATAAGCTTTATTTATTAAGCCAATTACAATAGGTAACTGCCTTAATACCTATTTAGGTATCATAAATATACCGCTATAGGCGCTCATAGCCCAGTTGCACTCGGTGAATAAAAACAATCACCGAGGGTAAGCAACGATGGCGCGGTCAGTACCTGGATGGGTGACCGCTAGTGGCATGTTACCATGAGCGTCTCCGTGATTCGGAGGTCACGTTAAGCAGTCGGTCCCGGTTGTTATCATACGATAACAGTCGTGAAGCTTAGTTGGAGGCCTTCGGGCGGCTTAAAAACATCCAACGGCAAGATTTACGTAGCCACAACGTATTCTTGCCAGTCCCCAACCCGCACTTGGCCAGCGTGGGGATGTATGGCCTTAACCCTCTCCTGAGAGGAGACCCGAGCCCAGCAGTGGGACATTATGGGTTGTTGTTGTTGTTTATCATAAATATAAAGAGACAAACAAAGCATGGTAAATTAAGGTTAAACAGACTTAGTACTGATTGGTACCCTTCCGTAATATCTTAACTGTGCCTAATTCAATACTCGTCTGTTCGCATTTCATAAAAGGGTTACAATTTTTACTTAACGTATTAATATACAGATATCTCTTAACTCTTCTACTATGAGTTTTTATGTATTCCCCGCACACGCTGTTGAGTAACATTGCATACTATTAAAAGATATTTTCCCAGTACCAAGAAACTTTCATAGTTCAAACATGAACTTTGACTGCCTCGGTGGCGCAGTGGTAGCGTATGCGACTGCTGTTCATGAGGTCTCGGGTTCGAATCCTGTGACGGACCAAATGTTTGTATGATCTGCATATATTTGTTTCGGAGTTTGGAATTTTTCTATATACAATATGTATGTATTACAAAAAAGAAAAGTATTTATGTATTCTTATCAGTTGTCTAGTACTCATAATACAAGCTCTGCTTAGTTTGGGACTAGATGGCGTTGTGTGTTAGAAGTCCGAAATATTTATTTATTTATTATATGAAAGACAAAGTCGAAGTTTGACTTTAGACCCGAGGACGAACTTTATAATATTTAGGTATGTAATTTTGCATGTTTTTTAATAAATGTGAATAAATTTCATACATTAAAAAATAATTTACGTATGTCCTATCCTGAGAGGAGACCTGAGCTCAGCAATGGGACAGTATGAGTTGTTGAACATGATGATAAATAAGAGTGGTCCGACGACAAGTGAAGACCGTGGTATGCTGTAAATATGGGTAGCACACAGGACCAGTCGTTGTGGTCAACCTTTGGGGAGGCCTGGCGGAGGATGGTATTTCTTGGTGTGGTCCGGATGTCGTAGTAACAGCAGTTCATGGATTCCTCCCATCTCAGGCGCAGAGTGGCACTTCGTATGGTTTTAGTCGGTCCGATACTGTCACACCCCCTGGTGGGTGCATGACCCGTGGACCCCCACGGGTACTCGTAAAATAAAAACTTATTCTATTTCCTTTCGTTAATTTCTAATGTGCTATCATGTGAAAATATTCGAAAGACATTAATTTGAAATTACAAACTAACTCTTTATAGAGATTTTACTTATTTTATGAAAGTAATTTATTTAAGAGACATTTCGAGTGTGATATAGCAATATTGTGGTATTAGTTACAATTTGTGGGAGAACCACGCTTCGGCATGAATGGGCCGGCTCGACCGGAGTGATACCACGGCCTCGCAGAAATCCGGTGTGAAACAGCGCTTACGCTGTGTTTCATCGAGTGAGTAAGGATACCGGAGGCCCATACTCTAATCTAACCCCCCCGCCCTATCCCCCTCCCCATCCCTTAAAGGCCGGCAACGCACTTATGACACCTCTGGTGTTACGGGTGTCCATGGGCGACCGTAATCGCTTACCATCAGGCGATACGTTTGCTCGTTTGCCCCTTATACCATAAAAACAAAAAAATCGATAAGACATTATGTTTTTAAACTCATTTGCGGACGACTCAGTAAAAGAAAATACAGTCTTAATACTTAATAATAATGAAAATTTTTATTAATGAAATTAATCCTTGCGACAGTCTAATTTTAAAACCTTGGAGGTACATTTTAGGTTTGAATTTTTATATACATTAAATAATATATTGAACTGGCAATGAATGAAAATATAGTTGATTAAAAACAAAAACGCCTGTTCCAAGTTACTTCGTCGGTTTCGTCACAAGCAAGCTATATATATAAGTTTTAAGGACCGTAGCCACGATAACAAATCTATATTTTCTGTGCTAAAAATGTAGGGCTGTGCAAAAATGTAGTGAAAGAATTACTCAACATCAGTACTGGGTTTCTGTGAGACCTTGTCATAAAGTTGATGTTGCAAAATTCAACAATCTTGAGAAAAATATTTTCTTACTAAAAGATTAAATTCTTAATGATGTTAGTTTAACATCTAGTTTCTACTTGATTGCACAAGCTACGTCTTCGTTAAGACGTAGTTTACAGAATCTAGTAAAATCAGTCGCCTTTTGTCACTAATTCTGAGAGTTTCGGAATAATACTCTCTAGGCACACAGACTTGAAGGCAAATTTAACTTGAAATATAGTATTTTACAATTGTTAAGCAAATGTTTCTGTGAATTAGTGAAAGTCAGTGTGGGGTATTAATTATTAGTATCACTCCCACGCACAATTAAGAGAAGTTGCTACTTAAAAATGAGTTGCAGGTGTTCATAGATTTTAATAATTACTAACCAGCAATTGACAGATGATACAAGTTGACAGTTGACAAATGTCGTATATTTTTCACCAGATTTTTCTAAAATATATTTAATACCTTTTCACATTCTGTAATGAACATGAAATGTGGCACCAAATACAAATAGGCATAGTAAAAAGTGGTACAGAGAAAACTGTTATAATTAAGTACTTGTTACTAATGGTTTTACTTAATGTACGTAATAAACGATAAAAGAAAATATATTAGGTACTCACATTTAAATGCTTTATGATGAATGATGCGGCCATTTATAGATATTCCGAAGTTTCTCCCTATTGGAGTTGTTTGATTGTTTATCTTTTTACCACTATAATACTCACTTCGACTAACTAATGAGCAATAAGGTCGCGATTTTTTTACGTGCGGGATATATTCATTTAGTTAAACTTGATGTATTTTTTGCACATAGGCGGACTTAATACCTTGGGACATTCTCTGGTAGTCAACCTTAGGGTCATGTAAAAATATGATGTAGTAAGTGCTTATGAGAATTTAATTTGACATGTATATTTGAAACGTCGATATGGAATAAAACTAATATGCACAAATGACTTCTGAATTTTGTACATATATATAGAAGTAAAACATACACAAAACATGTATATAGGTATACATAAATATAATATGATACATAATTACTCAGGCGGAGAACTATCGTTGTGGCTGTGCTGCCAATTTATTTCGGAATAGACCGCGTACTTTCGTCTTGAGTGCCAGGCGGCTAGTGGACATCCTAATTTCAGTTGCGAGCACAAAGAAGGAAGATTTGATGAAGTTGGAGATATAAGGGGGGCATAAAAGAAGCATATTGTTTCTTTAACGAAGGTTTCGATCATGATTGTATCATAGTAGATGGAAGTGGGGTACAAGGTATTTGAGTAATGGTGGGTGAAGAAAATAAAAAATGAAGTGAATGCACGTAAGGTACGGCACTGATGAATGGAGAGCCACTGTAATTGTGTACGTAAAGCAGATACATGGTCATACTTGCGAAGATTGAAAACGAATCGAATGCAGTTACTAAGAAGTTCGTCTAGTTTATTGAGGAAGTCTGCATTCAGGTTAAAATAACACACATCACCATAATCCATCAAGGGAATAATCTGGGACTGCATAAGCATAACCTTGCTTTAAGTGGGAAGAAAGTTCTTGAGATGATATGAAGCGCACAGACAGGAAGTGACTTTCTGGCTGACATGTGCAACTTGAGCCCGCCAATCAAGTGTTGAGTCCATTTATAGCCTTATATTCTTTACTTCTACACTTTGAGGTATAGTCTGATTATTATAGACAACTGGTGGGATGACTTTTCTGTCCAAACTACTTAGTATTTGTTTGTTAATCACTTGAAATTTAGTTGGATTTACGGATAAACTGAACCTCGCTGACCAGCCCCTAATGAAGTCCAAGTCTTTGTTGACTTTCCCGATGGGATATAGATGGATAAACACAAGCCTCCAGAATTTTGGAGGGGAAGTAAAAAAATAGGTCGGAAATGTTCATCGAGCTATCGTTTGTTGACTTTCTCGATGGGATATAGATGGATAAACACAAGCCTCCAGAACTTTGGAGGGGAAGTAAAAAAAATAGGTCGGAAATGTTCATCGAGCTATCGTTTGTTGACTTTCTCGATGGGATATAGATGGATAAACACAAGCCTCCAGAACTTTGGAGGGGAAGTAAAAAAATAGGTCGGAAATATTCATCGAGCTATCGTTTGGTTTTCTTGGGTAGAGGGATGACGAAGACCTTACACATGATTATATATTTAAGTTTATATTTTTATGTGTTCGAAATTCGCCTATAATTCATTTCATTTTCTTTTTTGATTTGTCCAGGTTTTTGCACTCCTACGCCATCTAAACGTTAACTGAGCTAAATTTCATACTCCTTCATTCGCGTAACTCGCAGAAAAAGTGAACTAAGTATTTACCTCACATATCTTTATATATAAAAATGAATGTTTATCGATATGTCCTTTATAGAATCGTGAACCATGAATTTGATCATGTCACTATCTTCAGCAAACTGTTGTACATGAGCCCACAAAGGTTTCCGAGTTAGTACAATTGTCCACGGAGTTGCCTGCGGGTGTTGTTGGACCACGGGTAACACCACGGGGCGCAGTTAGTGTATAGAATTTTTATTCCGGATTTGAGTGAGATTTAAATGTAATATGTATGTATTTAGACTTATATAAGCTGGCTGACTATATTATGATAATACTAGAGACTTTACCTAAACTGGAATCAGACACCGCGTGTAATATGTGACAAATTGTTATTATTTATTTACTTATAATATATATACGTATGATGATCTTACTTTAAAAGTTTATAACATTAAAATTAAAGCACAAAAATTATTCTACGGGTGGTTAATTAATTAATTAATTACTCTTGTGGTTTATGACTTAGACAAGTTCATTCCTTATTCCCGTCACAGCCACGTTTCGTTGATTAATTACTTGTTCGAGTTTTGTTATGAAGTATAAAACTTCGCTTAAAATTCTGCATAATAAATGAGGGTTATATGGCTACTAGCTGCCACACGCAACTTCATATGCGTCTCTTTTCAATCACGATTAGTTCCTGTTGGGTAATAGTGTAAGGAGTTAAATAAGGACGTCCGAAGTCCTTTTCAAAAAAACCATATATTTGATTTAAATAATTTTACATAAAATTATAGCACAAATGTTCTCAGCCGTGGTTATCGGTGAGTGCCGATGGCCGTTACAGTAAAGTCATGTGTCACGTTTTCTCCGACCTCGCTTCCCGTTTCTGTAAGGAATATTAACAGTTCCTACTTGTCTAAAAGTGATATCCCATTTAAAGCACACCAGTGAAAAAATCAGTTTGGTAATTTTGGAGTTCAGCTTAATCAAAAATATGACAAGAGACTTATTAATAACAATAGTGCCTGTTGACAGATATTACAAATTGAAAAATCTAAGTAAAAATTGGTTTTATAACATTTTTCTTCAAGCAAAGCTCGCCATACAACCTTATTCATTTAAAAAATAACGAAATAAATTACAAAGTATTACAAAATTAGAAGCGCTCATAACCCCGTTGCACTCGGTGAATAGAAACCATCTCCAAAGGTAAAGAACGACAACACGGTCAGTATTGCAGAGCAGCAGTGATATATTATGGGTTGGTAATGAAAAGTATAGAGAGATCTATAGTAAAGTGGAATAGGGTCGCGCAATAAGGCAACTATCGAGTTTTGAGAATATAATTTAGACGAAGATGAATTTCTGAAAGATAGACAAACGATGTGTCAAGTGAAAACATACCATACAAAGCTATAGGTATTATTCTACTCGTTTAGATTAGATAAAAATATACAGAGCAAAACGAATCTTCACGATAATATGGTGTGGATGTTATACAGTGGTATTTTTTTATAAGAGCTTGCCAAAACTACTCTAACCTGCCTGATGGAAAGCATGAGCAGAATCCAAGAGTGGTTATCACCATCCTCGATTAAGGAATGGTTAAAAAGACTGATTTCAATCGTACAGTCACCCTCATAGTTTCTCATGGTTTGTTCCGTATTACGTATTTTGTGATGACGTGAGGAGGTTTTTTAAAACTGGTAAGTGAATTACCAGTTTTCAGAAATAGTTTTAATAAATAAGTAATCTATTGATTTATTTTTAAAAGTAAAATTATCAGTATAGAATCACATTCTATTTGTCTACATGATGAATCTACTTTGGCATCAGTAGAAAATTTGTATTTCCAATATGTCTACCAAATTGAAAATGAAAAGGGTTTGGATTTAAATAGTTCTTTGGAAATTTTTTGCTCCACAAGATTTAATTAAACACTTTTAGACTTGCATCGGTAGATATTATAGGACTGAAAAGATATCTTCTTGGGTGTGCCACTAGTCAGACACCTACGAAATCTTCCGTGAAATCTAGAAAGAAGTTTAACGTTTTTCTTACGCTTTTTACAAGCTCGTATAAAACTTGTCGGTTTTATATCATATAAATTGTATAATAACATTATAAATTGACAGTCAAAGTTTTCTAATGAAAGATTATTTCAAAAACAAAATTAAAGCCTTTTTAAATAAGTTTGTTTTCACTTTAAATTTACTATCGACATTTTGTTCCGGTATGTTTTTACATCGCTAGACATCTCTATTTCTTTGTCTCCAAGTGTCGATCTTTCAATGAGCATCGCTAATTTATGGAGTTGAAGGAACAAAAGGATCTTTCTGTTCAATTAAATTATCCGGTAAATGTGAAAACTTTTCTATTAAACGTTATTATGTGAACTTTGTGGGGAAGGATGGGGTATAAAGTTCGGTTAAAGTGGAATGTTATGTTGGCCTCATATTTGAGCTTAGGTATTGCTGAAATATAAATATTGTTGAGGTTTTACTGACCATATTTTATGAGAAATTATTTCATGTTTCTTTACATTTGTGGACTGCTTAGCTGAGTTCTGAACATATAATGGTTTATTTTCAGATTCTTGATCTTATTCTAGAATATCATTGTCAGAAATAGACTTCTTTTATATTTAACTTACGTGGTTACAAGTTGTCCTTGCTTCAGCCCCCTGCAACGAGCACCAACCATCCCATTTTAGACTGTCCATATACGTTCTCTTTGTCCTTATATTATCGATGAAACCGGGACCAGAGTTATACATGATTTTTAGGGTTAAATACTCTATTAACCAGGAAGAAAACTGAATCAGAGAGCGGCAAAGTTCCGTTTATGTTTTCGAGGGTTTTCTTTTCTCCTGGTTCCCCGGCTCATAGTACCCGCGTTGGAGTACGGTTTTAGTCGGTTCGGTCGGTGTGAGCTTAGCGACGCTTTCGTGATGCGATGTGTGACAGACTCGGTTGATCGTTTGTGCACTTGTACAGATTACACACACAACTTTTAGATAGTCGTACTTCATTAAAAATCCTGACTGAGATACACAAAAATCAAATGGTAGACAGAAACATTTTTGGCAAATTGCGACCAAAAATTATTAATCCAAATTCGACCAAAGGCCTTTTAATGAAGGCCTTTTTTACAAGCTGATTAGCTTGTAAAAACGGCCTTCATTAAAGAAACCCCAAGAGTACTATTACATTGCAGCCTCCCTTTGGTTAAGACACCCCCCGTAATGGGATAATCACACAGAATGGGGAGGTTTCATTTAATACTAAATGCAGATGAAGTATTTTAAAAATGATCCTTCCATTTATCTGATTAATTGCATTCGGGAACGTTAGTTGAAGTGTTTTTCAGACAGGCGAAATAAATTGATTTAATATTAGAAGCGTTAGAATAACGAACGGCGATAAGTTTTAATAAATAAAATTAAATCATTTGTTACTTTAAAATGACTGGACGGTTGTTTATGATGTTATGAGTTCAATATTTGCATTTGTCAATGCATCAGATATTAAATATTTTAAATTTAATGTAACTTTACCCTAATTGAAAATAGAGCTTTACCTAAAACGCAATCGATACTTTCGGGAGCTCCAAGTACGTACTTAAATACAATAAAAAAATTAAAATACTAGAACTCCACTACATAACGCTTTTGATGAAACTTATATAATCTATGTGACCCGTTCTGTTATATGTTATCGTTGGAAAACCGGTTCAGTAGTTTAGAAGCTTAGGTTCGACTTACAAATACGCTTCGGCACAAATAGGCCAGCACGACCGGAGTGATAACACGTCTCACAGAAAACCGGTGTGCAACAGCGCTTGCGCTATATTTCTCCGAGTGAGTGAGGGTACCGTAAGCCCATAATTATTATGGTTTCTCATATATAAATAAATATCTTTTTTTCGGACATCTAACATACAACGCTGTCTAGTCCCAAGCTAAGCAGAGCTTGTATTATGGGTAAATAGGGCTTGTGATAGCTGGTCAGGTGTGAATGTTATTCATATAGTAGAATACGTAAAAGTGTGTTTAATATTAGAATGTTCCATCAAGTGCTGACAATCGAGAATATGGTTTAAATGCTAATAAGTCCTTAAATAATTTGTAGCCTGTACTTTCCAGATTGTTGTATTACACATAGTTCATTCTAAATTATTCTAATATAAGAAGTGTGGTTAAGAATACCAAGAACCGTGAGCGGCGTACTTCTTTATTAAAGGCTCAATACTACTAACTCAGTCAAGAGAGTGTAACAAATTTTTGTATGATACCTTTTTAATTTCTACTACCTTTCGCCCGCAGCTTCGCTGGCATTTAATAGAAAGGATCCTATGTTACTTTTAATACTTCCAAGAACATTTGTACAAAGTTTCAATATGATCGGTTAAGTAGTTTTCGCGAGAAAGAGTAGCAAACAAACTTATATTCACATTTATAGCAATGGATTAGGATTACTTTCATTTTTCGCCAAAATAA
The DNA here is from genome assembly GCA_003709505.1 of Hyphantria cunea. Classification (NCBI taxonomy): domain Eukaryota; kingdom Metazoa; phylum Arthropoda; class Insecta; order Lepidoptera; family Erebidae; genus Hyphantria; species Hyphantria cunea. The sequence continues at coordinate 1,077,567 of PKRV01001119.1, forward strand.
ATATTTTTCTTTCTTTCTAAATGCTTTGTGGCGCAAATCAATTCATATATTACGTCTCTGACCTATTTAGATGTAAGTTTCGGATGTGAAATAAAATCTTGGATATGTATAGGACATATAAAATTATAAATTCGACAGTAACTTAACTTCATAGCACCGACTTCAATAAAAATTGTCATGAAAATACTTGAGTCTTTAGGTAGGATTTAGCCTACTTTTTATCGCTATAGCCCATAAACACGCGGCGGAAGCGTGGGTAAAAGCTTATATTATATGAAATCAAAAGTTCGGTACGTAATAATTTTGCGTTCTAACGGACTTCAAAAAGAGTGTGGTGATTCTGTATTACAATCGAAATAAACAAGTTTGATTTGTTAATCGATTTAATTTTTTATCATAAATCTTATTTTATCTTAATCAAAATTCAGCAACAAGTGACAACGTAGATACCTACGAAAGTACCTACCACTTGCCACTTGTTGAATTTCTATTTCGATTGATAAATTAATTATCTAAAATGTAACCCTTTGATGTTTGTGGTTTGAACTCACTATAGCTGCAAAACCGACACTACAAGTTCAAACGCCATCAATAACATTATTCCACGAACCCTTATCGGAAAGTTGCCGAGAAGCTTGTCACCACCGATGTCAATTCGTCACTGTAGCTGACCAGACAAGCGCCATCTATCGGCAACTTTGCAACAACAGAACCTCATTAATCAAAGTTCTTGAAGTGGAAGGTTTGTGTTGTCTTTATGAATTAATTCAAACTAATATTAAAGTCCGAAAGTTACTCTATCTTAAGTCGATTTAACAATTTAGCCGTGAGAACGTAACAGACAGATTTGATTGCCTCTGTGGCGCAGTGGTGGCGAGCGCGACTGCTATGCCAGAGGTCTCGGGTTCGATTCCTGTGTCGGACCAAATATCTGCTATTGTTTATTTCCGGGGTTTGGGTGTTTCCTACGTGTAGTATGTATGTATTTACACAAATAAAAAATATCAGTTCTCTAATACTCATAGTTGTGTTAAAATATCTGAGCATTTTTAAAATAAATAAATACGTAAAAAAACATCAATAAATTATTCGTACATACTTAAATAGTACATATATCAGTTACGTACTCACTGTTTTTAACCTGGAGATAGGATATGATATGTATCTTGAAGAAGAACATGAGCTCTCTTTACTGCAATAACCGACATACGCGCGGGCTTATACCCGACTGCAAACAAAGGAGAGGTATATTTTCCGAGTGTATGTATGTATATTTCTTTGGCACGCCCCAGAGCCTAAACGGCTTATCGTATTTTTATGTTAGTGATGTCAATAGATTCCTCTTAGTCGTGAGAGTGACATTAGGTACATCAAAAAAAAATATTCTTTTTTTCGGTTCGTTCTATCTTTTCAACTCTTCAATGAATTTAATAACGAGGGCAGATATTTTTAGGTTTTGTTTAATAATCCGTTACTTTTTGATTTGCCTATTTTAAGTAAGCTTACTTATATTAATATCATCTTAACTGTCCAAAGTTTTTAAGCCCATAAATAGTTAACAAATTATTAAAACAAGCATTTAACCATGTGACTGAAAATTGCGAAAACTAAGTCATAAAAATGCAAATATTATCCGGTTCAAAGGATCATATACGTACGGATCGCATACATAGCTTGTTGAACTATAAGACGTTTATTGATTTTTTTTATGCAATAGTTGGCAAACGAGCAGACGTATCGCCTGATGGTAAGCGATTACCGCCGCCCATGGACATCCGTAACACCAGAGGCGTCACAAGTGCGTTGCCGGCCTTGAGGGATGGGGAGGGACATGAAGGGAAAAGTTGGATTATGGGCCTCCGGTATCCTCACTCCCTCGGTAAAACACAGCGCAGGCGCTGTTTCACACTGGTTTTCTGTGAGGCCGTGGTATCACTCCGGTCTAGCCGGCCCATGCATGCCGAAGTGTGGCTCTCCCACGGGTAAAATTGTTACACACAAAATGACTTATCAAACTAATGATATAATGTGGAGTGATTAATGCTAGTGAGTACACCATGTGATTGCTAAAAGTGCACTGATTTATAATTGTTTTATCGATGTAAAATGTTAACCGCGCCAAATGTACGGTCATTTGCCCGTACAATATTATTTAGAGGCTTCGAAGCATCGATAAGGCCCCTTAATAAACAATAACTCAACAATTTAGTTTTTATTGATATACTCTGCCGAGTTTGCCGGTTCTCGTTTCAGTTACAGCATGCTTCAAGAACGATTGGATCGATCTTTAAAATCTATAGAAAGCGTACCTACGAGTATCTTGATCTACATGATCTAAATAGTACAGAAGGTATAATTATATATATATACATACATTATCTCACGCCTACGTCACGTGTTGCCTGATGTTAAGCGATTATCGTTGTGTATGGACACCTGGAACACCAGAGGCGTGCGTTGCCGGCTTAAAAAAGAGTACGCTCTTTGTTCTTTATCTATCTCTTTTTTCTGATTTGTGTTTTTTTTAAGGAATATGGGGCAATCGAGAAAACATATCGCCTGATGGTAAGCGATTACTGCCGCCCATGGACACCCGCAACATTAAAGGCGTCACAAGTGCTTTACCAGTCTTTGGGGGATGGGATGAGAGGCCGGGGCGTGGCCTCCGATATCCTTACTCACTCGGTGAAACACAGTGCAGTAGCTGTTTCAAACCGGTTATCTGTGAGGCCGTAGTATCACTCCGATCGAGCGGAGCCTTACAGGACGAAGCGTGACTCTCCAACAAAAAAATAACTTATGTCTATGCACAATTTAACTACAGCATATATTTTGTATATTTTTTTTCTAAATGTTTTATTTCTATATGTAGAGACTTGTTAATAGGCTATTGTTTAGATAACAGCCTTTCACAGTTCACTGCTGGACATATGCCTTCTTTGAAAGAAGGTTTTGACCTACTATGCCACTGGTCAGACTGGTTGGCAAAGGGTTTTTTTAAGCTTATCTTCTTCTGCAATGGTATTATCCAGCGTATTTATTCACTTAGTCACCTCTTTCGACACTCATGGGTTACACAAGGGTGACACTCCACATTGTTATTCATGGACAAGTTAATTTATAGGGGTATTGTTGCTACCTCTTTAATCAATGTAAAGTTTATTGTTGCAAATTTTCTTAGCATTAATGGATAAATAAATAAACATGTTACAAACATGTTATTTTATAAGAATAATATAATAAATATTTCGGACATCTAACACACAACGCCATCTAGTCCTAAGTAGAGCTCGAGTTATAGGTACCAGACAACTGATAAAAAATACGCTTATATACTTTTTTGTAAATATATACATATAATACATAGAAAACACCCAGACTCCTAAACAAACATTTGTAGGTCATACAAAGATTTGGTTCGATCCGAGAATCGAACCCGAGACCTCAAGTACAACAGTCGCATTATCACATACGCTATCACTGCGCTAACGAGGCAGTCGATAATATTTATAAGCATTTTTTTGCTGATCTGTTTTTTATACAAAATTCATTAAGATATTTATTAAGATTCTGCATAGTTTAAGATCAAACAGTCGTTTATGCGAATTATATAAGAATGTATTAAAAGTCAATGTGTTCTGTTTTTAATAAGAAACGATAACAAAATTAAAAACTTTTAATTGAATTCATGTCAGATAAAACTTAACAAATCTATCTTATCCACAACAAAGATTAATATTATGATCAAATTGTCCTTGAACAGTTTGAAGGCCGGGGAAAAACCTTGTTCAAAATATTAGCACAAGACACTTTGATTGATGCGACGCCTAAACGCGATAACGATAACTTAAATAGCGACATGTTACATCAACAGACGATAATGGTGTTATATTTTGTTTTCTTTGGACTCATTTACCAGTTCTGGAAAGCCTGGTATAATAGTAGAAATACAAGTAACAAATAACATTTCTCTGTAAATAAATAAATATTTCGGACATTTAACACACAACGCCACCTAGTCACAAGCTAAACAGAGCTTGTGTTATGGGTACTGGACAACTGACATAAATACATATCATACTTTTTTTATAAGTACATACTTATTATACATAGAAAACACCTAAACTGCAAAACAAATATTTGCAGATCATATAAACATTTGGTTCAACCCGGGAATCGAACTCGAGACCTCAGGCACAGCAGTCGTATACGCTACCACTGCGCCACCGAAGCAATCAAAAGAAAAGACAGTGACAAAAAAACGAAAAAAGTGATAATTTCGGCAGTTACTTTTATGTTAAACAAACAGACAGAATGACAAAAATTTTTTTCCCTATCTGTCGATTTGTTCCTTCTAATCTCTGGAACTGGCAGATAGCTGATGATTTACGGAGTAACTTTGGCAACTTACTACGAGAAGGGTTATGTTTTTAGAGTGTATGTATGTCTGTATATTCCTTTGGCACACCCTAGAGCCTAAACAGTTTGTCGTATTTTTATGTGAGTGGTGTCAATAGATTCGTCTTAGTCGTAAGAGTGCCACTGAGTACTTCAAAAAAAAAACAAATGAAAAAAAAATACAATATACGCAATCGGGTTTTTGTTCTAAATAATTCTATACTTGCTTTTATATAAGCTTAGGGTTCAGCTAGTAAGTATAAAATCAAATGTACTATGCTCTAATGGATGACTCTCTCAAAATGGCATATATATTTTAAATAAGTGTTGACCAGAAACAGCAAGAAATACATTATTATTACAAGGTAGACAAAAATACCGTGTACGTAATATCATCCGATAAAAATAAAATAAGAATGTCAGACATGCTCCAACGCAAGGCTATTCATTCTTCATATGAAGATATACCTGTCTGCTTTGGAACGTAATATTAAATTGTAACTGAATTTATATCTTATACTCGCAGTGTCTATTTATGTACTTTACTAAACCGCAAAAGCTTATGAAAATTTAGCTCTTGTTATGTTAAAATTGAGCAAACCACGGTGTATTTTCTTATAACTTTTTATGAATTTTTTTGAGAAATAAACGTAGATAAAGCATATAAATAAATAAGAAGACATTTCAAAAGACTAAAAGATTATGTACTTATTGCTGATATACTTTTTCTTTCTTGATATTTCTTATAAGGAAAATAAAGATAAATATTTCGAAGCCGTTTCGTTTTTTTCGAAAGCCATGTTGTAAATAAGCAGACCAGAAACCGAGTATTTGTGTAGTATTGGAGAAACTATTACGGGATTAAATAAACAAATATTACTTAACACACACGCATTCTAGTCCCAAATAAAGCAGAGCTATTATTATAAGCTATTATGGATACTTTTTTTTTAAAAGACAAACATTTGCGTATCATACAGACATCTGGCCCGACTCGGGAAGCGAAACCGAGACCTTAAGCACAGCAGTCACAAACGCCACCACTGTGGTACCGAGGCAGTTTATTATTAATTGAGATCTTGTTTTTTCAATTATAATACACAGGTTCACACACGGATGATTTTTATTAAACTATTTACAGCCTTAAATTATATGTAGCTATAGCCTATAGTAAACAATATAGAAAGTACTGTTGCTTTAAAGCTATCAGCTAATTTGTGTTGACTACGTGACTTAGCGTTGAGAGAAAACAAACAGAAAAACATATATTTACCAGTCAAACCAACTGGGTTTTGAGGGACAAAGACTGAATTTCTGTTTGTTTTCTCTGTGTAATTAATAAATAGTACAAGAATTGCTCGTTTAAAGGTACCTATAAGATGTTTTGTGTTGACCAAGTCGTCAACGAGTGGACGTTATTCCCATACATTTGTTATACCTAGCATCAAGGCACAATAAATACATTCATCTCACCCTAATCCTATAACCAGCACTGATAAAGGCTGTTGATTTAAAACTATAATTTATAACTTTGATCAATCCTAAATTAAAATATTCCCTGGCAAACAATCTAAACAAATTCATATACTCCAGCTCAGCTAAGTCTTATCAGCTAATCAAATTCAAACCTAATTTAAATAACATAAGAGCTGTAAATTAGAATCCTATCTCAAACATTTTTTAATATTCCAAAGAAAAATATAACAAATTTCGTTTTCTTAAAGAGTCTATCTCGACAACACTTTTAAGGCGTATCATGGTGATATTGCCAAATGAAGAGGAAAAAAACTGGAGTTGCCGAAAAGAAATTGTTCACACTGATTTGGTTCTACGATAAAGAGACTGAGTGATTGAACTGACCGAATAAATTCTATTATGTTTTTTCTTTAAAATGTTTGAAAACTTTAAAAATGTAAAAAAATTCGTATTTTAGCAGAGTTTTTTTTTATATTTTGCGCAAAATTGATCAGATTGGTGTTCGATGGGAGAGTGGAACTGGGAGAGGATGGGAGAACGGATGATGAATTTATTAGAGACAGCGGCATTCTATTCTAATTTGTTTGTGGATGGTGTTGACCAATGTTTGTATGTGTGAAGAAACGAATTTCATGTTCCTCCACCACAAAATGAGTATCCTTCGACTAGGCAAGGTGATCATGCTTGGCGGACCACTGTCGGAGTTTGAGTGTTTTCTATGTATATTTATTTGGGACTAAAAGACGTGTATTTTAGAAAATATTTATTTATTGAATCCCGTATTAACTTCTCCAGTATTTGTGCAGACAAATACTCACTTTCTGGTCTGCTTATTTAAATCATGCCTTTCAAAAAAATTGAAGCGCTGAAATTTCTCTTTAATAATTTCCTCATAAGAAATATCAAGAGGGGAAAAATACTTCAACAATTAGTACCTAATCTCTTAGTCTTTTGAATTTTCTTCTTGTTTATTTGATAATTATCTACGTTAATTTCTCAGAAATTTTCATAAAACGCTATAAGAAAATTCACCGTGTTTTGTTCTCGAAATAATGTTAAGAAGAGCTAAATTTTCATAAGCTTTTGTCGTTTACTGAAGTACATAAATAGACACTGCGAGTATAAGATATAAATTCAGTTACAATTTAATATTACATTCCAAAGCAGACAGGTATATCTTCATATGAAGAATGAATAGCCTTGCGTTGGAGCATGTCTGACATTCTTATTTTATTTTTATCGGATGATATTACGTACACGGTATTCTTGTTCTTGTCTACTTTGTAATAAAAATGTATTTCTTGCTGTATCTAGTTAACACTTGTTTATTTATGTCATTCTGTGAGAGTTATCTAATAGCGTACAGCACATTTGTTTTTTTATTTTTAGTATTTTTTGGCACTATCTTATCTTTACAGAGAAACCCTATTTCGTTACTTGTATTTCTACTATTATACCAGTCTACATATGTATCTCGGAAACGACTCAAAGATTTTCATGAAATTTAGTATGTTGGGAGATTTGGGGGTGATAAATTGGTTAAGCTAGAATTAGTTTAAGTAAATTTACCAAAAAGCTAAATACCAAGCAAAGCTTGTTCGTTTAGGTACTTACTCAATAATGCAAGAGAATGAAGGCATTAGCGAAAAAATCGACGTGAAACACTTCAAAGGGGCTGGTTAACTGGCCACGAGACGGCGTGCAACAGCGGTGACCCGAGTCGCTTGACATACGAAAAAACGTAAGCTCCTGGGTTCACAACTCGTCAAGGTTACTTGAATCACACATGATTAAGTGTATATCTACTTTTAATGTTATTACATGTATTAGAAAATACCAACAAAATTAATAAGAATTAAGTAAAAGCATAGAAAATCCAGCCAAACAGTCAGCGAGTTAAAAAACCACTCAATTCAAATAAAGAGATGTCCCCTATATTGAGCCTGTGCTAAATCCTAATTTATACGATACAAAGCTTTACCGTGGTTTGTCTTTTAGGGACGGACTTAAACAGGATTTCCGTACGAAATATTCTCGAAGTCTTTTTCGACTGACGTACGAGACAAGCGGTTGTTTATTGGTGAGGGAATGACTACGAGACATAAACTATACGGGATCACTTGGTTGAATGCTTCCTTGTGGTATTTTCTTGGAAATGAATGTTTTCTGTTTTTTATGGTATAGGGAGCAAACGAGCAGGCGCATAGTCTGATGGTTAGTGAATATGAACACCCGAGAGACACATCAGAGACGGCACAAGTGCGTTGCAGGTCTTTAAATAAAGGCCGGATATAAAGGTTGTGGTCTGGGGTGTACATTAGATATATCTTGGCGCAGTGGTAGCGTATGCAGTGCTGTGCTTGAGGTCTCGGGTTCAATGAGGGTCGGATCAAATGTTTGTATAATCTGCAAATATTTGTTTAGGAGTTTGGGTTTTTCATATGTATAATACATATGTATTTACATAAAAAAGTATATGTGTATAATATCAGTAGTCTGATACTCTGCTTAGTTTGGGACCGGATGGCTGCATGTGTTAGATATCCTACATATTTTTTTATCATTAAATAATCAGGACCTAACGGTGGTGGTTGGCTATTACAGGTATTACGCAATATATGGTACAGGTGATATGCATTTTATCGCTTTCCATTGCGCTGAGTTATGGGTTCAAATTTCACATGGGACAAAACTTAATGCGATGCTTGCAAAATCCTCTTTATAACTGCCTCGCTGGCGCATGCGACTGCTGTGCATGAGGTATCGGGTTCGATTCCTGAGTCGGACCAAATGTTTGTTTGATCTGCAAATATTTGTTTCAAAGTTTGGGTGTTTTCTATATATAATATGTATGTATTTACAAAAAAAGTATAAATGTATTAATATCAATTATATAGTACCCATAGTACAAACTATACTTAGTTCGGGAATAGATGGTGTTGAGTCTTAAAATGTCTGAAATATGTCTGAAAAATATTTCAGGAGTTTTCTTTATACAAACAATTAAAAGACATCCAGAGACAACACACAATTACACATACCCACTTACACATTTAAGTGCACATAAACAACATATTAATTTTTCATTTATTCAAAACATAAAATGTTGTACATTGCGTAAATAAAATAAAGTGCGTAAAGCCTTTAATGAAATATTATTATTTGATAACAGCTAATGAAACAGTTACGTGTTAATAACGTGAAATGAACGCCTCTTAATGCTGACGAAACAAATTTAATGCGTGTTAATAGAAGTTAAATGATTCATTTTCGTTTAGATAATTTTCATTTTGGGTTGAGTGTCAAAATTTTTAATTATAAAGAACCTTTGCGCGTTGTAGTATCAAATAGGTTTTCTGTTTTGTATCCTTATTAATATCGTAAAGTTATTATGTTTGTCTGTTCGTCTGTCACGCTTTGACGATGACTAAGCCGCTGTTTTGATCATTTTTTAAATGAATTTCGGTATATGGATAGGTCCCTGGCGGAGGACATGGTTTAATTATTGTCGCGATAACCGACTAATAAGTGAGGAGAGCCGCGGGCAGAATCTAGTAATATTTAAATTAAATGTACTTTGTTTGATATACAAGTTTAATAATATATAAGTATACAATTTTGGTTTAATCTCTTGAAGTAAATATTAAAATCAATATAATTATTTTCTACTTATAAACACTATGAACTCCGTCTAAACCGCTGCACTGTTATTAATGGAATTTCGTATGGAGATACTTTGATTCTTGAGAAAGGGCATAAACTATTTTTTACTGTAATAACCTACATAAACGCGAGCGGAGTCGCGTGCATAAGCTAGTAAATTATACGAGTCAGAAATATTGATAACAAGGTCACCTGACGCTCTCTAGTTTTGAATGTTTGACCATACTATTGCGATAAAATACTTGGAGTAGGCGTCCTGATCATCACATCAGAGGGATTCGAGATATCTTTAGAACACATTCTGGTTTTACATGCAACAGCCCAAAAGGGCCCTTAAAAAGTCTCTAGTTAGACGTTTGCAAAATCGTATTAAACATTTCTAATTAATATGTGTAATTACATAGACCAAAAACAATGTAACTACAAATCATTTATTTCATCATTTTTCTCTGCATTTTTTATAGTGAATGGCAGCAAATATAAGAACTTTATAATCTATTTACTGCCTCGGTGGCGCAGTGGTAGCGTACGCGACTGCTGTCCTTGAGGTCTCGGGTTCGAATCCTGAGTCGGATCAAATGTTTGCATGATCTGCAAATATTGGTTTCGGAGTTTGGGTGTTTTCTATGTATGATATGAATATATTTACAAAATAAGTATTTATGTATTCATACAAGTTGTCTAGTACCCATAATACAAGCTCCACTTAGTTTGGGACTAGATGGCGTTGTGTGTTAGATGTCCGTAATATTATTATTATTATTTCCGACAAATAAATAATGGAGACACAATCTTAGCATAAGCAGCATTTAACCAAATGACTAAGAACTGTGACCAAACCCAGCAGACTTATGACCTTATTTTTTTTAGAAAGGGATCCTTCAAAATAGCTAAGATGTATCTTCTCCACCACACGCTAAAATAAATTTATAACAGTAATTTAAGCTATGAATAAATGAAAGCAAAAGAATTAAATGTCAAAAGCATTGTTCGTTAAAAACTAAATTTCCTATCTCGGCATTTATTTAAATTATTTGAAAACGAGTTACACAGTTATAAACAGTTTTTCAACCGTCAAATTGTTCCTAACAATTTGACAAATTTCTACTGAAGATACTACAAAGGTTTGTAAACTTTTAGAATACATGATTGTAATTTTACTTTCGTAATACTTTGTTTAAAGTCTAACGTATCAACAGACCGACGTTTTGAAACAAAGCTCATACAACAGTTATTTGTAACAAAATTAAACACAGATTTTCCTGCCCAAGGGTGGTATTCTTTTGGCCATTAAATTATGCGTAAATTAAAACCGTAAAGTAAAAAGTAGTGTTAAACTTTAGCAGTTCGGTTTTTATAGTCTATAAACTAACACATTAATAAGTGTTGTGTAATATATGGATACATCATATCGTGCAACTGAGCGAAGAAGTTTGTTAACACAAAAAAAAGTCTCACAGTTAATCTGATTCTTTATGTCGTCACTACATATACAGTTTTACCACTAAACAATCCGTTGATAAAATTACTTTCTTAACACAACTTAAAATTGCTGTTGATTTCTAGTCGTTGATCATCTCACTGCCTGAGCGTACTTCTGCAGAATGTCCTGTGTTAAATATTCGAGTTGGTATGTGTACTCTACGCAAGAGCTTTGACTTTAAATGGATTAGATTTAGTTAATTTTTTTACTTTAGACACAGAATTTCTGATTTAAAGGGCACTAAGTAGTCCACGTATTTCCACCATGGGAGAGTCACGCTTCGGCAGGAATGGGTCTGCTCGACCGGATTGAACAAATGGCCTCGCAGAAAATTGGTGTGAAACAGCGCTTGCGCTGTGTTTCACCGAGTGAGTGAAGAAACCGGAGGCCCATATCCCAATCCTTCCCCCCCATCCCCATCCCTTACCATCTTACCATCAGGCGATACGTCCGCTCGTTTGTCCCCTATTCCATAAAAAATATTACAATAGTTGAGGATATTGCAAAAGGCTTATAAACATATAGCAGTCTAAATGGAAATAGAAATGTTAGTGTCCTAGGCACGCTACAAAAGCAACAACTAAGTAAAAAATAAATATACAGCTGTATTCTACATTGCTTTTCAACCGTGAAAGTTTTGTGTTGGTCAGTGATAAGTAGTGTATTTTCCTTGACAATTCTTATTTTATTGAGGTTCAGTTCCAATATCTTAAATAAAACTGTTGCATCCAATTTTCATCATGATAAATCGTATATGTACCTTTTAAATATATTTTTACCTGATTGAAAGAAGAAGGTATATTTCTAATGTATATTTCTTTGGCACGCCATAGAGCCTAAACGGCTTGTCATATTTTTATGTGAGTGGTATTAAAAGATTTGTCATAATCGAATCGCGAGAGTGATACTGAGTACATCAAAATTAAACAATATTTTGGAGCCAAATATTAATATCAAAAAAAAATTTTTTCCAAATACATCGAGTGTAGTATCAAAATCAAGAATTTTTTAATTTTTTAATGGTGATTACAGAACTGCCTACAGAAGTTTTCACTTCAAAAACACTGAAATGGTAAATTTGAGCTCATTTGAATTTACTAACAACGTTGCTACTTATTGTGAAGTTTTAACAAACAGGCTCATAGTTAACAGCCAACTAAATTTGTTGAAACTTAAATGTTAACACATATATATACAAGTTGTGTGATAGTAACAAATCAACAACTCTAACTTGTGTGTGTTCACTCCACTACAAGCTGTGCCGCTAAGTAGAATTTACGATGAATGTGAATGGTGATAAGATGAAGTGTTTAACGTAGTCTGGAAGCCCCGTCTTTTCTGTGTTTTATGTACCATTGAAATTAGTAAATAGAAAAACACATTCATTCTATCACCTTTTTAAAGTGGAACTTTTATTACAGTCTCAAATTTTTTGGTCTGTGTATCGGATGTCGCGTGACGGTCATCCGTGGAGTAGGGATAAAGTGAAAGGCGCTCGTCAGAGCAGCCGAGGCCAATATGGCGGCGTCTATAGTTCCATCAGCTGACCGTGTAGTGTACTATAGACTATTACTCATTTGTGCCAGTGCTCCACGCTAATCTGTTTGTTTTTGTCAGTGTTTAATGTAAATATTGTTATTTATTTGCTTTTGGTAAACAACGACATAGCTAGTGAGTCCAAAAAAACTAATCAACGAGGAAAAAGCAAAGAATAGTGCAAAAATGAATGACGATGAATTAAATTTACGCCCTAAAAAACAGAACGCGGACAGAGCACGTGCTTATAGAAAGTTTTACTTTTACCTTGGTTTCATAAAACCACACAATCCTTTTTTATGTATGTGACTCTACTCTGCCTGATAGAAAACATGAGCCAAAACCAAGGGTGGTGGCAAACATACTTATTACGAATACAGATAATGCAACAATATAATATGACCCACACTGTGGCAGCCTATTATATATTGAGATGCTTTTGTATCATTCTTCTATACATATACTTTATTATAACATTACTTGACTTGATTAATAAATTGATCGAACAATGAATTTGAACATGCAAAAAAAAATTGAATGCCCTGGAAACCCACGCTTCGGCATGGATGGGCCGACTCGACCGGAGTGATGACCAAGACTTGACAGAATACCGATGCAAAACAATGCTAGCGCTGTGTTTCACCGAATAAGTAAGGATACCGTAGGCCCATTCCTAAACCCTCCCCCATCCCCCTCCCCATGTCAGAAAGGAGGGCTTGTGACGCCTCTGGTGTTGCGGGTGTCCATGGGCAACGGTAATTGCTTACCATCAGGCTGTACGTGTGCTCCTTTATAAGTTATTAAAAAAAAATAGAAAGACGTCCCCGTTACAGGAATCATGCTTTATTATTATGCAGCTTTATTATTTATTGACCGTAAGAGAAGTCGTGGAATTTTTAGTTGATATTGGGAGAATCCACGTTTGCTTATCTATATTTAGTTCAGTAGACGTTGCAATACTATTTGGGAAATCATTATATTTCATTATATACAATTATACATGTAATACATATTATAATGTTAAAGTTTGAACAGCATCCTGCGTAGTGTGTATCCCTGTTGAGGCTGAGGTAGCTGGCTGGCTGAGACTTGCTGTGGGAGTGAACATGATGGTGGCGCGCTGACTGTCATGTTGATCTGCTCCTTCGCAGGCTGTTTCCAATTACGTCAGGGTCACCACTGTGGAAGAACGGATCACATGATGCTCGAACACAAAGGGAGGTGATTATCCGACCAGGAGAGGTGAACATAACTGGCGCCACTGCCCAACGATTAACATTGAGATGTTGTGTACATGCTAATCGGCCCGAGAGCTTCTATTGCGCGATTCAAGGATTGGTAGTTTCTTCGTTTCCTTCGTTACTCCGGAGTTCGACGTATTTTCGGTAGATAGCGCTTGAGTATATTTCTATTACATGATATGTGAAAAAAAAGAAAATTCAAAGAAGATAGCTGTCAAGAAATATTTTATTAGACTATTTGGTTCTATTACTTTCAATAAAATAAAACCGGCAATTTTTAAGAAAAATATAGGTACATTAGAGTGGCCAAGGTTTGCATTTTTTATTATAACTACAGGCAATACTCATGGTTGTGTACCGTTGAACGATTCGTCATGTCCATGAGTTTTTACGAGCGGACATTAATTTCCAAGGAGTGCTTACTTTATCCAAAGGGCGGCGAGGGGATTAAAAATGTATTCCAGACGTTTACTCCTCCTTCGATCGGTTACACATAAGTATGTGAATTGCGTTTGGACTCGAAGGATATCACTATATATTACTGTTTTAAATTATGTGTTTAATAATATTTTCAAGAAAAAACATTTCTATGGCTGTCGGATATACTTATCATTGCTTTAAAAATATATAGGTATATGAAAAACATTTTCTTGGTGAGTTCTTCTCCGACTGATGTACTCAGTTAAACTTACGGGCACTTAATTTTTTCTTTGTCACCTTTGAGAAAGAAATTAGGTGAGACATTTTTTTATTACCCGACTGCGAAAATGGAGGTTTAAGATTTTCGAGTGTGACTCATACATATATATGTACTCATGTATGCATATTTCTTAGGCACGCCCTAGAGCCTAAGCAGCTTGTCGTATCTTTATGTGAGTGGTGTTAATAATCTTAACCGTGAGAGGGCCATAAGTACATCGAAATTGAAAAAAAAAAATTTAATATTAAAAAAAAATTCTTTTGAGTTCATTCTACCTTTTCAGTTCTTTCTATTTTTCAAAACTTCGATTAAATTATTAAAGAGTGCAGATATAGAGCTTTAGCAACTCGTTACTTTTTTGATATACCTATATCCAATAATAATTCAATACACATGATATCAAGTGCTATTTAATTTGAGGAAAATAACTTAAAAGACTGTATAAAAAGAAAGCCCTCACTTACCATAATTTGATAAATAATTAATAAATATTTCGAACATCTAATATACAACGCCATCAAGTCTTAAACTAAGCAGGGCTTGTAATATGAGTTCTAGACAACTGATATAAATAAATATATACTTTTTGTAAAAACATACATATTTAAACATAGAAAACATCCAAACTGCGAAACAAATATTTGCAGATCATACAAACATTTTGTTCGGTTTATTAACTGTCTCGGTGGCGCAGTGGTAGCGTATGTGACCGCTGTGCTTGCGGTCTCGGGTTCGATGCCTGGGTCGGCTTAGTTCTGCCATACTTTAGTATTCAAAAGTATGGCAGAATTAAGCTGAAATAATCATACACATGTTTCTAAATGAATCGAAAAGAAAACAGGACATATAATAAAGTTACGCTAACAATTACCCACTGCGCAATAATTTGAATCAGTAATCACGAAGGATACTCCCTACGCTCATTTACATTTCGACGTGAAAGTGCAGTTACAATCCAATTAGGTATTTATTATTTAATCATATTTTTTTGTATAATGGTGACAGAACGTAATTCAAATTTTTAGAAAATATTTTTATAGGTATGTATGGATAAACGACCCGATGGATCACAATATGAGAAGTCACATCATCGCTCGTTGATATCTGCTACGTAAGTATGTATATCATCATCATCATCATCATCATCATCATAATCTACAGCCTTTAACAGTCCACTGTTGGACCTAGGCCTCTCCTTAGAAGGGACGTTTTTTTTTCGCGCGAACACACATACACACACATATACACGCACACACACTCATACTTACAAATTATCTCCATTACTATTATTTATAATATACTTCATTAGTCGCCTTTTACGACACCCATGTAATGGTGACACTCTGTATTTATAACCCCCCACGCAAAAATAGGGGTGCTATAAGTTCTACATCGATGATTGTCCGTCGGTGTGTGTGTCAGCTCTCAAACGGATGGACCGATTTCAATACTATTTTTTTCATTTGAAAGCCAGTTTATTTGTGGCGGTTCTTATCTATGTTTGGTTAATATTCATTCGGCAGTGCAAGAATATCAGCTCTTTTAAAAAATTGTGTAAGCATTTTTGGCCTATGATTACTCGATTAAGAGGTTGTGGTGGGGTTTTTTAAATGCTTGCTTAATTGATCACCACTCGAAGAATAACCTGAATAATTTTCTCCACGCAGAGTATATTTTGCAAATTTTTTCAATATCTCGCAAGCCGATATTTAAGTAAAAAAATCGTCAATTTTTTATTTCAGCATCCTCAAAACGATTTTTTTAAAAGATCTATCTAACGATACCTCACTCTATGGGGTAGACGCGAGAAAGAAAGAAAACCATCCCCACTTAACATGCAGGAGAGGTACCTTAAAAAAATACTTAGACAGCTTCGATACTACAGCCGGTTAGGAGAAAACAAGGCAAAACGTTTCCAAAATAGATCAAGTACCTAGTTCCTGAAATAGTAATATACCAGCTGAATGGGACCGCAAACTTCATTAGACCTGACGTTGGCAAGGAACCACTCAATCTTCTTGATATTGGAGATCCATTAGTGGTTGCTACATACAATCCCCTTTAGCTCTCCCAAGCTATTAAATTTAATATGAATAGCTTTCAATATAAGTTAATTATGAAGTTTGATGAATCTGGATTTTCGTAATGAAATATAATCAATGTAATCTAAAACTTTTAACGCTGCGTTAGTGAAATAGAATCCAAATTATTTTCCAATACATGTTCGTCTTCTTTTATTTTTTTTTGGTAAAAAGTTAAATGTTCTTTCTTTTGCTTTTTTGACATACTAAATGCCTTCTGATTATGTGAGTGGGAGTTAACACTGTCGGGTAATCGATAGTTTTGATTCAAATTCGTAAACTCATTTAAATTTAATAGAAATAATATACGTTATCCTGTTTTATTTCTATATTTTTTATGCATGTTGTCTTAGCTTGAAAGTGGTTGCACATTAGACAAAATTGAACTAGATGTATCCTAAAGTAAGTAACAATGTTATTTATATTTTTGGACAACCAGTTACTGTTACATTAATTCTTACAATAGAAAATAGTAAATTAATCGATAACATGTTAAAATGCACAATTTTTTAAGGTGTCACAACATGCACCAATTGTAACAAGTGTGAATAAAAAAAATATACATATAAAAATAGACAAAAATGTTGATGTTATGAAAATAAGCAAATCATAAAGAAATAAACTCATTATCAAAAAAACGAAAACAAAAATCTTAAAATGTTAAAATTATCAAGATTTTTTTTCGGGCGATAGTTTGATCGGGTTCGCTTTTGGCTTATTTCTCAGCTGATACCGTATCATTAAAATTTCACTCCCATGTATCTTCACACTGATTAAGAAACCAACCAAATTATAGGCTGATTAAAAAGTTTGTAATCTGTTAGTGTAAATATGAGATAACAATAGAGATAGTATTATAGAATACCAGTTCTCTTATGTAACTTTGTCTGTATCTTTTTTTATCATGCAATACTCGGCTTGTATTAGTATAAGCATGATGTCTACCCCACCATAGGCCAGCCTGCATGACACTAATTTTAAAAAAAACTTGAATGTCCATTCGATGGTTTCGGAGTTAATTGTGAACAACAACGTGACAAAAGAATTAAGTATATATAAGAGATATTTTAAATCCATTATAGGTATAATAGCTGCTTTAAATTTGTGAAACAGTCGTAGCAAAGAGGATTATGATATGTTTTTCGATTTCAATTTCGTTCAACAACCGAAGCGTTCGGCGTAAAATTGATTTTATTAGAATTCAAGTTTATCTCGAATTTTTTTTATTATTGGTCTAGAATTAAGCCATAGTATATTAATTATATAAATTAAGAGCTACAGATAGACATGCTCTATAATAGTATGCTATTGAGCATACTTATGAGCATGTTTAAATGAGCATGCTTTTTAACTGTTTACATTAGCAAAAGGCGTGCTAATTTTAAGCATACTCCTGAATAAGCATGCCTCAAGAAAACAATCCAGTACACTTGCTATTTAGTCACCATCATAGATAATCACGTGGCAATCCGTACCGAACTCAACAATATCATGTTATTAATCGTGTTTTCTCTCAAAATAAAACCTTCTGAATAGTATAAAAACACGAGAGAAAGATTAAAGTAGCATGCTAATGAGTAAACATATTCAGATATGCTCAAAGCATTCTCCTTCCACCCGTGCTACAGGCAGTATGCTTGAAATTTGAACGGCTGACGATTATTGAGCACGCAACGTCTTGACACACTTGCTATTAAGTAGCATTTGCTCACTATTAGCATGTTTTTTTGCTACTAATGAGCATGTCTATTTGAATTGGTACAAGCTTGAATTGGACCATACTGTCTAATACAGAAATGTACCAAAAAAATGGCAACGCTATACGAAAAGCACAAGTGATTAATGCGGCACTTCGCCTTTGTGTGATCATTTAGTTATTTTGAGTTTGGGTGTTTTTATCTCTATTTCGTGCATGTTTATTATATTTATATTAAACTACCTCGTGATACAGGATAGATCGGTAGGTAGTAGATGCATCGTTATCTTTTTATAAAAATGGTTTTTAAATTAAACATTGCAAATCAAACGAAGTTTATACTAGTTTCAATGTCTTGTTTAACAGATCAAAATAAAATTTCATAATAAACTCAAAATATAATTTTTATGAACCTTTTTATAAGAACACTTCGAAATTTCATCGCATAACCGTTCAAAATATATGCAGATTTAAGTCAACAAAGCCCAACTGCCGTTAAACAAACAAACAAAGATTTATCTGTGGGCGTCCATAGGGCTTTACGCTACGCTACGCATATCTGAATTCCATTTATAGTTATTATTATAAAAGCCAGTTTCCTTGCTGTAGTTTTTAGCTATGTTTGATTAATATCAGTCTAGCAGTGTAACGGTATCAACTCATTTCCTTTATAATTACTCCCTTAAACGCTTGCGTGGGGGATTTTTAAAATTTTTAATTTTGGCTTGTATCCAAAATATTTCGCTTGATTCTGTTCAGCGGGTATTTAATTATGATATTTTGGTTCCAGAAAATGTATTAAATGAAAGTATTCCTAGAAAAATAGGATCAGATGTGTGTAAACTGTCCATATTAAAAGGAGCTTGTAAAATATATCTTTTTTTTGTAAAAGTGCACCGACTGTCAATCGAGACATCTATAACTACAAATAAATAAGGTTGAATTGTTTGTTTGTAATCCCAAATTAACAGCTTTCATTAAATGTAAATGAAAGATATGGTGTACGATATTTACATCAAAAAATAATTATACATTTTTTGATATAAGGAGTAACTAAGGCTATTTTTTATGTTAGCTTCTTCCCGCGGCTTTACACGAGGCACGAATGGGCCAGCTCGACCGGAGTGATACCACGTCCACACAGAAAACCGGTGTGAAATAGCACTTGCGCTGTATTTTACCGAGTGCGTGTGGATACCGGAGGCGAATTCACCATCCCCCAAAGGCTGGCAATGCACTTGTGACGCCTCTGGTGTTGCGGGTGTCCGTAGGCGGCGGTAATCGCTTACCTATTCCCCCCTACTCTTCCGGGTAACATCGCGGGGTTCAGATGTTAGGATTCATATGAGACAGTGTGATACTAATTATCAAAATAAATTTAAATCAAATTAATAATACTTCAAATCTAAATCCCGCTTAACTAAATATTATTTTAAATGCTTCAATTTCTACTTCTATATACAGAACTCGAAAAATTCTTGTTTATTAAATAAAATAATTTTCATTGTGTAACACCTACAATCACTAACGCCTCTATTCTCGTTCATTTTTATTATTTTAATCACGGTATTTAGCCTTAAGACGTCACTCCCATACATTTGATTCTTTTTCTAATGCTGTCTTCGCTCGTAAAATGCCAACTTGGCAAGTAGGGTCCCAACCTTCAAGAGTGTACCTAGTCAGTCGTAAATTAAACAACAATTTAGTACTTAACAAACACTTTATTTTAACAATAATTATTATCAAAATAACATAAGTGTAATCTCCGGTCACGTGCTGCGTCTATGACTAATGTAAAACACCATCATTGTCACAATTTTTATTCACTATGGTTGACCAAAAATTATAGAGCAACGCGGTAAAAAGTAGTTGCGTTCCCTCAATCAAAGTATAAGCCCAAATGGGCCTATGCATTACACTGTTAGGACACAGAATGTGTTTAAGTGTGTTTACAATTGTGAATGTTTTGTTTTAATAGCGATGTGTGAGTTCGTAGTGGCAGGTGATTGTTTTGGTGTGTGAGTCTAAAATGCGTATATGTAAAAATGTACCCCCCGCGAAAAATGACAGACTGTATGTACCAGGAAAAGACGTTATGCTACTCCCCTTCTATTCATTACCTGGGGGTAACACTTCAATCATTTTTTTAAATCCATTCTGAATCCTCAGGAATAGACACAAGGAAATCATTACAATCGGTTCAACCGTTTAGAAGCAGTTTAGTCACATTCACACGCATGGAAGATTCATATATTTAAGATTTATTTTAAGGTCGGTATATTTGCAAACAAAAATCGTGACAATAATTTTCTACTCCGAAATGAATCTATATTATAGAGAAATGAATAGTTCAGATGTAATGTATTTATCAGAAAACAAAAATATACCTCAATTCCCAATGTGCAGTCGGCAAAAATAACAAAAATATTTTGTTGAAATTGTGAAAATAATGAATTACTGATTATGTATCTTTTCTTTTTAAATACTATTAAATTATTTGTAAGTTTTGTAAATGAATGTTCATTTTATGTATTTGTTACTTTGCAGCCTGTATTATGTGACACACAAATCGATAAATTTCGCCGACTACTCATTGGGTTTGTAAATAGGCCAGTAACTATCTTTAGGAACTATTAATTACAAATTAATAATACATTTTGATGATTATAACAGTAAATGATTAATAAATTAATGAGAAGGGTATTTTCTGGGTGTTAACGAGAGTTAAATTGTTCCAATGGACTAAGTCCAATAGTCATATTTTTCAATGTTCTTAAATACTTAATATCAATTTATAATTTTAATAATAACCTTAAAATGTTGTAACAAAAGTAGATAGGTAGGTAAGGAGGCCCAATGATACCGAAGCATCACCATAGACCGCCAAGTATGTTATACTTTTTGCGTGTTCCACATTTAAACCTGGATTAGTTTTTTCAGATTCGAATAAGTTCAATGGCAAATATACATATGTGGCGTCTTCCACATACAGTGCAAAAACATAAAATATATTACAGCGCCATCTACCGAAGAAACATCCAACTAGGGAGCAACGAATAAAACTAAGAAACTACCAATCCTAAATCGCGCAATAGAAGTTCTTGCGCCGATTAACATATATATAACTTCCCAACATCAACCGTTGGACAGTGGCCCGCCAGGCATGATTACCTCGCCTGGTAGGAGGATCCTCCCTTTGTGTTGGAGGAACATGTGGCCCGTTCCTCCTCAACATACACTAGGTAGTTGAGTCATGCATAGTTCAGCACGGCTGCGCCGGCCCAACCTTGACGATACTACCCTCGCATTGAAAATCAACGTAACATGATAGCAACAGTACTATCATAGTGTGGGTCACCGTGCTGCATTGTCGCATTGTCTGCATTCACCATGAGTATGGTGACCACTACTCTTGAATTCTTCTTATGCTTTCCATCAGTCAGAGTAGAGTCATTTGAGAAGGGCCAAATATGAAAAGAAAGGTAAGAAGAAAAAAATCACAAGAAAGAGGATACATATTTAATAAAACTATAAACTTTGAATATTTATCGGGGCTGTACAACAGCTTATATTGTGGCGACTTTCACATACAGCGCAATATACTACAGCGCCATCTACCGAAGATATACTAAATTACGGAGTAACGTAGTATACGAAGAAACTACCAATCCTGCATCGTGCAATAGAAGTGGTCGCGCCTATTAGCATATACACAACATCCCAACGTCAACCGTTGGGCAGTGGCCCACTAGGTATGATCATCTCGCCTGATCGGAGGATCCTCCCTTTGTGTTGAAGGGACATGTGACCCGTCCCTCCACAGTATGTTAACTAAAATAACAACCCTTTCATTAAAATAAATGATACTAAACCTGAGTAAGTTCATTTCGTTTCAAAATGTCGTTTTTTTTCTATGTCTTCAAATAAACCTTACAGCGATCCATCTCAAAAATTACCTATTTACTTACTGTTTTATGAGTCAGCCAAAGTGACTTTACTTGTCCTGATCGAAAGAGTTTTGGTTTCCTTAGTCATTGCGAATGCAGATAATGCAACAATGCAGCAAGTTGACTCTCACCGGGTGGCCTACTGAGATGCTTTGGCGTCATTGGGATATCTTCAATTTATTGGTCAAAGAAAAATTTGTGAGATTCAAAGTAATATATTATCTTGTTAATAAACACGATGAGGTCCGCCGATGTACAACATATGCAAAATAAATAAATAATCATCACTTTTCTAAGCTTTATTTACGATTATTAAATAATGTTAATAACATAGGGTCAAATTAAAAAAGAAAAACGGTTTATAAGATAAATTATTTTGTTTTTAAAGACAGTTAATAAAATTTTGCTGTGGGATCGACTTATAAGTTTATTTTAATTAATTTCGTTGCTATTGATCTATCTAAATATATGATTACTGATACTAGGTATGTTATAAATATAATAGTTCATAGGTGTTGAAGAATATGAGCAGTAAATTGGTAAGCACCAAATTCGTCTACTTTTAGTTGCCAAATATTGTGTATTTAGATATTACAACGATTTAAAACATTGACAAAACACTCGAGTCTACTGGAATCTGTCGTCTTATGTACACTATCAGTTCAATATAACTACAATGACATATGTAACATTACGACAAGAATCTAAGGAATCTAACACGAACGACATTTAGATAGAAATATGATTTTTTTTTCGTCGATAGTACTGTGATCATGATTATTAGAAACTTGTTTAACTTTATAGAATTTGAGAAGAAAATCTAAATTATTGTTTTTATATAGAAAGAAAATATGGGTTTAACTTATTAAGAATTCAGTCGGTCACTACTCTTTTCATCCTATTGATGTTGGGGATGTTGAGCAATTAAAAAATGTATACCAAAAAGAAAAAGACAGCAAAGGAACTTGAAATTACAAAAACAGTTTTTGTAACTTTTGCAAATTACAAATAGCAAATTATTTACAATATTTTGCCTATAACAGATACAAGTTGATCTTCACTTCATCACTTATACACTTTCAAAAATGGAATAATGTTTCCCAAATGTGTACAGAGTAAGCGGTGATTATGTACGTCAATACAGTTTTAAGCATTTAAATTAAAGCCAATTAACATACTCTGAAGGCATAATGATGGACTTTTAAGGTATCTCATGAATATTCAGTTGTCACTCTGAAGTGAAGTCATTGGGATAATTAATTAAACTGAAAGTTAGCTCCAATAAGTACGTACTAATAAAAAGAGTCGACGACTGAGAGAAGATTTAAATTGGCTAGAAACTGTAAGTTGATTTACAACAGAAGTTTCACTGTATGAGAAGACAATCATATAAAATTTTATTAAAGTTTATTTATTTTGTAAAATATAATAGAAGTTATGATGCGTATCAAAGACATTGTATTGGATGCATCTCTTTTAAAAAAGAATATACAATTTTAGCAAATTATGAAAGGTCAAAGATGACGTTACTAACTTCGTAAGCCAAACAATCACACAAGGACAGAAGCATATTGACAATAAAAACCGAGTTTTACTAAAACTACACATACTACAAACTAAAGATATTAGAACACCTTATCTTAAGTGGGCAAATATCAATGATAGATGCAATTCCTAATCGAGGGAAATTTAGATATCTGAAAATACTCCATATAATTTTAAGCCCACAAAGTATGAAGGTTTTACGATACTAAAAGAAGAGGTAAATGCTGAGTTCTTGTTAAAATACAATATATACAAATTAAATTATACAGAAATAAAAACCTTTCGTAAACTAAAAGTACCCACATACTATTGGTGTTTCTTAAGCAACCGTTTACAAGCTTCTAAGAACCATAAATATGACAGTACTATCGATGAAATAACAATAGAACTTTACAATCGAATAATCACGTAGAAAGACTAGTATCGATTTATAACATAGTAAGATAGATATATTCTACATAATTTGTTGTTCACTTTAAAGATTTTAGGGATGAATTTTTAATACCTTTTTAAGATTAAATACAAACACTTTAGAAATTACAGAAGGAAATATAAAAATCTAGAACGTTTCGGGTTCCGAATGTTGTCTTAAAAGCAATACTTTTAAAGAATATCAAACTGGAGAAGATGAAATAGTATAAGCTAAAAGCGAGGATACGAAAATCTAGGTGAACGTTTTTAGAAAATCTACAGAAAGCGTAGAAATAGACTACACTAAATAAATTCGAAAGTAATAATATTGGTCCAAAGTCAGGCAGAAATTTATTTAGCTGTTGAGGGCGATATAAATATATGAGAATTAATAATTTCTTAATGGATTGAATGAAATATATCATATATTAAATTTGATACGCTTCGATTATTCAAGGGCAGCAAACTTGACTGTTTTAAATTTTACTAGCAATCTGGCTCGGTTTCGCACAGAAATCCTTGAAATGCCCGGAAATCCTCAACTGCATTATGCATATATTATACATATAAAACTTGAGTCACTTTATTTATTGCTGGAACTGCATTAAAAGCCGTTGAGTAGTGACCTAATGTTATACTATGTAAAGATTAAAATAAAGAAGATTCTAAGTCTGATTTCAGATCTTTCGGTATGGATAAAACCTTGCAATTTGTTGACTAGGATGAAGAATTAACTTACTAAGTTATAAACTTTGTATTGAGCTAAAATCATTGTATCAAAATGATATAAGACAATTCATGTAGGTCATGGTGAAAGCTTGGAAGCTAGTGACTAAAAAATATATTCCAAGGATATTTGAGAGTTTCTACACATACTCTAATGTAATATCTATATATAGCGAATATTTCATAACATAAGCCATCTAAAAATAAATATCGATGCTTATAATTATGGCAGTACTTAAACTATTCGATTAATTTCGTATGGTGCCTTCTAGGTTTACTCGCACCAATTTATACATGATCGTTTTAATATTCGCGTTGTTATATAGTCTAACATTTATCATTAATAATGTTTTAATGAATAATATTACATTCACAGATTTTTATATATCCGTGAATAAGAATTTTAACTAAATTTTTCTTCTTCTTTTTTCTTCCTCTTCTTCTTTCTCTTTTTTTTCACTAAATTTGCATTTTAGCGAATTGCTTCTCGGTCAGGGTAAATTGTTATATTAAACCCATCAATAGATCAAGTATTTTGAGAGATACTTATCACGTTGTTCATAGCGTTATCTAATGCTAAATATCATTTGTTATTCGTTATTTACATAATATACTCTATAACTACGATATTTTATAACAAATTTGACTTTACTTTGAATTTATATCTATTTCGATGAATATTATTAGATTACAAACTTAAAAGATAATTTTTAAAGTAAGAAAATAATTACATTACTCTTCAAAATCTTTAAATTTGAGCAAAAACATTACAAACCCAATTTAGGCGCTGTTGATCATAAGATATTAGAACCCACGGTTTCAAGAAATACCCAGTTTATTGAAAAGGACAACCATAAAAACTTGAATAGCATATATTAAGTAATAAACTCAAGTGATTATCGATCGTAATTAGCCTTTTTTTTAAATGTCAATCATGCAAACATTAACTGTTGGTTGGTATTTGTATATGGGTTAATAATAGTCATTGCTCTTTCTTTCTATCTGGGCAATTTCTACGAAAGTACAAGAATTGTGGCCACAACTATGAATAGCTATATTATATTTGCAGTTTTTGACTCGCAGTAAAGCCAAATTTTAATATACATCTTGAACACTGTGACTGAACAAAACCTATTTCTATAACCTTGCAGACACATTAATAAATATTTCTCTAGCGGCAACGCAAAATATATCCTAGAAACATATACATCTGTTATTAAAATTTATAAATACAATACATTTATACCTATTCTCATGACATATTGTTCATTGTAAAATAAATCATACACTTTTAGACATAGAACACTTTTTAGAACAGTATAGTGCATTATTCATACCAGCAACCGAGTAACATAAATGTGGGGTTATAATATTCTTAAAGGAAATTCGTCATTATTGTTAAGAAAAGATCAAATCAAACCTGAGAACTCACCAAAAAAATTGTATAATCAAATATGGAGTTAGGACAATTTACAATGAGCAACATAGGTACGATTTTCAATGTCAAGATTATAACGTCATTGAATTAAAACGCTGTACGCATCTATTGCTATCAACACCACAGTAAAAAACTCACTGAAAAGAAAGTTGGCTCAACTTTTAAGTATTATGTCGTCGCCTTCCAAATTGCCTTCATTATAAACACCTGAGCGCGAACATGTTTTGTCATGATGAAAATATATTTTGAGGTGTTTTTATGGAATTTTAATATTCACGACATTTTGGCAACGAACAACTCTTTGAATTTTGAAATAGTTGCTTTACAGAATTAAGTCAAAAAAATACTTATATTGGATAGAAAGACTTTAGTTTTAATATTTTAGTATTCGTATTACTCTTATCTCTTTTTTTTTACTCTTTTCAATAAAAATGTATATTGTGATTTATATATTAGATAAAAAAGGTATATTTTAGATTTTTGTTTCATTTTCAAAGTGTTTTTGTTCATAAAACAAAACTCTAAAACGGTGGAAAACCTGGTAAATCATGCTCGCTTAAACTTAGTTTTATGTTCTACATAGATCGAAAATGATTCAATCTCTAATTTATGCATTACCGAAACAATACCTACACCCCATTTATATAATGTCATACCCTTGACCTTGACCTCTAGCTTCATTCTTTCAATTACCGTTGTCCTATTTTAGTATCTCATCACAATTTATTTTACGAGATCATCTATATCTATCTATAGATTTTTTTGTTCACATCTCTCTATTCTATTTTTAGTTCTTGTATATATTTTTTTATTTTTTAATATTTTTCGGACATTTTAACACACAACGCCATCTAGTCTCAAACTAAGCAGAGCTTGTACTATGGGTACTAGACAACTGATATTATTACATATATAATTTTTTTTTCTAAATACATACATATTATACATAGAAAACACCCAAACTCCGAAACAAATATTTGCAGATCATACAAACATTTGACCCGACCCTGGTTTCGAACCCGCGTACGCTACCACTGCGCCACCGAGGCAGTCATTATAGTTCTTTTGTTGTAACTGTTTTTACGTAATAATTTAAATATTTGAGACATCAGCATTCGTTGCCAAAATATTCGCCTTTAACTCAACAATTTTCAATTTTAATAGGAAGCTAGAAAATGTTCTATATTAACCGGCTATTTGATTCGTTAATTTTGATAAATCTATTTATAATCTATATATATACCACAGCCTCCAAGGCTACTTTTAATATTTATTATCAGTTTATAAGATTTGAAAGAGAAATTTCTATAAGGAAGAAATAGTACAATCGACGTCTAATTTTGTTCATTTGAGCACATACATCTTAGATCGAATTCAGATGCTGTTGATGATAAGAGTAGAACCGTGTACCTGTAAATGAACAAAATAAAACTGTGAGGAAATATTTCAAATTCAATTGATGTGCTGACTAAATTCTTATTTAGAATTTGCTTACAGTTCCTAAACTATAGCTTGATCTCTGTAACAGATGGTAGCGAAACCTACGAATTAACTTCATTCCTTACGTGCACTTCGTACATGATACGTTAATAATAAGTTATCGAGAAGAAAAATTCGCACCCAATATGCACTTCGTTAGTTCCAAAATAACACTAGTGACAACCGTCACAGACATCAAGGTACATATTAAGGACTATAGTCTAAGTCAATAAAAAAATCAGAATAAAAAATGCAGACTTATGACTGGCAAATGAAATCCCAAAATAAATAGGAAGAGCTACACTTAAAAGCTAAGCACATCTCTTGAGTTGCAGGTGACCCAGGCGCGTTGGCCCTCTTGAACCACTATGAAATAGCGCTATATTTTTACATTTTTTATATAGTACTAGCTTATGCCCGAGGCTCCACCCGCATGAATGTCGGCTATCTCGCTAAAGAGTAGCCGTAAGAGACCGATAAACAAACAAACAGTTACATCGATTCTTTACTATTAGAATGGATATTGAGTTAAATATATGCAAGTAATTCATATTCAAGCTTAGTTGCGTATTGTGTTTTTTTTTTCTAGAAAGTCTGCATTAAATTAAAAAGGAACAGTATTTCGTATAACCATATTACCAAAATTTTAATCTCTTAAAATTTGATGACATCGTAGGCTTCCAAACTAGACATTGAGAGGTAGACCAGCCAGAGAGAGAAGAAGAACATGGACGTGAAAATCTTGATGCGACGGGGCCCACCGAGCTCGCCACCGATGCTCTTTCGTCTTCGAAGAACGAGGACTAGAACTGCTACAACCGCTTCAGAGCAGTACATCGTCACGCTGAAGGCTAAGCTGGAGAAAC
Source organism: Hyphantria cunea (assembly GCA_003709505.1). NCBI lineage: Eukaryota > Metazoa > Arthropoda > Insecta > Lepidoptera > Erebidae > Hyphantria > Hyphantria cunea. Next base: position 1,106,253 of record PKRV01001119.1, read on the forward strand.
AAAGTATCGTCAGTATTTTAAAAATAACTATTTTGTATAACAATGATGTTATAAAGGCAAAAGTTTAGGCATGTCAGTTACTTGTTTACGAACAAACATTTTTTTATGTATGGCCCTGCCAACGTGACTCTACTCTGCTTGATGGAAGGCATAAGCAGAATCCAAGAGTGGTGGTCGCCGTACTTATTGTGAATGCAGTCAATGCAACAATGCAACCTGGTGACCCACACTATGGCGGCCTAGTGATGCTTCTGCATCATTGGGCCTCCGGTCTCGTACTCTTAATGAATCACGAAGAACTACTGCTATCATTTTACGTTGGTTTTTAGTTCGAGGGAAGTATCGCCCTAGTCGAGCCGGTCCAGCTGTGCTGAAATCAGCGTAGCTCTATACATTGTATATGTCATTGATCTAAATCGAATCTGAAAAAAGTAATCCAGGTTTAAAGGTGGAAAACGCGTGAAAAATAATAATTCGACATCTTTTTGGTTAATTGTACTTTTTTGAAGGTAGTTATTCTTCCAATCGTTGAAGTGTTTCATTATTTTGCGAAATGAGAACCAGTACTTTCTTTTTGCTATTGAAACTATTCAATTTCGTTTAGAAAATATTTATGATTATAAAGTCATTTTAAAATAATGCAAGTAATTTGGTAAGTGATAATGTAAAAGGTTCCACGGCAAGGAGGAGGAGGAGGATAGGAATGTAATCTAAAAGAGTGCATTTATACAAAGCAACTCTGACCGACCAATATGAAGGAAATTAAGATCGTATATGTCGTAACTAAAACTACTGGGACTATCAGGACTACGAACCAACTTATAGCAGCAAACAAGAGTAGTTTTTAGGCGATTTTAAAAAGGTCCTGAATTCAACTGAACTTGTTTGATGTGTGAAGGTTCTTGTGTCATAACTTACTAAAATTTTGACAAAAAATTCTAACCCTAAACATGGAAAATAGAATGTCAAAAGTACTTTGTTACAATTTATAAATGAATTTATACGACGTAAAAAATAACAGGACGTGCATTGTCCTGTTATTTTTTTTGTGTGCCACTTTAGGATGGTAAATGACATTTTCTTAGACAAAGTTTAGTATTTTTACCATCGTTTTGTAAACAGGACTTCAATCATCATCATCAGCCTATCGCGATCCAGTGTTGGACATAGGCTTTTCTCCGATTTTACGCCGCTTAGTTCGATCCTTGAACATTTAATATAAATTGTATTTCGTATAAAACTGAATAAAGTGCGAAACACTTTTACCCTGGAGAATATTTTACTTCTTAAATAAGTAATTGCGTCGAGCACTTATCTATTCAGTGGAAAACGGCCTGATTCACCGAAGCTGTGGTCGGGTATTAGACTGTAATTTGCAGTAGCGGCCGAAAATCGACTATCTGGCTTTGCGGTTAGTAATTAAGCCATTTCAAAGCAAGTACTACTTCAGAATGTTAATTAACTAGAAGGGTGAGCAATTTGGTCAGTTTTAAAGCAATAAGTTCAATTGGCACAACACATGGCCTGCAAGATGCTAGGCAGTATTGTCAATGTATAAATAATTAATAAGTACCTGGATAACCGAGCTTTGCTTGGTATTTTTTTTAGTAAATTTTCTAAACATAGATCCATGTTGGATCGATTAATCGCCCACCAAACCCCGTGTATACTAAATGTCATGCCTTTTCTGAGATTCAGATTATAAACAAGAATTGCTTGTTTAAAGGTATTAAATGTTACCATTGAAGAGCTTGTATAGTGTGTGTGCTTAAGCGAGTATTATCCGGCTCTGGCTTGACTGGATTGGTACTATCATCGTACAGAAAATCAATGTAAAATGACAGCGTTCATGCTGTCGTGTTTCGTTAGTGAGCGCGAGATCGAAGGCCCAATGATGCAAAAGCATCAATAGGCTGCCATGGAGTGGGTCACCAGGCTGCATTGTTACATTATCTGCATTCGCGATGTGTATGGTGACCACCGCTCTTGGAATCTGTTTATGCTTTCCATCAGACGGAGAAGAGCCATTTTGGCAGGGCTATACATAAAAAATTACACTTGAATTCCAAAATTACACTTACTTTCCAGGTTCGATGTGGAATTTATCACCGCGGGTCCAATGGACGATGGCGGCTAGAGTCCATGCGACGCCAATGCCTAGGAACACATTAACCGCGTTGGATCCTGTCACGTTCCCAACTGAAGCATCCGCGTACTTGTCTTGGATGGCTGCTACTTTGCTAGCGAAGGTGTCTGTGGCAAAAATTTTATATTCAGAGCAGTCATCATATATTTTGGTAGTATTAATGTTTTATACACTGCTTGTGGAATATATTTGGCTTCTAATATTGTATTTCTAAACAAAAATTTTACATAAGAAAATAATATCTATTCCATTGGTGATTGCTGAATAGTACCAAACTATTTTAAAGGCACTGATTTCTTTTTAGAGTTGTCCCCATAACACATCACCTTAAAGAAAATATTTCGTTACGAAACCATTTTCTGAACTTAAGGTTACTTTTGCCGCATCAAAATTCTGAATAGTGTTATGAAGAAAGAATATTCTAGTACATAGCCAAACAACAGAAAGTTATTTTTGATTTCTTAAGGCATAAAATAATGAATCTTATATCAATATCCATAAAATTTAATATGGATATGTTGTCGTGAGTTTGGCTAATACATATTTCGCGGAAACGTCATATTCCAGATATTCCAACTAGAAGTTTTAAGTTGAATAATTTAATTTTAAGTTTTAATTTGTTGTCGTTGAATATAAAAGGCGTTTCGTCGACAGTAGTGTTAGACACAAGCGAATAATATATTTGAAGTTACATCAGTGATTAACACTGTGACTTTGACGATAATTAAGGACTGTTATTTAGAGTGATTTTAAGAGTATCTTTAATAAAGTCTCTTTTACACGTCAGAATGTTTATTTCCCAAATCCACCGAATCCTAACACGTAACAATATTTTAATCGATCAAATTGTTGGTTTAAAAGCAATTTCTTTTACTTTAGTAAATAAATATACATTGCAGATATGCTCTAGTATACCTGCAGAAGCTTCAAAAGTGAATAACTGACTGCGCAAAACTTTGAATTGTTCATTTAAAGCTACTAGCATTCTTTCTTCTCTAAACTGAAAGATATACATCACACACACTATCTTTAACAAATTATATGCCACGAAAACTTATACGTTTAATATTACGCTGTGCACGAATGGTACGTTGAATATTATGATAACATTCTACGCTATTCGATTATTCTGATATTCCGCTCTATTTTTAAATCGAGTCTGTAATGGATACTAGCATTGAATGAAATGAATGAATGTTCTTCTTTTTTATTTCAAAAATATTTCTTGAAATTACGTACATGTAAAATTCATTTCTTCAAATGCATTCAGTACATCAGTTTACAAAATTGCATTCAATTGTAAAGCTCGAATCTTGTTTCAAAAACAAAGTTCAGTACAAGTTATGTTAAGTTCTCTGCAAGCAATCTCAAGAACATGTTATAAAATTTAAAAACATCGTTGTGAGACTTAATTTGCTTTTGTATAGCTACATGGAAAATTGACCCTTATGGTACAAAGTTAAAATTTTCTTAACAATGTCAAACTAAAGTCTATTCGTGTTCAGAAAATAGTGACGCATCGATCAAGCCCCGTCACCTAATCAATCTGCTTTCGTTCGAAACGATATTTCTTTTTATTTTTACCTACTTATCAATAATTTTTTGCTCTGATAGGTGTTCTTTATACTATTACTGATGGTCTAATAGGCTTATTGGTAAAGTACATTCTGGAATTAAACTCTCTTGCACTTATTTCATTATTTGATTTATTTATAGCTTGCAAATAGGAAAACGAAAATGTACATGAGGTATTTACCGGGTATACTCGTCCCCAAGGCCACAAACACTATGGCAGTGACAGAGTCTTTGATGCCAAGAGTGCAACCGAAATGAGATGCCACGTCACCTATGACAGCTGTCACCAGACCAATGCAGATGATTGACACGACGAAACAGACGTAACCACCACCTATGTCTGAGGAAGATAAGACTTTTTAATAAAGAAAAAAATAAATAAATATTTCGGACATCTTTACACACAACGTCATCTAGTCCCAAGCTAAGCAGTGCTTGTGTTATGGGTATTAGACAATTGATATTAATACATATATACTTTTCCTTTTTTTTTTTGAGGGCAGATCGCAGAGTTTTACGGCGTCTATTAGTTTTATAAACTTCGGAGTAATCGTTAATCCTGAAACGTGACATGAAAGTTATCAATGCTGATTAGCATATTTCATCAACAACCGATAATGTTCCACTGCTGGGCTCGGGTTTCCTTTCGGGAAAGGGTTAAGGCCATACGTACCCACGCTGGCCGAGTGTGGGTTGGGGACTAGCAAGACAACGTTGTGGCTACGTAATCTTGCCGTTGGATGTTTGTAAGCCGACCAAAGGCCTCCAACTAAGTTTCACGACTGATATCCTATAATAGCAACAGGGACCGACTGCTTAATGTGACCTCCGAATCACGGGCACGCTCATGGTATCATGCCACCAGCGGTTACTTATCCAGGTACTGACCGTGCTGTTGTTGCTTACCATTTGGGGAATGTTTCTAATCACCGATTGCAACTGCGCTATAAGCGTCTTTTAGCATTTATATAAATTCGAAATATTAACCTTTGGTTGCGACCCTCCAGGCATGTCACTTCGGCTGGTCGTAAAAATCCTCCAGCGAAGTGACATGCCTGGAGGGTTATAATAGAAAACACACAAACTCCGAAACAAATATTTGCAGATCATACATGACTAGGCGAAGTGCTAACAGACCCTTTGTGTGGGAGGGACATGATACTACTCCTTTTAAAAGTGACCTTCTCGATAACCTACCACATTGCTAGTGTTTGCATGCATAAACCTAGTCGACTACCATCTTAAAAACTTTAAAATCTTGTTGTGAGTTTATTTTAAACTCCAAAGTAGCCTCGCTTAGGTTAAGTTATACATGAATTCCGTTTATTAAATAAGTTTGGTATCGCAGTTTTGTTATAAACAATGCGATAAAGTTAAAATATAATTTGAAGTCACTTTTGTTTTAGCAACATATATGTATGAAGCCCAATTATTATTTTAATTTATATTACGTTCGGGCCACTGAGTTTTTTTTTTTTTNTCACCGCCTCTTCGGTCACGGCCCTCAGGCGCACCACGGCATCGACCGTCGAACGCCCCTCTCGGAACCCGAATTGGGCGTCCGACAGGTCTGGGCCCACCTCGCTGAGGTGCCGGACGATGCGGGCAGAGAGCACCCTCTCGAACAACTTGCCCGCCTCGTCCAGCAACACGATGGGCCTGTAGGCCGCGACCGAATCGGCAGGCCGTCCCGGCTTCTGCAGCAGGACCAGCTTCCCGCTCTTCCTTAACTTTATAAATTACCGCAAATGTTTGATTATTGTACCGCAATAAATTAATTGATTATATAAATAGTTAAGCAGTACCTAAAAGACAGATTTTTATTTTTGGTAAATTTACTAAAAAGGAATCCTAGTTAGATCGATTTATTGTCTCCGATACCATACTAAGCTTCATGAAAATCGTTGAAGCCGTTTTCGAGATTCATATTATATATAAAATGTATATAAAAATTGCTCGTTTAAAGGTAGCTGATAGGATGATTTTTCTTGATAGATAATATGCCCATTTTGTTAAAATAACATATCTACAAACTACAAGTTCTTTTTTAAAAAACCTTCCCATATCTCTTACTGAACCATTTAAAGATCACATCGTAGAGAATGTCTTATGACAACACACACACACAAGAAGTGTAAATTAATAGATAGATAAACAAAAATAGTGGTTCCAAATGTATGTAATACCTTTATATAATTATATTTTTTTTTTAATTTTAATGCGTGTGAAATCTAAATTGTAATTTTCTATGTGTGTTTACTAAAAGTTTGCTCATTTGTTTTCGATCAAATGAGCCAACTTTTAGTAAACACACACGATCGAAATCAAAAAGAATATTTACCTTTTTGTGAATACGAGCAGCCTTTTATAACTTACCAGTGGGAGGAATAAGAGCGAAGACAATTTTCCAAAAGAGCGTCACTACGTGAAGAACGTAGTCAGAACAGGAAGGTGGCTCATCAGGGTCATCAGAACCTACGATATATACGAAATCATTACTAAAATCATATTGGCAAATAGAATATTAAAGGATATAGTATTTAATGTTTATATGTACCCGACTGCAAAAGAAAGAGGGTTATCTTTTTCCAGTGTATGTATGTATGTATTACTTTGGCACGTCTCAGAGCCTAAAAGGCTTGTCGTATTTTTTTGTGAGTGGTGTCAATAGATTCGTTGTCTTAGACGTGGGAGTAACGCTGGGTACATCAAAATAAAAAAAAACATTTTTTTTTATTATTCATTCCTTTTTATTAAAGTTTAAAGTTAAAAGTATTCTTTTCAGACATATAACTATAACACATATATATAAGTTTAAACCCAAACGAAGCGTAGGTTATTGGTTTTGAGCATAATTAATATTTTATGTATAATACGTACATATGTAGATATATAAAAGTATGTTTGTTTGAAAATATATATGAATGGTGAATGGCATTTTTACATCATGTACCACACCACATACCCCATGAACAAAATGCTTAGTGTGTTCTTTGTTGGAGTCACTACAATAATCTGCTACCGATATTGATTTGATTAATTTGATAATACTGTAAAGAAGAAGCCCTTACCTGAGCTAGCAGTCAGTGCTTCCGAAAACTGCTCTTTCCAAGAAGAAGTGCCTATGATAATTGATGCGTTTGCTCTTTGTACTAATTTGTCTACTGTGTTCTGTAAAAAAAAATAAAAAAAATATATATAGCAGTACATATTTTAATGAACATAATTGACCGCACGGTTGGCCAAGTGGTGTAAGTGGTTGCCACGCCGTTTCCTATTGCGCCAAGTACTGTTAGTTCAAATCCCACATGGGACAACACTTTGTGTAATCCATAAATTGTTGTTCTTAGTGTGGGTATTCTTTGTGTCTATTTTGTATGTTTGTTAAGTCGGCCACGACAGAGAGTGTATATTCCTAATGTATTTAAGACAAGGTATAGTTGTCTTTAAAAAAAGTAATTGAAAATGACAAACCGTGACCCTTGAGCCTCTGCAGTTGCGTAGAGATATCGCCTTCTTGGCAGTTCTCTATCGCTGTTACCATGGAGAGTGTTCTGAAGAGCTCTTCCTACTGATCCCTCCCTCTTCCGTCCTCTACAGAACAACACGTGCCGGCCTTGGAAGTCACCGCTTTAAAATGGAAGACATACGTTCTCGTACCCATCGCTTCGGTGCTTCCTTCCTGTGCCGATTGGTCTAAACCTGGAACTCACTTCCAACGCACGTGTTTCCTTCCCACTATGATCCCGGGTCCTTTAAGCGGAGCGTGAAAAAGCATCTCACCAGGCCGGCATAGTGTGGGCCACCATGCTGCATTGTTCTTTTTCGCATTGAGGATGGTGACCACTACTCTTGGATTCTGCTCATGCTTTCCATCAGGCAGTGCAGTCATTTTGGCAGCTTATATATAAAAAAGTCAATAGTACACTCAGGGCACAGCGCTCCCGTAAACTCACACTCACGATAATAAAAGGTTTGTTTTTGATAATCAACAGAAGCCAACCACGGCTTCATACCATGAAGTAATTCATTCGTTGCTTTTCGTAGGAGAGTTCGATGTTGGGAGGAGGTTTTTAAATTCACATTTGAGACTAGTGGGTAAAAATATAACTGCCTTGAGACTGGTGGATAAAAATGTAACTGCTACGAAGATTAATGTACTTGTATTGTAGTAGATAAAGTGAGTTTAACAAGGTACGATATTCACCTCCAAATTATATGTTTTTATACTCATTATAAAACAAACAAACTACTTCAATTTTATTAAAGTCAACCAAACGCGGCTGCCTCCCTAGGATAATAACGAAGTTATAAAAATTGTGTACCCAAATTAAAGTAAATTAAATTAAGTCTCTTGTAAACAACATTTTAAGACAATGTAATAACTAGGTCTCAGACCAAGGGGACAATAAAACCGAAAGTTGTTCTTATAAGAAATCTGCAAACCAACTGAGCCAGTCAAAAAAAAACTTTACTAATACCAATATTTATTTTCGGATGGACGAAGAAAAAATACTTACTTTGAACTCTTTGCTCTCCTTAATTCTGAGTTGCGCTCTGGTGATATCACCAGCCCTTGGTAAACCCATCATGGCTACTACTGCTTCTTCCTCAGGCAACGTTGCCAGATGATTGGCTTCGTTACCAGTCGCCACCGGATTATCGTCATCTGCGAAAAATAAAGCACTTAGGAACCAAGACAAACAAGGTAGGAGTCAATCAGCTTGTAAACACAGTTTGTGCAGTATTGAGCAGGTACTCCTAGCGCGAGTGAGCAACTTACAGAGATAGTTGAATGCATAGAAAAAGCGACATTATGTGTAACACACTTAAGTTAAAAATGTTTTGTAGCTTATATATAGTTATTACATATTTAAATTTACAGACAATGTCTTGGTTTTATTAAAGAATTTTTTAAGGCGGCACTTCATTTGAAGGAAAGGGGAAAAGTGTTAAAAAGATATAGAATTTAAAAGCTGTTTTGAAAATGTTGGATTGGTGATATTTATAATTATGTTTTATAGTGAGTAAATATTTGTAAAGGATATACGAGTTTATAAAGAACATATAGCCAAAAACACACACATAAAACTGGTGTATACAGTACTCACAAAACATTTGTGTAACAGTTAATAAATAAAATCTTTATTTGGGTCAATCAACAACCCATAATGTCCCACTGCTGAGTTCGGGTCTCCTCTCAGGAGAAGGTTAAGGCCATACGTCCCCACGCTGGCTAAGTGCGGGTTGGGGACTGGCAAGCATACGTTTTGGCTACGTATCTTGCTGTTGGATGTTTTTAAGCCGCCCGAAGGCCTCCAACTAAGCTTCACGACTGTAATCGTATGATAGCATCCGGGACCGACTGCTTAACGTGACTTCTGATTCACGAATTTATTTAGGTAATTTTACAATATATATTATTTATAAAATACGTGTGTGATAATAAAATTAATTCACTAAGGTAGAAAAATATCTTACACATATACGATTATGTATGTATTGATGATTTCCATTTAGTTCATAGGCTTAGTCTCGGCGTATAGTTAATATCTTTATACATTATTTCAATGTAATATTTGTAAAGCTTTTTTAATATTGATAGCATAGTGATTGTGGTCTCAGGTTCTACTCTCAGATTGGACAAAATGTTTATATGATCTGGAAATATCAGCTCCGCTGTTTCGGTGTTCATATATTATTTTTCAAAAAAAGTTCATCAGTATATATATGTTAAATATGCGAAAATAATTCTGTTTATTTGTCCATCTGTCACGCTTTCACGGCCAAACCGCTGCACCGATTTCATTGAAATTTGGCATATAGATACTTTGATTCTTGAAGAAGGATATAGGCTACCTTTGACTGCATAACCAATAAACACGCGGTGACGCTGCGGGTAAAAGCTATAATGTGTATAAATCAGTCATCTAGTACCCATAAAGCAATCTCTACTTAGTTGTGGGGCTGCATGGCGTTGTCGAGGTTCCAAAAAAATATATCTTAGTTTAATAGTGGGCTAGCTCTCCCAGTGAAAGATCTAATATTCCTTGTCTAGACATAATTTACCTATGAAAAGTATGTAGTAAGTAATATATGTATATATTTTACTATTGTATAAGTATGAGAAGACTTACCATCAAAGTACAGATTGTTGCGTAAAATTTTCCTACTACTTTTCTGTGCTTACGAGGGCACGTACCTCATGGACACTTCTTGTGCATTATATTCTATTTTTTTAACAAGTTGTACAATTTTCACTTTCTTGAACGACCCTCTATATGGACACTACATAGTTTTTTTGGCAGGAGCTGGATGCGAGAAGCCATAGATCGAACTAAGTGGCGTGAAATTGGAGAGGCCTATGCAGCAGTGGCCTGCGATGGGCTGATGATGATGATGATGATGTGAGGGTTAGAATGTTAAAGCCGACTCACGCTCTTAGACTCTTTTACTCACCATTCAGAATACGAATACGATAAACGCTAAAAAACAATAACTGTATACCGAATGAATAATGTTACAAACGAGTTATCATTTTCAGGTCACACTTTACTCATTATATTTAAAACTATATAGTTTTTGACTCAAACATAAATGAGACCAACCAATCAGTGGTAAATTTAAATTGGACCGCTGTTATGTTGTGTGTATTGTGTTTTACAGTGACATTGGTTTTAAAGGCGCGTACCGTGGAAGAGCCACGCTTCGGGATGAAAGGCCGGCTTGACCGGAATGATACGATGGTCTCTCAGAAAACCGGTGTGAAGCATCGCTTGCGCTGTGTTTCACCGAGTATGTGAGGATACCGGATACTCATCTTCTTTTTTTTTACAAAAATATGTATTAGCTCTATTGCATATACTAATATAAAATTAAGTTGATGACGTACAACGTTAGTTTTGTAATGTTTTTAACGCTTCATTTAGAGACAAAGACACGAAAATTACGTATACAGACTATGCTACTTCTTTTTTGGAACGTGACTGAACTTGGAACGGCCTCCCTAGCCAAGTTGATATTCTAAACTCGTAAAACTAATCAAATTTATAGGAACTAGTGGTCGCCCAGTGGTCGAAACTCGACCACAATTAATTTAATTATTTTCTTAATATTTTTAGCTTTCTATACTCCATCCCCATATCAACTATAATAACAGAAGAGAATAGAGGCGGTAGCTATAGTAGAAAAATATTCGATGCGAAATAATTGTTCTCGTCGTGTCGGCCTCCTCCGGACCTCGGCTAGGCCAGTCCTAGGCCTAGCCGAGGTATCAAGTATTGCAAATCACTTTATTACAATTACAATTTAATACCAAAAACATTCCCAACAATTTCAAAAGAAATCTATATTAGATTATATTCAAATGTATCTATTTCTCATGGGGAAGGGTTGGGACTTCCGTCCCCACTACGTGACCAGCAAACAGTATATATGAATAAAATTTTGTGGATCAAAAATACTTATTGTATACGATGTTATCGGCAATCTGATTTTGTCGTAAAAAGTCGTATCATTTGCTTGAAATGATGTGATTTTTCACAATTTTATGTGTTTTGTATGTGTGGCATATAGATAATAAACGGTATGTAATTTATGGCGTATGTATGGTGTATAATATGGTACAGCTAATATATAATAAAATGGCTTGTTACTTCTTTTGGTTGCGTAGGCATCTGTCACAGATTTCAAGCTCATATTTTAAAGACTGTCATATTGTTGTGAGTTTGGTGTCTATTATTATTATTATTAAGAGAAAAGCTAGGCTGCCTCATTAGTCTAGCGGTCAAGAGGTCTCAGGTTTGTGTCTCAAATCGAGCCAAAAAGTATTGCAGGAATTATCTTAAAATACATTTTTAATAGCAGCCTCGACCAAGGTGACCTAAGGCGGACATGAAATGGACTTTTGTCATGAACATATGAATATTTCAATGGTTATTTGGAAGTCAGTGCCTTTAAATACACTGACAACTAGTTCCACCTTCGAATTCAGTCCAACCTCAAGACTACAGAGGTCCGAAGTCACTCGTTCCGTGGAAATCTGATATTCAGGTTAAGTTGGTTTGACTAAGTGACCTTAAACAATATTAGTAATAATACAGGCTACCAAGATGTCTGACGAAGTCTAAAAATAAAAAAAAAACTGGCCAAGTGTGAGTAATATACAATATAATACATTATTACGACATAGTGATGCCGTAAAGTTACGAACTAAGTCCGAAATTGCAAAACCGTCTGCTTGTGTGTCCCATCTTACCATAATAATATATAAGAATAGAATTATAAATCGATCCAAATGTTTAAAAGCTACGATAATACAGACCTACTTCGAAAGAAATTGAATAAATAAATAAATAGCTACTATTGTTCCTATCTTTTTAAAACAAACTATACTATTTTAATTGGTATACAAATAAGTATTTTTCATTCTACACTATACACAAACGGATACACGAACATACATCGACACTTTTTGCTTCGTGAGTTTAAAACAAGGACCATTAAAGTCGAAGTTAAATCTCTTTTTAATAGCGTACTTAACAAAGTCTCAATGTTTTATGTAGAATTCTCTTGTGCAATGAAATTAAAATGTAATGTAATTATACTCTTCAACAGTCGAATAGTATAATAAACCTTAGAATCTCATTACATTTACATTACAAATGCCTTTTACTTAATTTGTTTGAAGGTGCTGTAACACAAATTGAATATGTATACACAAACACACACATATGTAAGTATGTTCTCGTATATAATACAGTGCCATGTATATACATACTAGCTGAGCCGGCGAACTTCGTAGTGCCATATTTATTTCGTGAATATTATCAAAATTACCGTAAATCTTTTAGTATTTAAGTTCGCCTCAATTTTCTGCAGGGTATCAGTGTATAAGACTAAGCGGGCTAAAAAATATATATTTTAACAAATTTTCTTTTATGCAAACCATGTCCTGACAATAACAAACACCTAAAAAAAAAGTTATTTTCCAATTTGGTGCAGTCGATTGAAAGTTATGCGCGTTCATACATTTTTATTTTTATTATTTTTTAAAGATATGGCACCATTAAATTATAAATAACTTGATATTACAATCTATCTCGTTAGATTATAAACTCCAAAAGAGGAGAGGAAAAAAAAACAAATTAGTGGAATTTGTACTTACTATGAGCTAAGCCAGCTATTGCGTTTCAAAATTATTTACTTACAGACTAGTAAAACGACTTGTGAAATGCACTTTCCAATATTCCCTATTCATTTTTTGTCTTTACGTGAAAGTATGCAACTTCCACACGGTACCCAGGTGGTAATTACATTTGATGTATTTTAATGTCGAGTTTAAACTATATTTATTGATATAAATATAGTTTAAGCGACATTAAAATACATACATACATTAAATGAGGATAAAATAAAAAATAAAATACATTATCATTGGGATCAGTCCGGTTGGGTACAGACTTTGTCGCTACTCATCACTATGCATCTACTGTCTGCTAGCTACGATTTACTACCAACCTGCTACGAATAAGCTACGAGCTACTAAGAACGCGCTACGTACTAACTACACTCGATATAAAATTCTAGTATAAGTAAAATAATTTTTAAAAGACAAATCGTCCTTTTATAAGATATTAATTATTGCACCTATTTCAGCTAAGCCTATGGTACATAACATACACTACTTACAGAAATGCTACATGATCCAAAAAAAAGTAAATCATATGATCTACATTTTTGTTACTTTTAAACTACTAATGTAGTCTGTGTAGTAATGTAGAAGCTAATATTTATGCTTTATAGGAAATAGTTAAAATATTTCATCAATTTCAATAAAATAAACTTACTAGTAGTACTAGTAATTCTAATGTACTTCTGAAATACATTCAGTTATTTATGTATTAACTACCAACTCTTGCTGATAGGAAGCATGAACAGAACCCAAGAATGGAGATCACCATGCTCAATGTGAACAAAGATAATGCATCATAGTGACCCACACCATAGAGGCCCGGTGAGGTACTTCTGAATGTTGAAAATTCGTTTCATATAATACTTACTATAATAGACAGTACTAAAGCTAGTAAAATATCTAAGTATACATGTTTAATTATTCTACAACTGAAAATAAAAATATAACAACCATCATCTTACTTGGGCAAAAGCGAAGAGTATTTCCAGCGACAGAAAGCAGAATGAAGAAGAAGAAAAAAGAATATAAAATAGATATCAAGAAGATAAAAAATACACAATACACATAAGTTAATATAATATAAATACACACACACACACACACACACACACATATTAATATAATAAAATGCTTATTATTAAACTGGTTAGACTTTCTTACAAAAGCCAATTAGGGTTATTCTTCGAATCCTAAACTGCTCAAACTATTTCTTAGGTTCTTCATACGTCACAAAAAACTAATTACATTAAATAACATAAAATTATTAAATTGGAAAAATGCAATAATTGCATATTTTTTAATTTATGTTATACTAGTTGTTTAAATATTTTTTTAACTAAATTGTATCGATCACAGACAGGAATGTCCAAAAGGTAAACTTACTATAAATCATATTTTCTCAAGTTACAAATTTTGTCGTCATATATTTCAAAACACCTACCCTATAGAAAGATTATATGAGATTCAATAATCTTAACATAATTAACAAATGTTTTGATTTGATTACATTACTTGCCCTTGATAAGTATTTCAGAAATTAATCTAAACGTCAATTTCGAACATGATTTAGAAATAAATGTTAAATCAAAACAAAAGATGTGAATAATAATACCCCAGCATGAATAAAACAGATCCTTTTCGTATCAATTTATTGAACAACAATTAGGGGAAAACGTTTGATCCAATTATAATAGCAAAACGTGTATAATAATATGTTCCTGGATCTGTAAATAAGAAAATGAAGAATATTTATTTATACTTAAATGGTGTAATTAAACTGTCTTACACTATGTTTCACCCGCGGCTTTGCTCATGTTGTTGTCGATTTAGATTTTTTATGGTGTGGGAATTCTCATATCACCGGGGTTAGAGTGAGATGGTATTGAGATGGTATGTCGGACTTGAATCGAGTAAAACCACATAGTGTACTGTTTTATTGCGTCTGTGGTAGACGAGCTGGATATACCCTAGGAAGACATCTCCCAAAAACCCCATCAAGTCTTGACCCCCATGAGCAGCTAGACCATTCAGACAAGTCTATTATCCTTTTTTTCGCTTAAAAAGTTGTATACGAATCGCATGCCAAAGTTACGGGAATTTTACACCATAAATCATTTCAGCTATGAGACTATCTATTGTCGTGGCGAATGTGATCTCGTCCTGTTAAGATGTTCTGCCGTGATTAGAAAGTAAATATCTATCTAAATTTAGTCTTAATAGTAAGATTAATAACAATTTTACTGGCAATACATGATACTTTGGAAAACGTTCAATCAACAACCCATAATCTCCCACTGCTGGCTCGGGTCTACTCTCAGGAGAGGAGGGTTAAGGCCATACGTCACCACGTTGGCCAAGTGCGGGTTGGGGACAGTTTTAAAATTTTGAAGTTTCTGTTCAATAAATTTGCATGTTAATCGAATCGCATGCGCTGTCATATGCATATTGTAAACGTTATTCAAATAGTCGGCAGTTGTTGGTGAAATACACTGGTCTATTTGTCATAACTATCAAAACGTGATTTATAAATTAAAAAACACAACTGCTCTATCAAAATATCAATTATTCGTATGAAACAACAGTGTGTTTTTCTAAGAAATTTATGGGCCATGTCATACATGAACCCTAGACTCGGAAAGTATGTGAAGGTTCGTCCTGCGACTGATCTCTCCTCGGTCGTGTCGGATAAACGTCCCACTGGATTATGAAAGTGAGGGAACAGAGAATGTACCTGTGTTTTGGACACGCTTGTGCACTTTAGTATTTCCTGCACAATTGCCTAGTCTCTGTTGAGACTGTGAAATCGGATAGCAGAACATAATCTTTATCCATGAATACTAATTTAACTTTAACTCACAAGTGTTTTACCGGCCTCCAAGGAATTATTACACTTTTTAAGAAAAGCTTACTTTTCTTTTATAATGTAAAATTTTAGTGATTCTTCTGATGAATCTATTTACGTATTTTATTTATCACAAAATGTAATTACCGGTTCATACTAAATCTATACTTGGAGAATATTAAATGTTCACACTTCATGTTTTTTTTATTAAACTGTTATTATTTAATAGTATATATATTAAGATATATTTAAAATATATATACGCAATCTAGTTATGTATATATTAATAGTAAAATCATCCACTACCAGATATAAAATTTAGAAAAAGAAGAATGTCCGTAAAGCATAAATGTTAAAATAATTAAAAAATAATTTCTAGATTAACTACAGTAATAATGTGTCTAAAAATGTAAGTCTAGATATTTATCATTTACATCATTAACTGTAGCTTGAAACTAGAGCGCCTTTAATCTAATCTAAAAAACTGCAGCTAGATTAAATAAAAAATATTTTGATTTGGGTGTTTTGATGATCGTTTGATGGTTTCTAACTAATACAAAACGAAACTAAAAACCAATTAAATTAGAAGTTATTCATAATTTATGTGTAATTGCGTATGTGTATGGCGGTTTTATATATTTTTGGATAAAAACATTATAACTGTTGTTTACAATTATAATCTAGGTGCGGCTAAATAATTAATAGATTTCTTCACCTTAAAGTTTACAGGCAGATAATGCTCAAGGCATTAAATCCGCTGATGTATACACGTGTCTAAAATTGTATACTAATAAATATATCAATCTAACTTGATGTCTGCCTTTCTCGATTCTTGTTACATGCTCCTAATGATATTAGGAGCCTCTAACAAGAATTGAGTCGGACTTAATGATAGTAACTAAACGACATAAACAAGTGATGAATTATTTAAAAAAGCCGACTGCGCATATTTTTTTAATTTTGATTTTCCTAGTGTCACTTGCACGACTAAGACGAATCTATTGACACCACACACATTTAGGCTTTGGAGCGTGCCAAAGAAATATGCATATATACATACATTAGAAATACATAACCCGCCTCCTTTCGCAGTCAGGTAAAAATAAGAGTGAATACAAAAGTATCAAGCAGTTGTTTTTCTTTAAAAAGATTAACTAATGCAAATTGTATTTACAAATGTACAAAGACATAACAAACTGAAAATAATTTCTTTCGTGTTAAACAAAACGTCCGTTTAAATTATTCCGACCGTGTTTGAATAACAAATTTTGGTTTTCCTTGTTTTTATATCTCATAACTTCAAATGTCGTGAATAAATGTTGTGTACTGCAGACAATCGTGGAGCTACTAAATTATCAAGATTATGTGAAATGTATTCAGTGACTTTAGCTTAAGATTGTTTATAAAGTAAATTTGTTTTGTGTACTCTTTAGTATCGAGTACCTAAATCAACACATTTTACTGAAGACGAACCAGGTATAGGTATTTTTCAGGCATAGAATTAGTTCCTATACTACAGTTTTAGTCATATCGACACTAGATTCATAGAAGGATGTTTTACTTCAGCTGATGTTTAGTGTTAGTATTGACGGCCATGTTGAAGAAATATCGGCCCATTTCCCTCCTGAGCCACGTCTATAAGGTGTTTTTAAGAATTCCTCAAGAACCGTCTTGCGCGAAGACTCGACGAATACCAACCACCGGAGCAGGCTGGGTTTCGGAGCGGATATGGCACCATAGACTACATCTACACAGTGCCGCAGATAATACAGAAGACCGAAGAGTATAATCGCCCCTGTATCTAGCATTTGTGGACTATGAAAAGGCCTTTGACTCGATCGAGATCTGGTCTGTTCTAGAGTCCCTGCAGCGTTGCCAAGCAGATTGTCCAAGTGTTGCATCCAAGTGTTGAGATGTCTCTACAAAGCTGCTACTATGTCCGTCCAAGTACAGGATCAGCATACAAGATCCATACAATTACATCGAGGAGTGAGAAAAGGGAACGTTATAATCCCGAAATTGTTCACTAATGCAATGGAGGAGTTGTTTAAGACGCTCATCAACATCAATGGCGAATACATCTCTCACTTGCGATTTGCAGATGTCATCGTCATCATGGCTGAGACTCTGCAGGACCTACAACAGATGCTGAAAGACCTGGGTGACTCCTCTGGGCGCATCGGCCTACGGAGGAACTTGGACAAGACCAAGGTCATGTTCAATGAACATGTACTACCGGAACTGGTTGCAGTACATGGTGCCGTTCTTAAAGTTGTGCAAAAATATGTATACCTCGGGCAGACTTTGCAGTTAGATAGAAACAGCTTTGAGGACGAGGTGAACAGAAGAATCCAGCTAGGTTGGGCGGCGTTTGGGAAACTTTGTCGGGTCTTCTCATCGTCGATCCCACAGTGCCTAAAGACGAAAGTCTTCAATGCGTGCGTCCTACCCGTAATGACATACGGAGCCGAAACGTAGACACTTACGGTTCGACTGGTCCATAAGTTCAAAGCCGCTCAGCGTGCTATGGAGAGGGCTATGCTCGGCGCTTCTCTAAGGGATCGCATCAGAAACAAGGTGATCCGACAAAGAACCGGGTTCATCGACAAAGCCCACAGAATTAGCAAGCTGAAGTGGCAGTGGGCTGGCCACATTTGCCGAAGAACCGATAACCGTTAGGGTAAACGAGTTCTTGAGTGGAGACCGCGTCTCGGCAAACGTAGTGTAGGACGTCCATAGGCCAGGTGGAGCGATGATTTGCGCGAGACGCCTGGCAGGAGCTGGATGTGAGAAGCCATAGATCGAACTAAGTGGCGTGAGAATTGGAGAGGCCTATGTCCAGCAGTGCACTGCGATAGGCTGATGATTGATTGATTGAATGGTTGACGGCTTGCCAGAATTTTATTTAATTACAAATTGAATGAACATGTTGTAAAGAGATGGACTACGGCGTAAACCATTGTCTTCAAGAACTTTTAAAATTTATGATCTACCCCTTAGAGGAAATAGGTACGATTTTATGTATGTACGTAAATCTTAAAGATATAAAAGAAGAAAGAAAAGTTTTAAGTCAAAAACCAGACCGAACCGGATTCGAAACCGATTCTCGAAGAATTTCGTTTATTTTTTAATGAAAATAGAACCTTGCTATTTATTCTTTAAAGACCATTTCATCTGTAGATATAAAAGTCGACTTTCCGAACGCAAAAAATATGTTTGTAATAGCAAAAAAAAAATATTTTTGCTCTATAATGTGTATGGGTATGAGATTTTGTTTGTCGACAAATATTATGATTACAATTCAAAGTAAAGTAGGACCTTATATATTTTGATTTACGAAGTACGAGATATAGCGTGTGTTTTTGTTCCAATTTCTTAAATTTTGATTATATCTACAAGAGGTCTTAGACATAAATATTTATTTTGCTATTTGCCACATAACGTACTACATAATGTGGCAAACACATAGTACAAATAGAGAGGGATAAGCGGAAACAAAGAGGTTTTGTAAAGGCGTACTTTCACGTCCTAGCAACAATATTCTAAAAATCTTTTTTATTTTATTTGAAAAGACAACTTCTGCCTCCGAAATATGAAATGCCATAAGAAACATATATTTTATAAAACAGACACAAAGCTCACATAGACTCAGAATAATGATTTCCAAACTACACCAAGTGTTGTCCCGTGTGGCAATCAAAACCCTGAAGCGGAAAGGTGATCAGATACTCAATACAATGTGCAAAAGCTTTTGTTCCATAAGTCCGGATAAACTACATACGTCATCGTTAAGAAAAATCTTCCAAAATGTTTGATGGAATTCAAAGAAAAGTTAGTCAACATTAAATTCCTGACGTCACATACTAAGGTCCAGTCATAAAATATTCAGGAGACGCTGCGGATTACACCACTAGCGGAACGTGGCTTTCTTACAAGTCCCACATAATGTTCCTTGTCCCTTCTAGTTTATGGAGATCTGACCTCCGATTTGATGGCTCGTCCGAAGTTTGCAATTTTTATTGAGATTCCTATCTACTCTCAGCTTTAGGCCATTTTATATTGATGACGCTTTAAGGCGATGAAGTCGAGGGTAGAATTACTTTTATCCTGATTAGTCGTTTTGGTTGATTAGACATAAATTTAATAGCCATTTTAGTATCGTATAATGGGCATGGTTCGAACTAATAATTTTGCTGTTTTATGCGGTATCATTAGCAATTATGTATACTAACTGCCAATGAAATTAAGCTTGATATTATTATTGGAACAGGGAGTACCATCTTTCGGCACAAAACTTCGTCAGGATGTTTGTTACTTTGTTTTATCGGGACATTTCTGCACTTAGCCTCTTGATTAGGCCGTTGTACGTGAAAACATCGTTCGTCAGGATAATCAAACATCATAGTTGGAAAATTTTATACAATTTTTTTAATGGTTTATCACCAATTAAAGAGAAGTTATTGGATCTAAAATACTCCCATCCTTAGATTCTGAGGGGAGGTAGTTGACTGAAAGGGTGGCGAAGTATTTATGACTATTAAATTGTAGATGTTCACGAGTAATATAATCATTCAGGACCCCGTTTGGGCCCCTATATCATAAAAACACCTAGTTTAAGTAGATTCTTACAATTTATCTTACACGTTTTTTTTTCTATAAAGGTATTTAATACAGTGTCTTAAGCGTTACTGTCCCTAACGTCTTCCATGCAAACTTAGGAAGTAGGAAGGCAGAGAAATAGAACTTTAAAATCGCCATATTGGCAACGAAGCGGTATGTAAGAGGAATAATCTTTTGTATTTTGGAGACTGAAATTGTGTCGGTAATTTTATTACGTAAAACAACGTTTATATCTTTGACCTATAGTCTAATCCCGGGTTTAAATAACTAAAACATATATGATTATCTTGTAAAAAAAGCCACACGTAAAAACTGCTTTGTCGAATGCCAAGTAATTTTTTTGGGACATTTCGAACATTTAACACACAGCGCTATCTAGTCCCAAGCTTAGCAGAGCTGGTGTTATGGATACTAGACAACTGATATAAATATATTTATACTTTTTATACACATAAAAAATACACAAACTTCGAAAAAAATATTTGCATTTACATTTAGTCTGACCCGGGGATCAAACCAGAGACCTCAAGCACAGCTACCGCATATGCCACCACTGCGCCACCGAGATAGTCAAATTTAAATTGTTTTTCTGCTTTTCACCAAGTAAATGAAGTTACCAATGGCCTAAGACCCTCGAATCAACGAACTTGGGCAGTCCTTCTAATTTTAGGGCAATAGTCGGTGGGAGCGCGCACGCTCCACAGCGCTCACGCCCTCCGTTTTGGGACAACAACAGAAACATCAGGGTTTCCACACAGGAGCGAGTCTTCTACAAACAGTAAAGGACCCGAGGTTTGTCGGGATTCCAGGGATTTTCTTTCTAGGGTGCACCTGGTTCCCCGGCTCCTAGCACCCGAGACGGTGTGCGGTTTTAACCGGTTCGAGTCTAACACACCAGCCGATGCAATCCAAAAAAGATGAATAGTAGTCGAAACGCTTGTTTCTCAAGTTACCGATAGCCACGGGAAACGGTAGTGGTGTACCGTGCGTGGCCCTTGTTTGTTTGTATCTTTTACCAATTAATATAGTAGGAACTTATCAGCATAGTTACGCTACATAAATCCTAAATGGTCAAAAACAACCACTTGGGATATTGAAATCTTCTTAGCAAACCTGTAACTTTAAGATCTCGAATATCACAAAAATATACTTGTGGTAAATAGGTTTACCAAATACAGCTCTGTCTACTCTTTATCAGTGCAAAACCTTGAGAATCATTAGAATTATCTCCTAGAGATAATAATGCCACTAACGAGCAAAGCCGCGAAAAATAAATTTTACCGTGGGAGAGTCAGGATCGGCTCGAACAGACTGATACCACAGCCCTACAAAAAACCAGTGTGAAACAACGCTTGCACTGTGTTTCACTGAGTGAGTGAGGATACCAGAGGTCAGTACCTAAAACCTCTCCCCTCATACCCCTCCCCATCCCCCAAAGGTCGGCAAAATACTTGTGACGCCTCTGGTTGTCCAATTGCCCATGGGTCATTTGCACAATATTCCATAAAAAAAAATCACCGAAATTTTATAGTCAGATAAATTTCTTTGAAAGGACACCGTCAATTTGTGTTTTTTTTTCACGAAGTTTCGAATTTCATTTCGGTTCACTATAGCCTCAATTCTTGTCATAAATGATGGTATCTATTGGTGTCAGGTAAATTGAACCTGTTATAGTACCAGGAGGTTTATGAAACATTTGAGTAAGTAATACAGGTTTATGTATTAGGTATAATATCTCGCATTCAAGGCAAAGAATCAAGATTTTTGTATACAGCACAAAAAATAAATTTTATGGGTATCAATGTTTAGTTTAACATATTTTTCAGTTTTAGAATATTATTTATAATTGTAATAAAAAAGGGAGGGAAATTATGTTCGGGATATGACACCCGTTCCTTCACATACCCTTGTGTATATTTTATCCCAAGAAGTATTTATTACAAAATGAAGGATCATTTATGTCCTCTGTTGAATATCTACGAAGAATTATTTGAATTTTTTATTTTAATTGATTGTTTTACATATTATAGCAATGATTTTAAATCTAAATTTAGATTAAAGAGCTATGCATAATAAATAATATTATAAGAATAAAAACCCGAAACACACGTGTGTCTAAGGTAATTAATACAGAATCGATTAAGTTGAATTGTGTATCTCTCTTTTATGTTAGGTACTAATTCAACCTTTCTAGACTAAGACTAGATATTTTTTACCGTCTAGAAAAGATACAATCTAAACTCTTTTAGAAATGTTGAAATTTTCATCGGAACGACAGCATACGATTCGATATCGCTTTTAATATAATATATTACCATACGAATGAAACTGGATGATATACGATGAACGATTCAGTTTCGCTTAATACACCTACCAATTTATTTTCCACTCTTCTGAAATTGCTCATATTTCATTTTCATTTCATTTTTATTCAAGAAAGAAATAAATCTAGCTTTAGCTTGCTAGCATTTGAATTTGAATATATATTTACAAATAGGTTACAAATATTAGTTAAGATTAATCAATATTGAAACAAAATATTCAAACCCTATTTTCTAGTTATTTTCGTTTAACCGAAAATCGAAAAAGTCTGACCCTATTGAAATTTTTCTGTAACTAAAATATATTACATAATCTCACAAACATACAAAACTTAAGATTTTCAACAATAAGAGAATGATATTCCTGGCTTTTCTAACTTTCTTAGACTAAAGTACCCCGCATAATGCAGACTGTTCTCGTATACTTAGTTGTTAACAAAACGCTACAAGAAGCGAAGAAAATGTGAACATTATATTTCAGAAACTAACATCAACAAAAACTGCCACTTACACGGATTTATTTTTAACCCCCGACACAAAAAGCGGGGTGTTATAAGTTTGACGTCAATATCTGTGTGTGTGCGTATGTCTGTCTGTGGCATCGCAGATCTCAAAGGGATAGACCGATTACAATGCAGGTTTTTTTCTTTTGAAAGCCAGTTTCTTTGCGGTGGTTTAGGTAAAAAATCGGTCCTGCAGTGTAAGAGTATCAGCTTTTCCCAAAATGATCTAAGGCATTTTCGGCGGATGATTTTGAGATTAAGTGCGTATGTAGATTGTTTTAAAAAAGAATAAATTGAGCTTGGTAAATGTTGAGGACGAGTTAACTCAAGCTCTCCCACTATCCACTACTGAGACTCGAACACTAAATTGCTATATCACCGGCTTACAGCGATCGTTAGTTGGAAATGAACTGTGCTGTGTTTAACAGCTAACGTTTAGATATGTTGTAGATAAGAGCGGACTTTGTGGGATTGTTGCGGATTTCCGTTGTTCTCAATGCTGCAATAGATTATCGTATGTGCTGACCGAGCTCAGGGTTAGTGTTACATAATGTAGTAATATAATGTAATGTGTAGAGAATTATAAGATAACATATACAGAAAATTATTTTGAAGTAAAAACTTCCTTAGGCGCATTGAGCACTTTTTGGGTGAACAAAAATTCTGGAAGCCGTGTCATTGTCCCCGAACGCTTTCCCTGGGCTATGTGTATACTGTGTATATTTGTGTGCTTTTAAGTTGAACAAAAAGCCTGAAACTCGCGTCATCGTCACCGCATGATTCCTATTAGCTACATGTATTCTGTGTATATATATATATATATATACTGTTTACAAATTTGTAACATGACCCACCATAAGCTTACTTTCTTACAGACATTCAAATACAATTAGGTCGACATACGCGTAAATATGAATTTTCATGCTAACGACCTTGCTATCTGTCATTTAATTACATAGAGAATTATGTTGCAGTGATATGTGAGTGTGAGTGAGTTAATTCCAAGAAGCCTGGATTCAAAATGTATATATTACTGTTTTACCTAATATATTACCTACTGCAGTGATGATAAAGGTCAATTTGCATAGATCTCCGATCAGTTTCGAAGAAGTTTACTTTATATTTATAATATCCTAAGTGCAGCATCCACTATAAAGGAGGGAAGTCTTTGTTGTTTCAACGTTTTCTAATGATTTATGGGGAAAGTGTGTCACGTTTCAAGTTTATCGATAGTACATAGATATACTTTCGTGAGTTTTCACTTCTAAAGACTGCTCCACATTTTTATTAACATAAAATTTAAGAAATAGCGATACAATTTATTAGAGAGGATAAGTAAATTTAAATTTGATAGGTATTACGTTTTGCAGAAGCTGACCCGCGCAGCTTCACCTGCGGAATAAATTTAGAAGAATGTATCTCGAAAACGATTTTCGTGAAATATTTTCCCTGATACTCAACTCCTATCAGTCGCACCGTGATGCTTACTTCGGTAAATGAGTTACTTAATAAGAAAAAAATAATGATTTTTCCATTCGATCGTTCGATTTTAATCAGACGATTGTATGTATAGTTTCATGAGTAATCTAATCATACAATAATACTAAATAAACAGTACATACATACAATAATATGCTTTATTGTATAGTAATTAAGTGTTTTCGTCCTTATCAATCGTACAGTGTAGTAAAATAATTGAATAGGAAATAACTCACTAATATACTAAATTAATTAAAACTATTAATATCAAATATTACGTGCTCATCTAAGTGATTGTTTAAAACAAACAAAATAGTACAAACATAAGTGTTAACAGACATACGTGTATGAAAACGCAACGAACAATCTTATAGATAATAATTATAAACATCTGACGTTACACACAACGCCATCTAGTATCGAACTAAGCAGAGCTTGTACTATGGGTACTAGACAACTGATATTAATATATATTACATACTTTCTTTTTTTGCACTCATATATTATAGGCCACCGATTGTTCCACTGCTTTTATTGTTTCTTATTTTTATTTTACACTGTATCTTTGCAGATCATAAAAGCATTTGGTTCGACCCAATCATTAATGATTGGGTCTTACCAAAGAGCTAGCTAAAAAAAGCTACACCATCGAGACAGTAAAAGTCAGTTAATTAATTAACTCAGGAATTAATACAACTGCAAGGACGTAATTTATTTGTTCAATAGATTAAACGAGTTCTTGCGATAATCAATAGAATACCAGAATATGGAACTTTTATTTATCTTTTAAATTAAAGCCTCCATTTGTGGCCCTTGATGCACAAAAGGTCTTTGAGTAACATTTAATAATTACTAGTGTGATAATTCCATGCCAGTGGATTTGATAGTATTTGCCTATATTATTTCAGTTAAAATATGTACACTTTTTAAACTGATTATTATTTAACGAAATAAAATACTTTGTCACGTCTTGAATAAGTACCCTTTTGATATAATTAAATATTTTGGAACTAAAATTATTTTTTTGCAATTTCAATCTAATTTTATATGCATATTATCTGAACCTTTGAAACGGCTTCAACGAAATTTTTTCATGAAATTTAACATGAAAGAAGTTTCGACGTTATAAATCGATCTAGCTATTTAGAGGAGGAAAATTTACTAAAAACAAAATACCGAGCAAAACTAGATCGTTCGGGTACTGCAGTTTTAGAAGGACGTTTATTTTTAATTATGATACTGGTGTCAAATACTGTTATTTATTCAGTAGGGGTATAGTTCATAATAATAAATGGGGTAGTTGGCTGCATATTTTATTAATTTACGTTTCGATTCTACCTCGGTAGCCCAGTGATAACGTATGTGACAGCTGTGCTTGAGGTCTCGGGCTCGATTCTCGGGCCGGATCAAATGTTTGTATAACCTGCAGATATTTATTTCGGGGATTGTATAATACGTGTGTATTAAAAAAAAGTTCTTATAATTGTACATATACTCATAAATCTGTTGTCTAGTATCTATGACAGAGTCTCTGCTTAGCTTGGAACTAGATGGCGTTGTGCATTTATTGTTAATGTAGAAGTAAGTGTGCGTTGCGTCTGATAATGAAATTACTTTAAACTTACCTGGTGAGAACTGTACTGTTACTGCCGCTGACGCGTCCGGAAGGAATGTTTCAAACATCTCTGCAATGATCATGACATGCAAATAAAAGGGTCCTGTAAGCTGATGGCCTCTAATGTTCGGAGATTTGAAAGTGGTGGAGTACATTTTGAGTGAATAAACAGCAAATAGAACTAGCAATATTTCACGCTTAATAATGATAAGTGTTTGGCTGTTTGGTTTTATTCAAATTAATAAATATTAAGCGATGATAAGGAGAAATTATTTGATGCTTGTATGTAAATATTGTAAAAAATTTCATTGTTTTTCATTTCTTAGTATTTTATTTGAAATTAAAGTTTACATATATGTAGTAGATTTGAAAATAGGTATTAAAGATACAATATTAAAGACAGTTTTTTCTATATAAAAGGAAATTACAAAAGAGTGAGAGGTTTGGGTTCTACTATAAATTTTACAGAGGTAGGAACCGTTAAAAAGAATTGAAAAAAAAAGTAAATTTCGAATGCAATTTTTTTTTAAATGCATTTTTTTATTCTGACTGTCTTACTTGTTGTATAATTTACACTGTCAAAAATCATCAACAAAATAACTAATAATTTTATTTTGAAATAATGCTTGGTATATATTTGCTGTGTATTTCGTGGTCACATTTTAACTTCATTATTTGCCTAATTGAAATAACCTCACTATAACCTAAATACTGCAGTAAGATTGTCCATAGAGAGGGATCATTATGGGACTAGAATTATCGATGATAAAATATTGGGACTTACATTCTAGTTTAAACTCACCTGTACTTATTCCATTATTATTATTAATTTTCATTTTGACTGTCTTCGTCCTATGGCATTATCAATAAGCTATTTTATATTAGATGTATATGCGGCAATAACGGCCAAGGGTTTGGCCGTAATACCATATGCCGAAACCGGACACGATTAAAATTAATTAAAATAGTGGAATAAGAAATAAGTACTGGTGATTTTAATTCTAGAACTTAACTTATTATATCTCAGTCTACCAGCTTAGGGATATTATAGACTTGAGTGTTTACGTGTATTTCATAAAACTACGGACACTCAAAAGTATGATGATTACTAAATAAGTAAAAAACAATGTTATATACGCATATGAAATTACGTGAAAACTTACAGGCTACCGGCAAGGAGATTGCTTCCGCGCGATACTTGTACTTCCCTAGTTTTAAGTTAACTTTCTATTTATATGATGTACAATAAAGAGAATCATTATTATTAATTGTTATTTACACATGTTTACTGTTTTTCTTTTATAAATTAAATTACAAAACAAATAATTTACATTAAAATGTGGCCACCAGCGCTCAAAATGTCATAATTAATTTGTAATTTCATACCCAGTAGTGGATTAAATGCTATTATATGCAAATTCATACATGCTTTTTAATATTAATTACATGCGAGGCTAATTCGGTACTATAAACATGCATGATAGTAAAAATGATCAGTAATATTGCTTTAAAAGGGTTAATAAGTACTTGAACTACGTTTCAAATAAAGTCTACAAAACAATGTTTTATAAAAAACATATAAAATTCTATACTAAGGTACTTTACACTGTTGCTTGAAACGTTAAAAACAATAGGGTAAAATAATTAATAATAATTGTAGTTTAACTATAATTTATAGTTACTACCTAGTGACTATGAGTTAAAGTTATTGTATTCACTGCTTTGAAGGATTTGAGTCATTCTATAGCCTGTTTAAATTTTACTTTTGTTAAATACATTCTTATTAGAAATTAAATAATCATTACACAATTTAAAGCTCATGTTTTGCCGGTTGCAGATACGTTTTGGATAGCTTATCTGACAGACAATTGGACGTATCTTCAATATAAATTTTTTAAAGCCATTTGTCAAATAAGC
Source organism: Hyphantria cunea (assembly GCA_003709505.1). Classification (NCBI taxonomy): domain Eukaryota; kingdom Metazoa; phylum Arthropoda; class Insecta; order Lepidoptera; family Erebidae; genus Hyphantria; species Hyphantria cunea. The sequence goes on from PKRV01001119.1 coordinate 1,134,464, forward strand.
TCCGGAACGTATCTGTAACCAGTGAAAAAAAGTTTTAATATAGTTTGCTCAGTCACACTTATCTTATTTAGTACATGAATTGCTTTTTAACAGGAAAGTTATTTCTTTCAATAAATCAGGAAAGCACTGAAATTTAATTCTTAGCTAAGCTTTATCAACTTTTGAATATTTTGCTTTGTTTAATAAACTTCTGAATTATTTTTACTACCTTTTGATGACTATTTTATAGTCCAATGTCCAAGAAAAAAAAAAACAAGTTATAGGAGGCTTTCTATACTATAACTCTTATATATCCTAGGTAAATCCTAGGTAATTGGCTGACATTTAAAATTAGTATGGAAAGTAAAGTTTCGACTGTAATGGCAGTTTATTTTGTTTTAAAAGTCAAATCAAATTAAAATATTTTAAATCAAATATGAGACTTTGCGTTAGACCTTTACCATCTAAATTTTAAAAAGGGGAACACATTATCTCTGTAAAGTATAAAGATGAGACAAACAGCGGGGCGACTACGCTACGTGAGCAGACTGTAATATGCTAGTTACAGAATACGGCACGTTGCGTCAGTGTTCGGCATTTAGTATATTTTAGCCGATGACACTACGTCTTTGCCCCGCTCCGTCTGTCGTCTGTCCCAACCTTTACAGTTATAAATTAGATTTATTCTTACCACCTAGTAGTTCTGGGTCGCCGAGGTTCACGTAGAAAAGGACGTCCTTCTCGTAACTGTCCTCTTCGATAATATGTAAAGGAATGTGTTTTCTGAAACAAAAGAAATGGAACATTTAAATTTCTAGAACTAAATTATTCTGCCTTAAGACCTTTAAGAAATATTATCTATTTTAATGTATAAATCCTCATGTCACGGTGTTTGTTACCAAACTTCTGCAAAAGAACTGGACCGATTTTTATGAATTTTTGTGCATATCGGGTAGGTACCAATTTACCGTGGGAGAGACACGCTTCGGCACGAATGGGCCGGCTCGACCGGAGTGAAATCACGACCACACACAGAAAACCAATGTGAAACAGCTCTTAAACTTACAATCATAGTGATTATAAAGTTAATATATGCATGTGATAACCTGTATAATGACTGCACTTTAAGTTACATCTCAGTACGCAATATCCTGCTCCTCCTAAAACAGTTCCAAAAAACTGTATAATGAATATCCTTTCTGAACAATTTCTCACAAATCTCAGGTACAATATTATTTTGTTTAATCATCACAGACCATAGCACAATTTAAGGTATCAGCACATTATGCCGTTTTCCTTATGATAAGTGGGTCTACTTAACAACGGTGACGTTCTCCGAGTCCACAGATTAAACAATAAATCAACGTGTTCAACAAATTCATTTGTTATGTTTTAAGAAGGTTGTTTTCTTCTGTTATTTTTGTTTTGAGAATTTTTGTTTTGGAGTGGAATCTCTTGTGTTTAGATGATGGATGGTGTTTAGATGATGGTCTAGGCGCTTGCACGTGAAAATAAGAATATGCAGATTTTTTCATATTGTTCATATTTTAATACTCATGAGGGCACATTTTTAACGAGGACGTGACCTAAAGAAATCCTACATTTTAATAAATGTGTTATACAACACTATAGCAATGCCACAAAACTAAAAGTTATTGATATTTTTAACAATTAACTCATACTCGTACGTGTTACTTAATGAGCTTGAATGAAATCGCATCAAATGCATAAAAAGCGCTCGGATTTAACATGCTGTACAAATATATCAACAACGCTTCCCTTGTAAAATAAATAAAACTTTTTTAAAACTAAAACACCAACAGTTACATCATCAGTAAAAAATTATATACAAAAAAAAAAGTCTTCACAAAATAAAATATATATATATATATATATATTCTTATAAATTGTTTAATTGAGTTTACAACCAAATGGTTATCCAGATTATGATTAAATGTATTGCATTTTCCATTCATTATCTGTAGACAATAAAGTCGACATTCATTTTTCTGACGTCTAATGGATTTGGCTTCCATCTTGGATAAAAACAAAAAGCTTTTAACATTGTAATTATATTGTGACATTGTCTCTGTTTTTATTAAGATTGAGAAAAAATAGAGATAAATGAATAAAGTTTGGTTATTAAAATTAATATTATAGAACAGAAAATTCAAATATTGGAAGACTTAGGTTCTCAAGTTTCTTATTGTGTTAAAAGCCAAACAAGAAGTTTATGACAAAATTTTAGATAAACTTCATAACTATATTCGCGTTGTGAGTATTTTTTTCGGCCGATCACTATGACATAGCTTTTTCGTAATGTCAAGAATAAATCGGAGAGTACACTTCACCGCAAATAATTAATGTTATTTTCTCTTATTTTTTTCGTTTCTTTTAACATAGTGAGTCAGGTTACCAGAGCCTAAAACTCTTTCCTCTTCTTCTTAGTGTTTTGTCGGCAAACATAACATGTCGATTTAACTATATTTTAACAGACTAAAACGTATAAAACTTTTGAATAAACTGTCAATAGCAGCCATCAGGTCCTTCTTGGTGGGAAATCGTTTAAATTTTACCACATAAATAGCCCATTTTGACACTGTTTGTAAATCCCTACTTGAACATACTCTCCTTGTTCCAGCCGACTTGAGTCTGAAAGAAGTCTTTTAAAAACCTTCAGATCGGTCACTGTAATATATGTACAGGCAGAGTTCATTTAAATTTATATTTCTATAGAGTGACTCAGAGAGCGCCAACGTATTTGTGACATTTCAACCAACTTTCACCACGTGGGAGAGCCACGCTTCGGCATACATGGGCCGAACAGAGTGATACCACGGCCAAACAGAAAACCGGTGTAAACACCGCTTGCGCTGTGTTTCACCGAGTGTGTGAGTATGCCGGAGGCCCATAATCTAACTCTCCGCCCATCCCCCTCCCCTTCCCCCAAAGGCCGACAACGCACTCGTGGCGCCTCTAATGTTGCGGGTGTCCATGGGTGGCGATAATCGTTTACCATCAGGTAATACATCTGCTCGTTTGCCCCCTTTATCCCATAAAAAGGTGACCCATTTGTAGCCTTCCGCCCAACGCCAAAAGTCGTAGATACATTCGCCTAGACTTAGATTTGACTACCCATTCTTAAAAACTATTTTATACATTAATCAGGATTAAAATACACTACTGTCATTCCAGCTATCCATTGCCTTAAACTCAAATCAATCACAGGTACTAAAACTTTCCGAATAAGATTTTTCGAGAATTGGGTGGGTCTAAATAGAAAAAAACAATCCTTCGAACATAAACGATTCAGGAATAAAGAAACCATTACTAAAATGGGGCAACATTAATCAGGCTGACCCGGGCATAGATTACAGTATATAGCTCTATAAGCCGTAACGTTGTAGAACTGTGTATTGTGATTGATTTTGTTTATTTCTTTTTCAGTTTTATCACCTTCACCTAAAAGTGACGCTTGTAGTTGAAGCATCAAGTTGCAGTGGCAAAATTTATGTACGTCAATGTTACTGCAGAAATTTTGAGTTGTGGGTGGGTGGTGATAGATTTTATCAAACGTTGACTATAAAATACATTGAAACAGAGAGCAACACGGTAAGAAGTAGCCATACGAAGACATTTCTCTTTGTTACAGTAGAAGCCGAAATGGGCTTACGCTTTACACGCTTATGACACAAACTGTATTTATGTGTGCTTGAAATCCTTAGAGTTTAGTTTTTAATTGTTATGTTTGAGTTTGTAGTGACAGACGATTGTTTATGTGAGTCTAAAATGTGTATGTGTGTTCCAAATCCCTCCAAAAAAAAAAGACAGACAATTTTGTATCGGAAACAGACGCGATAACTTACCCCTTAACAAGGCCGCTAAGTATTGAAATCGTATATTTCTACAATTTGATATCTGCAATTGTTGTGAAATTATAATGTGTTCACTTACAACTGAATTCCTATTAAAACGAAAGACAGAATACATTTATTAGTCACACATAATAATTAAAAGAAAATAAAAAGATATTTAACTAAGATTAACTGACAAACAATATACGAAACAAATTAAATAAAAACAGTGAAATGGTTTTGTGACTAAAAAGCCATGGCTCAAATTGTGCTACTTTTATTACATCTCTAGTATTATTTAACTTAATAATTACTATAATTAAGTATAAAACTTAATATACATTACAGCCCTATAATAGTAACGGACAAATGTAGAAGTATTTTGACTCTTTTATTTTGAGACTATTTTGACTCTTTAATATAAATAAGAAATAAACATGCGAGTGAAGTCTCAGCAATATCATCACTTATTAAAACACCAATAATGTTAAGCTCCATGCGTGATGTTAGATGAAATTGAATATTAATACTTATCTCATTTTTCTCGTATATTGCCTCCGTTACTTCCTCGCACGTCAGGTAAAATAAAAAAAATAAAAAAATATTTCAATTTCTTCTAAATGAAATCAGAACATAAGATTGCTTTTGAACAGAATTTTATTAGAATTTCAGTCACAGATTCTAAGTAAATCTTCTTTCATACGGTTATATTTTCATAAATTTTCATACTATTGTGATCGATGGAGTATTACTTATCATTACATTATAAAACAAAGCTCTCTGCTGCGTCTGGCTATCTGTCCATTCGCAAAAAACTTAAAAGCTGCTGCACACATTTTTATTCTGTTTTTACCAATAAATAGATTGATTCTAGAGTTGTTACACTTTTGAGTATATTGGCTAAAACATAAAAGATATTTGTTGAAGACGTAGAAAAAAATAAGCCGCACACGTCAGAGTAACATAGGCCATATTATATTTTCCTTAAAGAACCCGTGCGCAGCCGGGGCTGGTTGCCAGTACATAACAAGATCATTGATGGTTATAGGTTAGTATATTTTTCGTTCGTATCAGCATCTTTCAATTTACGTCGACCTGATAAAGCCGTTATTTTTCTTTTCAAAAATTAAATTAAATCTGTGAGTGTGTTTTTAATATAAGAATAATCATTCTTTACTAAATGTATATGTATACACGGTAAATTTACGAAAATTAATTTTTCACCATTTTTTTGTCCTACTGTCTGTTAGTTCAGCTGGCCCGATCTTGGGGGGACTTTAATAATAAGCTATAACTTAGGCTGCTTTTTTATATACTAACGTTACCCGCGGTAACGCCGGAGCAATGCTTGTGAGTAATAAAACAGTTCTCTTAACTTTTTAATAATAATATTTTTTTAATAAATATTTCAAGCATTTAACACACAACGCCACCTAGTCCCAAACTAAGCAGAGCCTGTATTATGGGTACTAGACAACTGATATAACTACATATATATACTTTTTTTTTGTAAATACATACATATTATACATAGAAAACACCCAAACTCCGAAACAAACATTTGTAGATCATACAAACATTTGATCCGACCCGGGATTCAAACCCGAGACCTCAAGAACAGCGGTCGCATACGCTACCGCTGCGCCACCAAGGCAGTCAACTGGCTTTATCGTGGTATTCGCAAAAATTTCGGAGAACGATATCCGACTACTTTATTACTGTCGTTTATGATTGCCATTCTGGAGCGATGATTAGTTTGAAATGTCTCCACCTCGTTGGCCAGAATTATAAGTAGCATTTTTAAACTTTTGTCAGAGTTTTTTTTATAACATTATTTATTAAATAGTAGCGTGTAATGCGACTGCTATGCTTTCCGTGTTCCACTCTCGGGTTAGCCCAAAATTTTTAATGATATGCAAAAAAATATTTCGGCGTTTGGGTGTTTATTATGTATGTATTTACAAAAAAATAGGTACATGTATTTCATCATCATCAACATCAGCCTATCGCAATCCACTGCTAGAGGTCTCTCCAATTGCGCGGCACTTAGTTCCATCCTCGGCTTCTCACATCCAGCTCCTGCCAGTCTTTTGCGCCAATCATCTCTCCACCGGCCTCTCTACCTGGCCTGTGGACGCCTTACACTACGTTTGCCGAGACGCGGTCTCCACTCAAGAACCCGTTTACCCCAACGGTTATCGGTTCTACGGCAAATTGTTTGCTGATCCTTTAGGCTATGTCGATGACCCTGGTTCTTTTTCAGATCACCTGGTTTCTGATGCGATCCCTTAGAGAAACTTAGAGCAAAATAAACCCTTAGGAATAGCCCTCACCATAGCACGTTAAGCGTTCCGGCTCCGTATATCATTAGGGTTAGGACGCGTTTATTGAAGACTTTCGTCTTGACGCATCGTAGGATCGACAATGAGAAGACCTGCCGAAGCTTCCCAAACGCTGCCCAATCCAACTAGATTCTCCTGTTCACGTCGTCTTCGAAGTTGTTTCGACATAACTGCAAATTCTGTCCAAGGTACACATATTTTTGAACAGCGCCATGTATCGGTAGTACATGTTTATTGGTCATGACCTTGGTCACTATAAACAAAAAATAACCTAAACATGACAAGCCTAATGTAACATACCAAAGTTATGCTATCAATGTCAAAAGAAACATTAGTTATTAAATATATTATACGATTGCGTATACAAGTAAATTAAGACGGGTAACCCAATACCGTACTTGTTGAGGCTTCAGCAATATCGAATGACGTATTTATTTGAATAGCTAGTCTTGCTTGCTTGCTTGAATAGCTAGTCTATTTATTTGAATAGCGAAATCTAGTTTATACAATGTTATTGGCGTTGACCTATCAATACTAACGGGTCTGGTACAATGTATATATATATTTATATGAAGAAAATAAGCTTTTTCTGGTTGCAAACTCAATGGTGTTTTCGTACGCCATACTGTATATTATAAGAGTAATATGAGAATATGTTTACCAGAATAGTCAAAGTGTAGACTTCAATAAGTAATCCTAAGTTTTAAGAAGAAATTATATTTAAGTAGTTATCAAATATTTCATGTTCTTATAAATAGATTTCAGGCAAACAAGGCATATATCATTATATTGAACACTAGAGGCGTCACAAGCCCGTTGTTGGCCTTTGGAGGGTGGGGAAAGGGATGGGGGAAGGAAGGGTATGGACCTCCGGTATTCTCATTCATTCGGTGAAATATAACGCAAACGCTGTTTCACACCGGTTTTCTGTGAGACCGTTGTATCACTCCGGTCAAGCCAGCCCATTCGTCAAAAAGCATGGCTTTCCTACGGATAAATTCACATATTCATGTTATCTAAAATTAAATGGCAAATTACTTGACGATTCTTGAATAGTCGTAAGCACTATATTATCAAAGTAATCAAGTATATCAATTCTTTAAAACTGTTTCAAGAACACGCTGAAGTGGGTTGACTACGTGGATGGTGTATGCGGTATGGCTTGCGTCTGCATCACTAAGTCCTATCGATTTTATGGCGATAGTCTATGTTCCAAGTTTAGACTTAATATAAATGAAGGTCATTTCAATATACAAACGGTTGATGGAAATTGTATTATGGATATTGTTGGTTTAAAATTTAGATAAAATTTATTTTACCGTTTTTTCATTTTACTCTTACTGTGACGAACGGTATGAAGCGTGACAGCGTCCTGCCCTCGGGGTGACTGGTCACCACAGGATGTACCTCAGTTATGGGGTATGGCAAGTTGGACTCATGAAGCCGCCAAAGTGTTCCTGGAGCTCCTCCCGACTGCCGAGGCAGGCCGTCCCGGGGTTTATTGGGTAGACCGGTAATCCGGGAATTTCACACACGCCCTCCGCCTCAAAAGCATTCACGACGTAAAAAAATTACGTGCCAAACAAATGTACTTACATAATTATTATCACATTACATCAACAATCTATAATAGTCCACTGCGGAAGTTTGGTATTTTCTTATTAAAGGATTTTTTGCCCACTACCACGCTGGCCAGATGGGAAGATACAAGGTTTTCAAGATTTCTTTCTCTTTGTATCGCTTTTTTTCCTTTGTGAATTGCTCCCTTACTCGGCTATTATGATACCTAATGGGGGTGGTGACATTATAGTGGGTATTATTATATAATTAATACGTTACAACAAGCAATGATATACACTTAAAGAACATAGGGCTCTTGCAAACGCAACTGATCAAAAACATATTTTTTAAGTAGTTAAGTCCAAAAGCTTAGATACTATATTAAAAACTATTTAACAATTAAAACAAAAAGACTTTATCTAATACAAATGATTGATAAATCTATGAAACAGTTTTTACACAACGCAATAAAGATTTGAAAAAGACAAATGTTTTAAGAAAATTTATGTCTTTTAAATAAAAAGAGGATCGTTTCCAAAGTAAAACTGCGGGGACTAAAGTTGGCGTCGCGGATTATGGGTTTTACGAGTGTTTTCGGAACGAATCGACCCTGGAATCTATTGGAGATTCTTTCTTGTTTTAGGTTAGTTTGGTGGTTTAGCATCTGTACGGTCGAACGAATTCGAAGTATAGGAAGCTATATTTTATGACTAATATAAAATTTGTGTTGTTTCTGATAAGGAATATGTTTAACGAGTGCTGTATTGTTTATTTCAATATATTTTATTGCCTTTTTCTATAAATAAACATATATTTCAAGAAAAGAAACGGGTAGCCAAATGCCAAAGTCAAAATCTTTACGTAATGCAAAATAAGAAATGCATTATACAGTATATGAGAGATCAAGTACAGCAGTGGAAGATTGTTCTAAATTCATTAATAAATAAAATTAACTACTTGAAAAGGCCTTTGCTTTAAATCAATATGATGATACAGTGGTAAAACCTCGTATGTTTGTGTATGAAACACAAACAAGACACTGCATCGCGTCGTTTCAAAACTCCTTTAATAATATGAACCACTTGGGGAAAATGTGTAGACTTGTTGGTCAACACTCTTTATTAGTACTATACATTATGTTTATCAAAACCGTCTTTATTAGTTGTAGTTTAGAGTTCATTATTATCAACAGAATTTAATAGTTCAATGCTGTACACAGAGCTCCCCTTGAAAATGAGGTTTTAGCCTTCTATAGCACACTAGACTGACGGGTTAGTATACAGTTTTTGACATGTATTATTTCGGTTTACATTGTTTTTACATTGATGGGGAAATATTTGTTTCGATTTGGGTGTTCTCTATGTAAAATATGTATTTATTTACAAAAAAAATATTTATGTATTTATATCAGTTCTTTAGTACTCATAATACAAGCGCTGCTTAGTTTGGGGCTAGATGGCGTAGTGTGTTATAAGACCGAAATATATATATTCTTTTTCCTGCTTAGTTTGCTGTCTTAGTAACCTCTTTCATCACCCAGACACAGGAATAATAGGCGTGGTGATACTCCGCATTCTTATTCCGTAAGCACTTAAACGAAAAAACCATGTTTTGAAATAATTCATCTATCTAATGATAAACGAATTTACATTCAAAGGTTGTACGTTCAAATAAAACAAAAAAATATAAACACTGATAAACCATTAAAATTCAATCTGAAAATCCTACTCGCCAAACCTACAAAATAACGTCGATAATAACACAATTCACTTAGGAATATAAATAAAATATAAAGTAGCACTTAGTGGCATATTTACGAGGCCACAAATGATATCGTCAAGTGTTAACCTCATTAGAGGTGGGACGGAGGCTGCTTAAAGGCGGCTTCATAATGTTGTTGCCATATTACTGTGGCATGCTTCCAAGCTTTGTCGTGAATTATGTTTGAATAACTTAGTTTTACCTTTTTAAAGGGTTTATAAGGGAAATGAAGTAACTAGGTCAAGTACAAAATAGGGAAAACGTTGATGTGGCAGTTTCGGTTATTTAGTGGCTGGTTGTATTAACTGTATTGGTCTTGAATCGATTAAAATTAAGAAAAGGTAATTATGTTTTTTTAGTCATCCTTAAGCGCTGAGCTACTGTTGACAGGGTAATTTCTAATCTGGTAAGTCATAATCCATTCCTTAATTGCACATCGTCGTATGGTCTCATTTTCATTTAAGCTACAGATGTCTGAACCTTTTTGATAATACGTTTATATTGATCATAAACATAGTTTAGTAATTGAATAAAAATACATTTAGCAACACGTCAACTATAATAAATTGACCTCACACTGCCTACCAAAACTATTCACTGCATATTTTACTATCGCTACTAAAATTCCTTCAAAGAATATTTATGAAAAGGTTACCTTGAAGCATTTGTGCTATCTTATACAACCTGTCACCGTTGAATGCGTTACCAATGAATAATAGCTATTGCTTTTGCTATTTTACATCGTGACGCGAAAATTTCACTCATGCGTACAACATTTGTAACCGATTGTACTTGTTACCTTCAAGCGTAGGAAGGAAGGAGAAGGAAGATTGAAGAGTCAGGTGAAAGAAGGAACCAACCTATTTTAATGGGCACCTTTTTTCATTAAATAATTTGTGTTTGAGTCATTTGGCTCAATTAACCGCATATATAATAAATAAAATAAAAAATATTTTACAAATATTTATTCCAGAGTTTAGTATAAGTATATATGTATTCCTATCAGTTGTCTAGTACCCATAATACAAGCTCTGCTTAGTTTGGGACCAGATGGTGTTGTGTGTTAATCGTCCGAATATTTATTTATTATATATGCTACTTACTATATTTAAATATGATATAATTCGTGATTTCTAATTAATAAACCTTTGTAAGATTCTTATGTCACTCTTAAATTGTAGTTCATATAGACGTATGGTTACAGTACCCATTTAATTTGGTGTAAAAACTTAAACCACCGGAGACCCAATCATAGAGAAACATCTCAATAAACTGTCATAGAGCAGGCCACCATGCTGCATTGTTGCATTGTCTCCCATTCTCAATGAATATGGTGACCATTAATCTTGAATTCTGCTCTTGTTTTCTAGAAGCAGGTGGAGTAGAATCACTTTAGCCATATACATTTATAAAAAGAAAAGAAAAATCATTTTTAGCCAAATTAAAATTAGAATTCTTTCAAACTTCTTTTTGTTCAGTAAAATTCCATTTGAAGCTTCAGTTATCAATCATTTTGGTCCAGTGAGTTTCCAAATATTTAAACAGTTACATTTTTAGTATGTGTAGTTACTTGTGAACGTCAAGTGGAGTTATATCTTTTCACTCTATTTCAAACGAAATGATAAAGTACCCGTACGAATGAGCCCGCCGCGGCGTAGGTACCGATAATTGAGAGGTTTTTCACAGCTGGTAACACTCGGGAATTAAGGCTTAACGACTCAGATAAAAAACTCATCGATCTAATCTAATTTTTGTAATATGTAATGATAATTATGAACTAGTTTTCATAGTAATTAAGATTGATCACTTTACTATAATTCAAAAAAAGTAAACAGTACTGAATATTAATAATAACCGCATTTGTAGTTATTCTACGTAAGTTCTATTCATAAAGTTCTATGCTAATTTTACATTTCAAAAACTGTTTCTGAAAGTAATTTTAGAGACTAATTAAAACCTTTTTATAACTGATACATCTAATAACTAAAAGTCGAATGTTAAATAGCAAACTTTTTGTTGGTAACATTTTCATCTTATCATTATTAATATAGTAAGTAGGGTCTAATCATGTCTATAAACCATTTATGGTATAGGAACTCCTTTATTTGCTGACGAGGTATCTTAGAGGGTCTTGGTAATCAGATACATCTGATATAACCAAAATTATGAGCCGTCCTGGGCTCTGTATAAGTACATTACTATCATAAAATCAACACAGAGTTTTAAGAAATTCGATACTGAAAGGTGCTCTAATATATTTTATAATATTCAAGAACTAAAATATTACTTACTTTTCATTAATTAGCAGCTGGCTAATTAATGAAACATTATTATATAACTAGTAATTCAGAAATATATTAGATCTAAGTATTTGTGTAAATGTATACGAAAGTTTGCCCTACATCACCTAATTAGGTCAGTAATTTGAGCTTGTTTCTAAGGAAATTTGTCTACTCACTAAGGTCATTACTATACACAATCTGTCGAATTACTTAAGTGTATATGCTATGCGATGTGTTAATATCTTCTCGAATTGCACAGAATGAATATTAATCGTGGAAGACGAAACTTAAGTAAATATTGATCATATGGTGTCATTAGAACATTCGGTGCTATAGCAATTCCATCCTAAGATTTTTTTTTGTTAAAATCTACCAAAAAATCCTCGAGCCAGCCAAAGAACCCCTCTCCAACCCTAACACGAATGCGAAGGCAAGGTCCCTCAAAGGTTCACTTTAAATTTTCTCCCCTTTTAAGATAGTGTGTATTGTCGGCATCTAAATCGTGGATGGATTTATCTACACCCAACCACTTAGGCGGCTCATATTCTGAAGATTTTTTATTTTTCTGTTCAGTTACGAGTGCTTACGTGTTCACATGACGACAGAGGCTAAATGGCTTAACGTGCTTGTCGACACGGAAGCGCCGTAATTAGGTTAGTGTCTCATGTTAGTGTGCAGAAATTTCGACTCAGCAAATTACGAGTAACGAACATTAATGTTCAAATATCAGATTCTACGAATTTAGGATTTGGATTTTCCTGATACGGTTATAACTTAGTTTGCTGTCTCGATAGATTTCTGTTGGTTTTGTGTCGTTTAGGCCGACCAGAAACGTAGAAAATTTTGATATAATATCAAACGCGTCTCGTTAATATAGAAATCAAATTGAAATGGATGAATGAAACCTTATAATATTATCCTCCTATTTAAACAAATGTGTTTCAATATATTATACTCATGTACTTACCTGCTTACTGCGTAAGCTACAAATATAGTTGTGGCGACTTCCACATACAGCGGCAACAAAAATATATGACAACGCCATCTACCGAAGAAACATCGAACTACGGAGTAACAAAGAAAACTAAGAAACTACCAATCCTGAATCGCGCAATAGAAATTCTCGCGCCGATTAATATATATACAACTTCCCAACATCCACAGTCTCCACAGACGCCACATAGTCATACACAAAACAAATGTTTGATTAAGCGTGACCAGGAATTGGTCAATTCAGTTTCAGATCAAGCTCAGTAAAAATTATGTATGAGAGGACCACGAACAACAAAACACAACGGTAAAAGCACTTCTTGCAATAATCTCTCTGTTAGTGAACAAAGTTACTGGAACATTTCTTGAACATATTTTAGAGTTAAACGAAAAACAAATTGTAGTCACTCGAACTTTTTACTGTGATTTTATGTGTGCTTATAAAAGTGTTAAAGGGAAGTAGAGACACACTGATTTCAGCACGAACGGGCCTGCTCGACCGGGAGGTGGACTACCCTACAGCGGCAAAGAAGATCAACGTAAAATGACAACATTCATTCATTTTGCGTTTCGTTAGTGTTCAATGATGCAGAACCATCACTAGGCCGCCATGATCGGGTTCACCATGCTGCATAGTAAGCACCACTCTTGGGTTTTGCTATGCTTTCCATCAGGCATAGTAGAGTCACTTTGGGAGGCTTTATAAAGAAAAATATGTACTTTTTCATTTATTTTCAACAAATTGAGTCCGCGGTGTTACCCACGATACAACAACAACCACGAGTAACGTCGCAACGCAAAGCTAGTCTAAGTTTTTCCTTATATCCATCAGCTTTCTGCTCTTAAAATTTCGTCAAAGTTGGACCATCCATTATAAAGTCTACCCGGAATAAACAGACAGACTAACAAACAAAATATTTTAAAATAGACTTTTTGTCGTAATTATCGTATATACTCTCATATGTATTTAGTATAAAGTTGAAAATTTAAAATTACAAACAAACATTTCAAATTAATTTATGTGTATAAATGTTCAAACGTTATAAAATAACTTATTACTTTATTTTCATATCCATGGAATTTACAAGCAGAATTAGATTAACAAATTTATTTCTTACCACATAAGTAATACAGATTATCTTATTATACAACCGCGTAACTAGATAAGATGAAATATAACACAATAATCCGTTTATACGAAATTCTTAAGGTCTCCTCAGATTATCTGGTACGCATTTTTCCATCAGTCATATAAAATTCTTGCCAAGATTTTGCGATGGGACGGATTCCGCAAGGATTATTATACGTTTTTCGTTTGTCGGATAATTCTGTGATTATGTTAAGGGCCTGTCTATTTTGCAATTCTTTTGGCTTGCAAAAACATGCGAACTCTGAATAGTATTTTTTGATTTACAGTTTTTCTGTTTATTCAAGACAAGTTATATATAGAATTAAATATTATATGTATATAGAAGGTTCCATTTATTTATGTATTTACATTTTGAATTTAGTGTTTTTATTTTTTGTATTTATTCATATTTAAATGGATCTGAGATTTGTGCACCCTACTGCTAGTACCCTAATTAATGTCACCAAATTATCAGTATAAAGGTTGTCTGTAAGAGATCGCGCGCGAGCGATAAGACCGCCAATTGTCACATTTGTATGTTGTAATTCTTTTTTTTTTCTATCCGTTAAGTGTGTACAATATGGATATATATATAAAAAAATTATATATATAGTATATAGTTATGGTAATGTGTGCGGCTGAAATTCACATACACGTGTGAGTAAAACCTGTCTTGGAAAGAAACTCAAATAACACTCATGGAAGTTCTTACACCAGCTAGGCATTATTATCTCAGTAATAATTCATTCAATGTTGGACTAAGGCCTCGCCCATAACTCTCCATATGGAGAGAAGATGTGAGGAGAGAAGGTGAGCGGGACGAGAAGTAAAACATTACAGAAGAGAAATAAGTTGAACTTGCTTTCTTTAACTATTACCTAACTGCAGCAAAGTTGCTTACCTCAAACAAGTTACTTATTTTACTTTGTTTACTGTTTCACATCAGTGGGAATCTTTGGATGGTGACTATCTAAGACTATTATGTTTTCTTCTCTTTTTCTGAACGAGTATATCAAAATCGAAACAATTGAAACCAGAAGCTGAGCCACTCCGCGTTTGAAATAGAAGGAATCAGTGAAGCCACTGTTATTAACACCACTGGACCCCTAGTAGGGCCTGCCACTAATAGCACGGGCACCCCATTCGAATCATCATCAATTTGAACGGCACAAATGGGCATCACCTCCTTACGACTCGCTATTACAGGAGTTGGAGGGGGAAATCACAGTATCGGTTACAACAGCGGTAACTATCTTAGGTAACTATTTTTCATGGATAAGGAATATAATATCGACTTAGAACAAATTAGAACATTTGCCAAGCTAAGTAAAAGTTACAAGAATATTCAAATCACTTTTAATCGCAATAAATCTCCCGGTAACTCATAGTAGTGAAGAAGAAGTTGAAAAAGCACGAGTCAGCGAGCTCAGACGCGTATCATTTATCAAATGTCACTTGAAGCAACGGGGGCAAAAAGTGGCACACATCCTAGCGTCAGAGACAGGGCCGGATTAGATTGCCAAGGTGATCGAAAAAAGGGTGCATTATCTTGTCTAAGAAGACGAAGTACACGTAAGTATACGTTTATTTAGAAAATTGTTAGACTGTTTATTTTATGCAAAGTGGATTATGTTTGCTGATCTCTTTTACTTTTGAAAATATATTATATTGTGTTTATTGATGAAATGTATTTTAGTTTTACTTTAAGATAGAAAAGAAACAGACAGAGTAACTGACATCGACTGCCATTGTTCATGAATACTTGCATCGAATTTTCGCAATCGCTACGCTTTAAGCCTCCAATTGTACAATTAAGGATAGGCTCCAATAACCTCACTTACACTTTGAAATGGGATGAAAGACGTTAGTACCAATTTAAATGACGCCATGATACCATTCCGATCGCACGGGTCTATTCTATACTAAAGCATAGCTTTTTTATAGAATAGGGGGAAAACGCACATACGTATCGCCTGATGGTAAGCGATTACCACCCCCCATGGACACCTGCAACACCAGAGGCGTCACAAGAGCGTTGCTGGCTATTGGGGGATAAGGAGAGGAGAGTGTTTGGGGTATGGGCCTCTAGTTTCCCCACTCACTTGGTGAAACACAGCGGAAGTGCTGTATTACACCGGGTTACTGTAAGGCCGTGGTTGTCACCGGGTGATGGCTCGTGGGGGTTCCCACACGTAAAAAAAGTTTATGTTTCCAGTCCTTCTTTTTACAGCGATCTTTTACTCCCTTGGCCACCTTAGAATGTGCCTCACCCATGTGATGACCCACTGTATTCTTTCCCCCTCCCACACACGGAAAAAGTATTTGCACTCTAACTCTAGTATAAACGGCTCTACAAGTATAAAATACATTTTCTACATTTCCAACTCAATTTATTTTTGTTGTTGACATTTGAGCTTGAATAAAAGATGTGCTCGGGATTGATTTGGTTTAATATACATTTACAGTTCACACAATGTTACTTCGCAGTCCAGAATCAATCTCCTTGACATATAAAGGAAATGCTTCCATAACAAACTAGTGACGTTCCATTCTACATACTAATCTACAATAAGTAACATAGGGATGCGACGACTCAGCAGTTATATAACAGAAAATATGAAACCAAAGGCCACTAGGCCAATAAAATATCACAAGTATATAAATATTATTCAAGATTTAGATAATTTTATTATAACATTTTATTATCCGTAAATCTGAGTTCAATAACTTTGTTAAACCTTTAACCGGCTCACATAAAAATCCAAATAAGTATGCAATTAAGTATCAATATAATATCCAGAGCAGCCATAAACATACTTTATACAACCCACGAATGGCGCGGAAAGTGCACCCGAGAATTCCAATAAAAATATTTATTGCACCTTAAATCATGGTTACAAAGTTTTATGCACTTATCTTTCCTTGTTTGGGCCTGGCTTTTGATATTCTTGTCTCTTTTAGGCCCTCAGAATATTAAACATTGCCTGAATGCTAAGGAGTAATAAGTTGCGGTGGCACTGTTCTGTTTTATTTTCTAAGATGTAACGCGGAATGTTTTGAGATATGAAGTTTGATGAAATATCCCGTTTTTGTATCTTATATAAGTTCAAGTTTAATATAATATACTCAAGCTTAATGAAACAGGTTTATGAGAAAACTTTTTAGAAGACAGTTCTCTTTTCATCATCATCATCATCATCATCATCAGCCTATCGCAGTCCACTGCTGGACATAGGCTTCTCCAGTTTCATGGCACTTAGTTCTCTTTTATCGTATTTATAATCATCATCACTATAACATACCTATTCATACCTAAATATCTATGTAGTAAATAGTGACTGCTTCGTTAGCGCAGTGGTAGCGTGTACGACTGCTGTGCTTGAGGTCTCGGGTTCGATTCCAGGGTCGGGCCTAATCTATAAATGAACTGCAAATATTTGTTTCGCCTCGTAACATGCAAATATTCTACAGAAGAATGGATGTTACTTTATATTGATCTTTGAGTTGGATGACTTTTTATAAGCTCTCAACGAAAGTTATGTATTCTACCGCGAATTCTGATAGTAAAACAATGTCTATAGTTTCTACATTATAGACATTGCCTCTCATTCTTTCTTGTGTAGCCTCGACAACTCCCGCATTAGGAATATTCATCCTATATCGCGGTAGACTTTACAAACACACATAAAATGGACACAAAGATCACCCAGACTCAGAATAGCAATTTCTGGATCATATAAAGTGTTATCCTATTTAGGATTTGAACCCACAACACTAGGTAGTAAAAGTGGCGTGGTGACCGCTTAAACGTGCCTTCAGTTTCTAACAGTGAACTGTCAAAGCTAATGATCATGATAAAAAAGCCATAGTCTATTTACAGCCCTTATGTAAACAGACTGCCAGTACACTGCCAGTATTGTTTTCAATCGATGTATTAAGTAAATATATGTTTTGTATTAGTTTGGTAAATAATGTTTGGTACCTGTGCATTTCCCGCGGGGCCTGAGATGACGTAGCGCGTGCGTGCGGTCGCACAGCCCAGGGCATACTGTCGGCTATTGGTTAGTAAGGGTAGTTGGAAAATGAACAGAGGTGACCTTTGTTGTATCTATTGTGATTTTAATACAAATCTTTGTTCATAAAACTTAAAAATATAGGTCACAGGTGACCCAACTACTCTCCAAGAGTCCCTGATATACAAAACCTAATACCTTCGTTCCGTTTTATTCTCTCATCAAAATGTAATTGGCCGTTCAAGTTTCCTAAGGATCTAATAAAGCACGACAGCTAAATTATGACCCTCACAAATAAAAGCTGTATATCATCTCTGGATTATTCCAAGTGTTATTTAACGATCACATTATATATGAGGCATGGAGCCCAATGCTCACGCGTTCATGAAGTCATTCAGTTATATGATTATTTTTCTATTTTATGTTTGCGGAAGTATTTTAAGAATAATTAGGTTTAAAATAAATTTGTATGTATGTGAGTGTGTGTGGAAGTGTGTGTGTGGGAATGTGTGTGTGTGTGTGAGTGAGTGTTCGAGTGTGTGTGTGAGTGTGTATTCGCACCGCTATCAATATAAACTCCTAAACAAGCATAAATTATTTAAAAAATCCTAACTGGTGCAAAATCGACCATCTTTATTAAATTCACTTTTTTAATAAAACACATTAATTTCATATTTCTAATGATCACGTTAAAAATTATTTATTTTGATACCACATTCGATGTATTTTAAAAACATATTTATTTTGGAATTTCTTTTTGATTTCAAATTTTGTTCTTTTTTAATTTGAAATACATGAAAAACTATGGAAAAAAATATTAAAAAAGGGTAAATTTAACCAAAGACTCACATTTTTCATTCAAAGGCCGGCAATGCGCTTGTGACGCCTCTGGTGTTGCGAGTGTTCATGGGCGGCGGTAATCGCTTACTATCACGCGAAGCGTGTGCTTGTTTGCCCGCTGTATCATAAAAAAACGCTTGTGCTACTTTCACAGCGTTTAAGTAGGTGTCAAAACCATTGAGGTCCTATTGAAACTAAGCAGCCCTTTTGTTCAGCGGCGCGCCGTGAAGCTTTCCGTTCCTTTCAATGCGTAATTGCCTATGTTTATGCAGAGAAGGACGTTCATTGTGCAAGAATAGTGACATGTATGTATCTGCAAAAGGTTTTCTACATTTTAAATGCTGTTCATATTCACAATTAGTTGAGCCCTATTGTATTACCCGCGGTACAACAATAGCTCCGGGTACCGTAGCAATGCAAAGTTAATCTAAAAAAAGTAGCCTAAGGTACTCCTTATATCATTAGCTATCTGCTAGTGAAAGTCCCGTCCAAATTGGTCCTGCCATTACAGAGATTAGCCGGAAAAAACAGACAGACAGACAAAACATAGAAAAAACTATACACTAATCACTTAATCGAGTATAATACGCCAAAAAGCCTTACGTCATTTTGGAAAAGAGCTCTACTACTCTTACACTACTGGACTTATATTAATCAAACATAGCTAAGAACAACCGCAAGGAGACTGACTTTCAAATGAAAAGAACCGCATCGAAATCTATCCATCCGATTGAGAGCTACGATGATACAGACGTTAAACTTATAACACCCCTCTTTTTGTGTCAGGGGTTAAAAATGGTTATGCTATATGCTTGTTTTTTTTTTTAGAATCGATTCAGAAGTTTCAAATGTTACCCCTAGATATAAACAAGTTTTATCTCTCTGTATTATACTATTTAGGGATAGCTATATGTACATATATAGATTTGTATTTAATAATTAGAAGTTTAAATAGATATACTGAAGTACCTCAAATATAATACTTTATGCTGTGTAAGCTCTAAAGAGCATACGGAAAATTTATGCTCAATGAAATACGTATAGGTACTTTAAACAAGGAACAAATAATTTCCTAACTTAATATTAATAAATTTAGTAAATTAATGACGCACAGGTGTGCAGAAATAAATTAGACGATTTCCAAAGGGCCTAATTGTTTCTATTAAGTATCGTAATTATGACTTAATGAACACTAATTTATTAAAAAAGGTAAACATAATTACAAGTGAACATTAAACTGTTATCTTGAGGCAAATTTTGTTACAATATGCAGTGTGAAAAATAAGTAAACCGTTTTAATAATAAATTGCATATAGATATTACTTTTCTCCGTGAGCATGTTTAGGTGTTTATTCGGGTTCTATAATTATTAATTTCACGGGAACTAGTCAGCTTGAGACCACGGCCAATGCAACCTGGTTGGAACTTCAGGCAAATCAGAAGTTACATACTTCTGATTTGCCTTTAAATAAGTGAAACCTTTGAATAAGTGACCGTGTTAATTCCCATGAAATTAATAATTATGTCATGAAACATGAAAGTTTAACAGTCAGTATCTCGGTTCTCATGAACATTTATGGCAATCGTCAAAGGCAATAGTTCCTTACAATACAATACTAACAACTAGTTCAAAATTTAGTTTGCCTTAGGGTTACGAAAGTCTGATGCCAGTCGCTATGTGGAAAAACTGATATTTAGGTATAACCTGTTGAACTAGTAGCCAACCTTAATCTTGGGAATAATATAATAAAGGCTAGAAAATTGAATAGATTTTACCTTTCCCTTAACTTTTTGAAACAAGAAGTGAATTTTCAAACTGCACTATTCGAATTAGCGAGTCTTCAAAAATCTCTTCCATTAAAAGTTAAGCTTTCGGATTCTTTGAAGTTCTTTTAAAATTATCAAGTAAATCATTCATCATAAGTAAGTTGTTGAATAATCGTTATATTACAAATGTCGATTAATAATTTAGCAGCAAAAAAAATAATTTAGTCACTGTTGTATATAATTTTAAACTTTGGACGTAAAATAATTTGAATTGAAATGTGTTTTAAAACTATTCGAGAACAATATTGTTTTAAAAATAGTCAACAAAAAATGTCCTTTTCAAACTGGTCCTTAACCGAGCTATTCAAACTGAATAGGTACAAACTCGAGTTATAGAGATTCCGACCCCGGCGATGTTAAAATAAAGAGCAAAAATGGTTTTGCCTTTTAGGGGGCGTTTCAGTTGACTTTCAACGACTACTTTGCAGGTTGTTAAGCCCGCTGTAAATTTTGTAATTTCAGAATATATATGAAATTCTTTATTTAATGGACAAGGTAGGAAAGTATTCTGGAAATTCTTTACTAAATATACTAGTTCGTTATTATGTTATGTTATGCAGTATGTTAAAAATACATTGTTGATGTTAATGCAACTTGTGTTTGTGATCCACAGCCAGTAAATAGTAGGCTGTGTCGTTCATCAAGAATCCAAAAATCGGCATATCTAAATTCATTGAAACCGCTGCAGGGAATCTTTAGCCTTAAAAGTGTAACAAACAGACAAAGTTATTTCTGAATTCATAATTTAAGTATGTAGTATGCTTTAATGAACTTAGCCTGACCGATTTCACCCTATGACAACATCAAAGGTCACAATTGGGATTATTAATTGTATGATTGGATTTTTTTTGTTACATATGTGGTAAATGAGCATGCAAGTCGCATTATGGTTAGGGGCACTATGAACTCCTGCAACTAATGAGTCACAACTACACTGTCGTTCTTTGAAGAGAACCTTCAAGGTTGTATCGATAAGGAAATAAGTGACAATTTATTCGTAGCTTGCTGTAGCTAGATGAGAGCTGTAGCTTATTTGTATTTCCTTTTCCTCCTATATTTTTTATGGAATAGTATGCAAACGAGCAAACGTATCGCTTGATGGTGAGCAACTACCACCGCCCTTGGACACCCGCAACATTAGAGGCATCACAAGTGCCTTGCTGGCTCTGGGGGGTGGGGGGAGGAGTTAGGGTATGGGTCACCGGTATCCTCACACACTCGGTAAAAGATAGTGCAAGCGCTGTTTCACACTGGTTTTCTGTGAGACCTTCCGGTCGAGCCAGCCCATTCATGCCGAAGCGTGGCTCTCCCACAAATTTCGTCAATTCTTGCAAAGCCAGCAGGTCCTTGCCTGAATTATATTTCCCTACTCTTGGAGTTTGCTCACGATTTCCATCAGGCAGATTAAAGTCAATTTGTCATAGGCTCATATCCAAAAAAAAAATCTGATCCTCAAACAACATTCAAATAAGTTTTAAGAACATTGTGACATAATATTTAAATATTATTTTTGGCACGCTTCAGCATTAAGAGGGTTAATATAGTGAGAAAATGTGAAGAGTCTCTGAGATTGAAGAGTTTTCAAGTATTTCAGGGTTTACGTTGAGGGTATTTAAGAGACCGTTGCTATAAAAATCTCTGCGAAGGTTAACATCTAACTTTGCATTAGTAATTACTAATGCAAAGTTAGATGTTGACCGTTTTACTAAATTATTTCTATACAATTGTCTAGAAAAAATTTAGTAAAAATGTATACAGTTATGCTCTTATTTTGGGCATTGTTATAATTGTACGTAAGAGATTAGTATTATTTTTAGGTAATGAATCACACGGGTAACCTATTGGTAAATGGGTATGTGAGTGGTTTGGATAATCGTTGCTATCCATAGAAATGCGCCATTGAACTGACATAAGTGCAAGAGTTCCAGCGTTTTGAGTGTTCTCTACCCAGAATGAGTTACAGAAGAGCCCTCTGACTAAAAATTGAGACATGAACAGATCGTATATTCTATATCTAGGAATAGTTTTTATATAATACGTATGTATTTAGTAGTCTTCGTTTATATAATTCTGAAGGGTGGGTGTGTTTGTGACTAAATTTCTTCTAAACGGCTGAGCTGATATTAATGAAATTTATAATAGAGCTCATCTAGTATATATGTAAAATAAGTATATGTTGACTACGTTAAAATTTATAAAGCCTATGTCACCCTGGTCATTATTAAATATCTTTTTTTATTGTATAGGGGGCAAGCGGCCAGACGTATCGCCTGATGATAAGCGATTACCACACGATGGCGTCAAATGCATTGCAGGCCTTTGGTGGCTGGGAGGGGGATGAGGGTAGGAATTGGTTATGGGCCTCCGGTATCCTCAATCACCGGGTGAAACACAGCCCAAACGCTGTTTGTCAGTCGACCCGACCCATTCATACCGAAGCGTGGCTCTCCCACGGTGTAGACTAGTCTTAGACGAGGTCTTGTTATTAGACACCACGTTTTAACATAGATACATACGTAGATTGCTAAATATATACCATTTCTTTTTGACTTCGTTATAGTCTAATAATTACAACAAACTCTTCATTATTTCACAAATAGAAACTATATCATAGTCAAACTGACCACACTAATTTTTTACGTCGATGAAACGATTCGTAATGTCTACGTAAAATTTCTCATTATATTTTATTGCAAACCTTGACCAATGGTCACTTTATTGACACTAAAATGCTTTATTGCATATAAAACTAAGTCTATAAAACTAAGTCTGTCAGAAAGCCTAACGTTACTTAGAAAGCAAGTTTGTCAGAAAATCATTCGATCACTATCTTTAGCCAAATCAAATCTTTACTTAGACATAATGTAGCATGAAAGAAATTAATAATTGCTAATGATTTTTTATGCGTGTATATCAATTTATATATGTCTATATAAAATTGTTGATAATTGTTAAAGTACAATACGAGAAAAGTAATGATAACCTACTCACACATCTTATATACGGCTATACTGTATTGGGTATTGGGTTCTTTAAAGACAAATATAAATAAATAAATATATATTTTTTGGACATTTTAACACACAACGCCATCTAGTTCCAAACTAATACAGGTTAATACAGTCTGATTCCAATCTGGGCAGAGTCAATGCTGCGGTAATTAGACTCCATTCCAGACAAATAGTAATTGTATATAAACTGAATCCAGATACAGACCTAATGACAGCACCTATCTCATAATTTATTCGTCTTGGGCAGGAATCAAACCACTAAAACCGCAGACCCAAAATAAGAATAGGGTACTCGAATTGGGATACAAAAAAAAAATTATAGTTACATTATAAATATGCGGATACAGCTTATGCTTTGTAAGTTTGGCTTTAGTCCAATAATCCAAACCATTACTGGAAACGTTAAGAGTTCTCCAAAGTTACAAAATGCTCGTTATATGTTGGCAGAAAATCTCAAGCTTATTAAATGTTATTAGCCTGATGCCGGTAGACAAATTATCCAGTTCATATTCTAGATGTATTAATACCGACTTAACTTTATTTCTGACTTAAGCTTAATTATAAAGATTTTTTGTTTTATAAAAAAACTAGCTGACCTGGCAAACTTCGTCACGCCTAACAGCCGACGAATGAGCAGTTAAAAATATAAAATTATATTATTTTATTGATGTATACTATGTTTTATTACTTGTTAGCGTATTCTGGACGAATAAAAATACGAAAATCATAAAAATTGGTCCAGCTGTTCTTGAGCCATAAAAGGTGTAGCTAACACGACTTAGCTTTATATGTATAGATGAATGTTAGTGTGGGGGAAACTACTAAAGAAGTATGTACTTAAAATTTAAAATCAATGTTTTTTTATTTTTCGGCAGCAAAACTATTCGCGTATTTTATTGGTATCGCATGGTAAATAATATTATGGTGATCAACCGTACAACGAAAACTATTTTTATACTATGTATGGGCCTGCCAACCTTAGCTTAAACCTATCTTTAGTTGAGTTCATAATATTTTACACACACAACATTAATTATATGAAAATCATACATTAAATAACTAACAATGAATACCAAGCACATTAAATATACAAGTGCACGTGCATGCGTATCTACTAATAATTATGTACCTACACAGTTTTTTATTTACTTCGTACTATATATGGCAAATAAAAATCCTTTTAAATTTTTTTTTGAATACCTAAATCTTGAACAAAGTTAAATTATGTACTCTGCTAGAATCGCAGTATACATCAAACAATGTTGCAGAAAGATCTCAATTCTCGTGAATGGAATAGTATGTTCATAGCCAGTCACAAGTGTGTCTTGGATCCTTTATGCTGAAGGTGATCGTTCTCGGCTTTCTGATGTAGTTTGAACATCAAGGACATTTAATATTTCTTCACAAAATACATACATTTAATATTTTATATCGGCTCGTGAGTAAAATCGTCTGTTTTTCTGCTCAAGGAGTCGGTTGGAGTTGTATTTTCATACATTCAAGTTACCAAACTAACCAGATTGCTTTCTGAATAAAACTAACTAAGGTACTCTGAACTAAACTTGCCGAGCTAACTTAGTCTATTAAGTTACTACTCATGCTTATGTGCAATCCTACTTGTTTATGTAACTCATTCTCAACTCACAAGGCTGCAGTGTCATCTATAGCTTTAATTTACAGTCTTTTAAAATGTAATGAAAGTTTGTAAAATATATACTGAATTTGAAAAATATTAGTCTATCAATTTCACAAGGAAGAAAAATGAACTTACCCATTATTATTCGTAAAGGAAGCAGTTTTGTTACTTTAAAATTTTTGTGCCAATATCAGATATCATAAACGCATCAATCTTTATAACGAGCAATCGATCAATGTTTCCTCTCAGTTCAGATACGCTCGTTTTAGACGAGTTTTAAGAAGAGGTTTAGCATACATAAAATGTATGTTTAAAAAAATTGATAAATAATAACTGCTTATTTAATAATGTCTAGTTGTGTTTTATTTTCAGTTTAAGTCCATACTTATACCTGACAGACAAATATCAAGTTTTGGAGCCGGTTCGACTGCGGTGATACCACGGCATCACAGAAAACATGTTTGAAGCAGTGCCTGCGCTGTGTTCCACCGAGTGAGCTAGGATATCGGATCCCTATTTTTTTTTTTATTACTTTTTTTTTATTAAGTGAGGAAACCCCCTCGGGCCTTCACCCAGCGGGGTTTACGGCGGGGCGGTGTGTCGGAATCGAACCGACTAAAACCACACGGTGTGCCACTCTGCGCCTGACACGGGAGAGATGCGGAAACCGCCTTCTTACGCCATCCGGACCCCTCCCAGCGCTTGCCCGCACTGAAGCGGGCACCGTCTCTAGATGGTATATCCTCTCAATTTAGGCGACGTACGGCACACGCGTAACGTCGCCCCCTCGCGGCTGGCCTGTGAAGCGGATGGGGGGGAAAACCCGTCCCGCCCATCCGCGGCCACACTCAGGGCGGCATGAGGCGCTGGTAGGCGCGGCTCCGTCGCCCGGTTCACCGGTGGCGGATCGGGTCCGAGTTGAGATCGTCCTCCCGGGCCTTCTCTGCCGCCTCTTTCTGCGACATGACTTCCTCGCAGAAGGTCGCGACCGCGGTAAAACTGCTCTCGCCGCCGGCCATAGCGTACGACGGTCGTCAGCGAGAGATCTCCTCCGATGACTGCATTGAGGGCCCGACGCTGCGGCGCCCAAGCGGGGCACACCACCAGCGTGTGCTGGGCCGAGTCCTCACTGCAATCGCAGTGGTAGCAGGTGGGACTCAATTCCCTCCGCGCGACCGAGTGCAGGTACTACCCGAAGCAACCGTGCCCGGGAAGCACCTGCGTCAGTCGGAAGGAAAGGGTCCCGTGCTGCCGCACTGCCCACTCGAGGATGACCAGCTGGAGAGCCTCCACGGTGGCGAAGCCAGCACGTGGAGCCTCCATAAGGGAAGCGTCAGGACGCCAAGCTAGCGTCCAACACCTCCCTGAGGCGGTCCGACATATTGTCGAGGGCTCGGGCCAACCGGAATCCTATACCCCAACCCCTACCCCCATTCCCAATCCCATCTTCTCCCCCATCCCTCACCCTATCCCGCAAAGGCAGTGCACTTCTAACACCTCTGGTGTTGCGGGTGTCCATTGGCGTCGTTAATCGCTTACCATCAAGCTAGTATGTACCATAAAAAATCTTCTAAAAATTTATCTTTCGTACGTCATAAATTCCGAGCATCCACTAGAATTTTGTAACATCTAAATCATCTTTGCCTTACAGCCCATCCAAAGTATTACTTTTTACTTAACCATTGTTTCATCAAAATTAATGTCGTTATCAAACATGCTAATCCTGCTCGGAACAAAAATATTAAAATTTTAAGTCTGATGAACACGGAATACTTTGGAGAACTCAACTGAATTTTCCAGTACATTTAAACTTGAGATTCGAGCTTTACTTGAGAAGTTTTAGAAATTGTTCTCGATAGATAAATATTACTATATACGTACTTCCTATGTAAGAAGCGTGTGAGTAAGCAGGTACTGTATGCAAATATTTAGTGTAATTAAAAATTTAAGTCACATTTTAGAATGATATATTGGTGTGGTTAAACTTGAAAAGCGAAATCATGATGAGACGAATTCCTGTATGTATATATTTTATATATAAAAATATATATTTACCTTAAATTTATTTTCATAAAATATTTGACATTTTCCTCCTGATTCTATAAGTATGTACCTATTTTAATTTATGGTACCTACTTTTATTTACAATAATGGAGACTTCAGCTGTCGTTTTATTTATAAACACACTAATTCTGAATAAGGAAAGAAGGTAGACCTAATTACACTCAAAGGTCAATGGCGTCATTCAGTTCAGTTATAATCGTAAATTAGAGCACAATAAAATTAATATTCTGAATTAAAGTCGTAACAAAGTAGTCACTAAGAAATGGATTTCAGGCATGCAACACGGGTCGTTCGGCACTAAAGGAAATATTTTAATAATTTAGTAAATCAGTACTATTTTTTATGTATGGCCCTAATGATTGTAATGATTCTACTCTGCCTGATGGATAATATATAACCAGAATACAAGAGTAGTAGTAACTGCACTCATTGCGAATACAGACAATGCAACAGTGCAGCATGGTGACTCACACTACATATGATGGCCGAGTGATGCTTTTACATTGTTAAGCCTCCGATCTCGCACTCACCAACGAAACACGACAGCACGAACGCTGTCATTTTACGTTGATTTTCTATGCATGGGTTGTATCGCCCCATGCTGAAATCAGCGTGGTTTTACTATCTTCAATTTGTAACAAAATAAGTTGTCATAGTGAACTCAACTCGAATTGGATAGTGTCTTAGAGTTAGAGAAGAAAACCTGACCAAGATGCAAGTGTTGCGACTTCCACATACATACAGCGACCAATCCTGCATCGCGCAGTAGAGGTTCTCGTGCTGATTAACATATATACAACTTTCCAATATCAACCGTTGCGCAGTGGCCCGCGAGGCAGATCACCTCGCCTGGTTGGAGGATCCTCCCTTTGTGTTAGAGGGACATGACACCCGTTCCTCCACGTATTTCACGTCAAATCTTTTTAATCTCATCTCAGCCTCTCAATCTCATGTCTTCATACGAAATTTCATTGAAATCTGTACAGAGTAACTGACAGAGTTACTTTTGAATTTATAATATTACTAGTAGGAATGTAGTCTGCTAAACCTTACTAATTTTGAAACCGTCACTTCAAATGCTATGTACCCAGGGGCAATCCATAATCTTGAGGGTTATGGATTGAACCCGGATACATAGCTGGATATATATATATCTTTAACATTAAAGTAAACGTAAACAAAAAGAAAGTTTTTTAACAAGACAAGTTTGTGCGGTGTTTGCCTCACCGCGCCTTTGATTAATTTTAATAATCACGATTTTGTATTAAAGATGTATTAAGTTGTCCAAAACAAGTGATTAAATTTTTAAGTAAACGAAAAAACAGTTCACCGATAATTACGAAATCTTAGTTAACAAAGTTGAATAAATTTTATGAAGATATTTAATTTTGTAAACATTGTTCCGAGTACTTTCCATACTAACATTTTAAATTCGAAAGTATCTCTTTCTTTTTGACTGTATCGCTTTTACGGCTAAGTCGTGGCGCCAGTTTCAATGAAATTCGGCATGAATTCTTGAGGAAATGACTTGGCGGGCAGAGTCGTGGACAATCGCTAGTTTATATCTATAAATTAGTTTATGTACAACATAATACCCAAATAAACACACTTTAACACACACACACACACACACACACACAAACGCATGCACGAACGCTCGCTCGCACGCACGCACACCACACTTACATTTATTTTTATACATATGAGCCATCCAAAGTGACTCTACACTGCCTGATGGAAGGGCAATGCACACACATACAATGCACCCTACAGCCCACAAAACATTTTTATTTTATTTTATTGAATAAGCTCAACAAAGTCGTAGAGAAAAAAATTATAAAATAAATTGATTCCTATATTAAGATTTCATTATAACGTCTTAGACATGCCATAAATAATATCGCTATACAATCTATAACGCATAAACCCAATTACTTTCACTGAAGATACCTAGATACCCAGAAATCAACGCACATGCCAAACCTCTGAACCCAGAATCCTTAAATTTTATATGCAAGTTCTTTATATAATTAAGAAAACACTTGGAAATAAAAATGGAAATTCCACCCCTAAGGGGGTGGAACAGAGGATGATAATATCTACTTATTTTCAACAAATTTTTGAATTGCCGTTTTTCTCTTTTTTTTATTAGTAATTTCTTATAGTACTATATCCCACATTCATTCATTTGAAAAACAATTATGTAAAATTAAATAATTTTCATCATTCATCATTACCCTGCAGCGTTTGGCCTTAGCCCTCTCCTGAGAGGAGACCCGAGCGCAGCATTGGGACATTATGGGTTGTTGATGACCCTGCAGCGTTACCGTATATATAAGCTATTATCAATCAATCAATGAATCTTTATTTGCGAACAATGGGTTGTATAATGAGGTGTTACAATATGATGATGGGACAGCCACATTCCACCTCTAGGCATGCAATCACTAAATTAAAGACACTATTCGCAAAAAAACAAAAGTCAATCTTAATCAAACCACATAAAACAAAAAAATATATAAATAATCCAAACAACACGACTTGAAATTTCAATGTTATAAAAAATATATAAATAAATACAATTATTTTTTTTAAACATAGTTAAATTTCTACAAATGAAAACGCGTAAACTCAAGAACTCAACAACTGAAGAAATTCGAGAGCAACAAAAAAAATAAAATAAAAATACAAGTAATCCAAACAACATTATTGAAAATGTCAATATAATAAAAAAAAATATAATTCATGTTTTTTCACATAATTAAAATTATACAAATGAAAACGCGTATACTCAGGAACTCAACAACTGAAGAACTTTGAGATCAACAGCTGACGCAAAACGTTTATTATTACTGACACACAAAGAACTTAACCGAACAAAAAATCCACTGAAGCTAAGTTTTTCTTTGAAAAGACTTGTATTTCCAAAGCCGTGCGTTTATGATGAATGACTGTAGACATCAGAGCAAACGACATGGCCATCCAAATTTCAACCTTAACTTTAAATATCGAAAGTATCATTTAGCATAGTTTAAAAAGTTAATTATACCTCGTTTATACAGCGTGAACATACAGAAATTATCGCGCTATAATAATCTATTTTTTTCTTTTACAATTCCACTTTTTAGTTTTAATGGTGTTTTAAAAGTTTTTATGGCAAGTATCTAGTGTAATGGTGTCCTGGAGAATTATTAAAGCTATATATAATTGTAGTAGGGGAATAAGGTCTCTCCCCGGTCGTGTCGGATAACCATTCCTTTAGAACATGAGAGTGAGGGAACAGAGACTGCACCTGTGTTTGTGCATATACTTGCGCACGATAACATCTCCAGCGTATTTGGCCCCCGTTTCCGTAATCGACTGGAGAAGATCATCATATCAATAATGTTTTAATTTTAAAATTACATCAGATAAATGAGTGTTTGGCTACCTAGCCGTTTTCAATAATAAACAATTTTAAATTGTCATTTTACCTCATCATCAACAACCCATGAGGTCCCACTGCTGAGCTCGGGTCTCCTCTCAGAAGAGGGTTCAGGCCATACGTCCCCACGCAGGCCGAGTGCGGGTTGGCGGCTGGCAAAAATACGTTGCGGCTACGTAAATCTTGCCGTTGGATGTTTTTAAGCCGTCCGAAGGCCTCCAACTAAGTTTCACGACTGTTATCGTATGATAACAACCGGGACCGACTGCTTTACGTGACCTCCGAATCACAGAGACGCTCATGGTAACATGCCACCAGCGGTCATCTATCCAGGCACTGATGACCGTCGTTGCTTACCCTCGGTCATTGTTTCTAATCACCGAGTGCAACTGGGCTATGAGCGCCTCATTTTACCTAATTTTTTATTTTTTTTGCAATTTAATAACTTTTCACTGAAATCATTTGTTAAATTTCGTCCTTGACCTTTAATATTACGTGCTCCGATTAGATTTCATTGATAACTTGCCTCAATAAAAGTGAAATCAAGTCAACTAACTGCCTCTGTGGCGCAGTGGTAGCGAATGCGACTGCTGTGCAAGAGGTCTCGGGTTCGATTCCTGAGTCGGACCAAATGTTTGTATGATCTGCAAATATATTTTTCGGAGTTTGGGTGTTTTCTATGTATAATATGTATGTATTTACAAAAAAAAGTATATAAGTATTAATATCAGTTATCTAGTACCCCATAGTACAAGCTCTGCTTAGTTTGGGACTAGATGGCTTTGTGTGTTAAAATGTCCGAAAACATTTATTTATTTATTTATTTAACTATAGAAACCATGCAGACAAACTTAGACATTATTCTCGGTATACATTTCGGTCCGTGGTTTTGAAAATTTATCGAAAATATTGTGTGCGTTCATCATCATTAGCCTATCGAAATCTACTGCTGGACATAGGCCTCTCCAAATGCACGCCATTTGGTTTCTTTTCAAGCATTGCTTTGTATTTCCTATAACAAAACCCTAATAACACAATATGAAATCTGTTACCATATTAATATCGTTTAAGTCGCTGCATATTCAATTCTAAAGTTTAAAGTTTTAAGTATAATAATTTATTTCACTCAGCTAGCTTTCTTAATCCTTGTTTCACCCGTTACAAATAAGTTTCGGCTAGCTTATTTGACTAAGTAGTGACGTATATACTGTGTTAAACTATCTGTTAGATAAGGCACTTATCTGTAGCCAGTGAATCTGGGTTTTTGAAATTTTCCAGTATTTCTAACTAAACCGTACAGTTTATTAATCTCTTTGAAAGTTTATATCTAAGCATTAACTTTCAAAGAGATTAATCAAAAAAATAACACAAATTGTACCCTAACATTTCATAATAAGATTCACAAACAAACATAAAGCCAGCCGGGTACATTTATATTTATTTCGAGATCTAAATAATGTTCGTTACGCCAAATGGAGTTATTTTGCCGTAAAAAATAAGTATTCATGTTTTAAAAATATTCACGACAATTTAAACCTATTTTGCATAAAATGGTTGTAATATTTCAGCGACATTTTAGCAAATTTACATTAAGTAAAAATAATTGTGTGAAATGACAGGGATTTATCAAATTGTTTCAAAATGTTACACTTAATTAAGCATCCAAATTTTATATAATCGTGTATATTATATCTACATAGCCATCTGACATGGTCATATATAGACAACCGATACACAACGCCATCTAGTCTCAAACTACTCAGAATTTTTACAATGGGACAAGTTCAGCAGTCGCTTAAGCTGCCACTGTGCTACCGAAGCAGTGAAACTAAATCATAATTTGCAATTTATAGCGAGTAATATTATGAAAACTTTTGGGTTAATAGAAATTATAGTTTTATATAATGAATCCAAGTTTAGTGTCGAATATTTAATAGACAAACAAAATGTATTAAATCACGTCTATTAGGACAAGTTCCAAACAATTTCATAAATAAATTAGGTTGTTTGAAACTTACTCGTCTGAATCAAAATTACGAGTAAAGTTTGATCTGATTGATGGGCTGGTTTGTCAGATAATAGTACAGAAATAAAAACGTTGATACTAAACCAAGATGTATAGAAGTTAACCTAAAATTATAATAGAATGGTTTTAAGAAAATAGTTAGGCATCAATCAAGTCCCAACAA
This sequence comes from Hyphantria cunea, assembly GCA_003709505.1. Lineage (NCBI taxonomy): Eukaryota > Metazoa > Arthropoda > Insecta > Lepidoptera > Erebidae > Hyphantria > Hyphantria cunea. The sequence continues at coordinate 1,167,365 of PKRV01001119.1, forward strand.
TCCAACCTATCGTTATCATTGACAGCCGTTATTGAATAGTCTATTGCTTGCATTAGAATTCTTCTTAAAGAAGAGACTTTGTCGTAGAAGAGAACATGCAATTTGACCGCTATTATTTTTCCGTTGGAAGCACCCACGAAGATTCTTCAAAGGAAGAGTTCCATATAGGGCTCATATATCCAAAAAAAATACAAAAACATATGGGTGGTTGTATGGGGGTTAGTCAAGTTACAATTTTAGGAACACGATGTCCTATTAATATTCTAAATGCGAAAGTTTGTAAGTTTGTAATATGTGTATAGTGTAGTAAAAATGGGTGAAATTTAGCACCGAAATAGATATTTACTACTACTAGCTACTTTCTTTCGTTACGACCTACTGTCACTAACCATAAATGTATCGTATTTGCTGATAAAGTTTCATTGATAATAACTAGAGACAGAAGTGATGAGCCATATGAGGACACAATCAATACAGCTGTAAATTCTGAACTTCAATGGCTTGAAACAAATAACTTAAGGGTAAATGATTCGGAGGTCACGTTAAGCAGTCGGTCCCGGTTTTTATCATACGATAACAGTCGTGAAGCTTAGTTGGAGGCCTTCGGGCGGCTTAAAAACATCCAACGGCAAGATTTACGTAGCCACAACGTATTCTTGCCAGTCCCCAACCCGCACTTGGCCAGCGTGGGGACGTATGGCCTTAACCCTCTCCTGAGAGGAGACCCGAGCCCAGCAGTGGGACATTATGAGTAGTTGTTTTGTTTTTTGTTTAAATATCGAAAAAAAATCATAACATTTTCAAATATAATAAACTAAAATCTTTTAATATTATTGTAAATGGTATTGAATTAGATGAAGTAGGCCACACAAAGTTCCTGGATGTTTTAATAGATAAAAACTCCAAATGGAAACTTCATATAGAAAACTTGTGTTGTAGATTTAATAGTTTTGCCTTTGCTTTGCGGAACTGAAGGAGGAATGTTGGAGTATATGCCGCTATACTAGTGTATTTTGGACATGTTGCTAGTATCCAAAGATACTGAATAATTGTTTGGGGAACTCTACAAATTTTTAATGCAGAAAAGATGTTTGCGCTCATTTTTTAGAGCAGGACCGTTAGAGTTGTGTAGACCACTATTTGTGAGACATAAGCTACTGACATTAGTAGGCTTGACTACACGGTTGGCCTAGTGGTTTCAGTGGTCGCCACGCCACTTTCTACAGCGCCAAGTGTTGTGGGTTCAAATCCTACATGGGACAACACATTGTGTGATCCATAAATTGTTGTTCTAAGTCTGGGTGTACTTTGTGTCCGTTTCATGTATGTTTGTAAAGATCCCCGCGACACAGGAATGTATATTCCTAATGCGGGAGTTGTCTTTTTAAAAAAAGTAAAAAAAACAGTAAAGAAGTATATGTATTTAAATAGGTGTGTTTGTACGGAAGCATCCTTACGTCTTTGAAAGGGCTTCAGATACGGCTTTAAAAATTGGCAAACTTAACTAGTCTTACTGTGTTACTAAGTTCAAAACAATTTACAGTAAAAAAATAGTAATGTAATGGCGGTAAAGACTTTCAATAGAATCCCCAAAGAAATCAGAGAGCTACTAATACGTCACATTCAGAAGTAATTGAGGGTTTGTTTAATCAAAAATTGTTTTTCTGCCAGAAATGAGTTTGTGATTTATAAAATCTGTAAAGTAATGTGATGACATAACATGATCACATTAAAATTACTATTTCACCAAATATGTGACAAGCCTAAGTTGTCGTTTTTATTATTTTTTCATTGACTTTGTTTTGTGAAATTAATTAAACACCATTAAACACTTGTTATTCTTGATTGTTGTTAAAAAATTTAATAAAATTGTTATTGTATATTTATTTTCATACCGAATTCAATAGGCGAAATATGAAGAACTGAAAACTAGACCTAAGATCTCAACAATGTACCATATTTCTAGCAAATAAAGAACCTTATCTTATCTAGCCCGTTATATATAGTATTCCGGTGGGATGAACAAGGTACAGTGACAACCTCGGGTTACACCGGGCGCATCTAGTAAGAAATTATCACATAAGCGAAGCTGCGAGCAACAGCTCAACATTATTGTGCTAGCTTTATTAAATCACATGAAACGTACTTAATTAAGTGACTGACAGGATTTAAGTACATCATTAATCGAGGTTATTATCGCAGATACTTACCACGTCCAATTAAATGCGTGATGACGTCATGGTTATGATATCATAAGTGACGTCATGCCACACCCGACAACTTGACGTTTGCGTGACTAAAATCGCTTTGCTCGTATTTCGAGATTTGATTGCATGAAAATGATTATTTTCTACTAACGAATTGTTATACTCATAAAGTAGAAGGTACACTGCCACACTTAAACATTAAACGAATTACCATATTCAACTGTTCTTTTTTTGTGGTACAGGGAGCAAGCGACTCAAAGAGTCACTGAATGTTGATTGATTATTGCCGCCCACGGATTCCTGGGACTTAATAGCCACTAGTACTTTACAAACGTTCAAATTCCTTCCATGATCGACGAAGTAAACATTGGGGTTACGGTTATTACTGAGCGCGAAAGTGACAAACATCGATTTTCTGTAAGGACATTCCAATTGTGAAAGTATTCCAACGGCCTTATTTAAAATAAATAACATGATTTAATAATTGACGTATACATAATGACTTTCTTAACTTAAACTATTTCTAAACCGTGCTTTTAAAGTATACACCTAGCGTATAAATTGTAACGCGAAAGGTGGTATGGTCGGCCATGTTGTTATATCTGAAACCGAAATGATCCTATCTTAGGTTCCGTATCCTTCTATACATTGTTTTCGAGTCTGTTGCCAAATATCTTGCATAAGACACCTCTGTCGATAACAATCTTACGTTTGCCAAATCGCTTGAATAACATCAGCGCAAAAAGTTTTGTTGATACTAAGATGAACCGGCAATTTTTTCTATGCAATAATGTTCTACAATACATGAATGTATAGCGTTTGTGTGCCTGTAATTATTACTGTTTCACAGGCAGAACATATGGAAGATAAACATCATAAAAAACAATTATATTAAATTGAGTAATAATCACGACAAAATCAAAAATGTATTGCTTCGGCAGTAACATGCCGACCTGAGTGATATCACGCTAGCATCAATCTAGAAGTTTTCAGTTAAAAGTATAACACGACTACCCACACTATTAGCATTGATTGTCATCCCATTAATTTAAACCTATTTTAATATCGGTTCAGTTCAGTAGTTTAGGCGCTACGATAAAACGTACATTATACGTGCCTACATATACTGCTCAAATTATTACCCTGCCTTTCATAGCATTGCCGTAGTCGGGTAGAAACTGGTGTTTTAAATATTTTAAATAGAAAGGTGTTTTTTTTCGATTAATATAATCCTTCGTAGAATTAAAATGGGTATATTACGCAAATTAATTGCGTAAAATACCCATTTTAATCAAACAAGGAAATTATTTTACGTGTAAGTATCGTATATATTTTACGTGGCAGTGGGCTGGCCACATTTGCCGAAGAACCGATAACCGTTGGGGTAAACGAGTTCTTAAGTGGAGACCGCGTCTCCACTCAAGCCAGGTGGAGCGATGATTTGCGCAGGACGGCTGGCAGGAGCTGGATGCGAGAAGCCATAGATCGAACTAAGTGGCGTGAAATTGGAGAGGCCTATGTCCAGCAGTGGACTGCGATGGGCTGATGATGTAAATATCGGATTAAATAAATAATCATATACGCAATAATATCTCGACATATAAGTGTAGATTACAAAAATCCCTGTCCCGTGTTTAGGTACATACATACTAAATCCTGACCATTGCTAAAAATATCGAATTTCTCACATTCCCAGTAGGTAAAGTAAAAAATACAAGCCTAATCACCTTCTAATAAGTGTTTATAAACAAAGACATAACCACATATTCGGACACATATAATTAGCCGGTTAGGGTAGATTATAACCGGACATTACGCGCTCTGATTGGGCCGTATTATTAAGTATGGCTTAATTGCTACTGTCACTTACATTATATGACAAGTTATGTGCGTGTGGGAATGTTATAAGCTTGTCCATTGTTGATTGGCTTTAATATTTTATGAAAATGAAGTTTGTACTTTAGTTCCATAGCAAGAGTATATTATATTTTTCTAAAAGATTTTAATATTTCTTTTTATATTATAAAGGTTTTTTAAGAGATCACCTGGTCACTCGTCGACTGGTTTTGCTCCAAAATGAGTAGAGTCACTCATCTCATCAGTTGATATGTGATAGCAACAATTTTCCCGCAGTTTTGTTCCATGTTTAAATCTAATCTATAACATTCATATAACGGCTGGCAGGAGCTGGATGCGAGAAGCCATAGATCGAACTAAGTGGCGTGAAATTGGAGAGGCCTATGTCCAGCAGTGGACTGCGATAGGCTGATGATGATGATGATGATAACATTCATGACAGTAGACAAACCTTTGTATTAACTAACTATTTGACGCTCTCTTTTGTTTGCAGCGGCAAGCAATCAGTATTGTTGACAGTCCTGAGGTCACCGAATCCCTTCCTCAACAGGATAACACGTGCCAACCTTGGAAGGGACCACTTCAGAGTGATAGACATATGCTTTCATATTCATTGCTTCGGTTATTCATTCCTGTGCCAAGTGATCAAAATATGGAACTCACTCTCAACGCATATGTTTCCTTTCCACTATGATCCCGGGTCCTTTAAGCAGGGAGTGAAAAAGCATCTCACCAGGCCACCATATTATGGATCATCATGTAGCATTGTTCTTATTTGCATTTGCTGCATCTGATCATCTGCATTTGAAGATGGTGACCACCTCTCTTGGATTCTACTCATACTTGCATTAATATATTAGATTTTAGAGTGTATTAAACACGGTGACGCGAACACATAAAATTTTCCCCTACCAAAAAGTGTTTAATGCAGCTAAAGAAGTTTTCACTTATGGAATATAAAAAAAATATTCAGTGGCCGCATAAACCGTTTCACCACCCAGTCATATCAGATGCGAATAATATCCGGTCAAACCTGTTAATTGTACGGTAACAACAATTAGTTACAAAAACTCCCAATTTATCAACGACACCCTAATACATTGATCCCTAAAATTCATTACTCGTCAGAACAATATCCATTCATCAGAATTTTTATTGAATGCCCCCAAACAAAAGTTCAGAAAAAAATGTACAAACATCACTGTTTGATATCATATTCGGTCGTATTGTTCAAATACTCATCAATGCAATATTGACGATATATCATAAAATGTACATAAAGGCTTTAGAATAAAATAAAATATGGAAGCATTCTGATAACATTGTCATCGTGGAAATCCACCCTCAGTTTTAGCTCGAGGCTCTTACTCGTTTCTGATATAATTCCATTCGCACAAAAATAAACTCTCATGAGTGGATATACCATTTTTTATAGATTACAAGAGAGAGCTAACTATCGGCATTTTTAATAAGTGTTGTTATTTGTACATTTTGAGAATTCTACAGAATTAAGTAGAACTGTACCTAATTCTGTCGGTATGAAGGTCTCTATTTACGTGTGCTTTTTGCAAATAAGCATTGTGATATAACCTCGTTGTAGTATCGCGGTCTTGTTACCACTCTCTACTTACGTTGTAACTGGATTAGTGTTATTATTCAATTATAGCAGACCAACTGGTAAAACAGAAATGCCAGAAACAGTCATTAGGCCATGTGATTTGTTAATTTTACCTTTATAATTATTATTCTATTGTCTTATTTATACGATTATATATATCACAAGCCTAAACCGTTGGATTTTGACTTGATTTTATTTGTTATTTCAGGAATTCTTACTCGTATACGAAATAATCTTTGGACTGTTTAGATTCGACATATTTGAGGACGTAAAATTTCGTTACAGCCGAGCTATTCTTATTTGATTATTTCATGTGTTAAGGTTATATTTGATGTCTTAAGGCCGTTGACTGATAAGTTACCTGTACCATTATCCCAAAAAAATACATCTTAATCTAATTTTAGAAACTAATTAGCTATATCAATCTGAACACCATGCTGCGCCAGGATGGACGCAAGACTTGAAGAAACTGGCTAACAGTGGATGTATGTGGGCTGCCTAAGAACGGGATGGTTGGCACTCCTTAGAGGAGACTTTCTTTTGCCAGTGGACAACAGTAGGTTAAAGTATGATTATACTAATTAGATCCTTTATTTGTGAAAGTTCAAAAACCGTAAATTCTAAAAAAATACAGGAAGAATTTGAAGAAAATTGTATAAACAATATTTTCATTATTCTTAAAATGCCAGACCTCCTCAAATAAAAGAACATTTCAAAACAAAAGTATACACAATATTCAGATCTTCAGGGAAATAACGCGATCACTTATTTAAAGGTATTACATATCCCTGATTTGCCTGACGTTTCGACCAAGTAGTACTGTCCTTGTTCACTGTGGTCACGTCCAATGCAACAATATAATTTTTTCCTAGATACCTAAGGAAAAATTGTATGATGATCGATTAAGTGGCATAAGGTGTTCATTTCTAGAGAAGTTTGGGTTTTAAAATAAAGTAGCTGACACAGCGGGCTTCGTACACCTATAATTTATTCGAGAATATTTTCTAAATTTCCGATATATTTGCTTAAGTACTTCAGTTTCCCACAGGGAAATTGTGCGGTCGCAGAGGATAACACTACACTTTCTGTTTTTCCACGCTTTTTATTAGCTTCATCTTTATGTTAGTACGTATGTAATTTGGACTTAATTTTGACCCACTTCTAACGGTCAGATTTCATTTTAACTTAATAGATTTATGAAAAAAAAAGTTTAAAAAGCTTGGGGCGACATTATTGAATTGGCGATACTTCTGCTTCATTGGGCTCCGGTCTCGCACTCACCAATGAAACACGACAACACCAATGCTGTAATTTCAGGTCGATCTTCCGTGCTAGAGTACTACCACCCCGTTTGAGACGACTTGTTTGTACTGAAATGAACGTAGCTCTATTACCTTGAAACATGCATTTTGGTGATTTATTTTTATTTACATAGATTGATAACCGTCAGTATTAAAGTACCTTGGCCTTGCAAAATTTTATAATGTTACCTTTTTTATTCTTACTTTTTTTCTTTCTTTCTTCTTTCTTTCTATAACGATTGATTTGCCACAGTAGCGTTACTTACTAGTAAAAACAGTAAAATCTTTTAAATAGAAAGGTGAAGTACATTAATATCTGTATTTATTATTACACACTACTCCCTATTTAGCATTTATAAAAACAAAAAAATAGCATAATTAACTATATTCATATTATGTATTTACTAAATATTTTTGTGTAATCGTAATACTCAATCTATAAGTTTACAAACTGACCCACGCATCTACGTCTGCATCTCTTCTCAATCCTGTTCGGCCACTATTGGTCTAAGCGTGATGTTAACTATTCTATCTTAGGCACGTTAGTCAAACACACACGAAATTATTCGTGAGGTAGTTCTTCACAAATAATTTCGTGTGTGATTTCGTGACACGAAGATTATCTATAAATATGAAAGAGAAAGGTGACTGACTGACTAACATACTCAGAATTCAACACAGAGCCCAAACCACTGAACCTAGAATTCGAAAATTTTGCATGTAGGTTCTTAAGGGGATAAAATAGAGGATAAAACATTTACTTGTGTGCGAGTGAAGCCGCGGGCAAAAGCTAGATACAACAAGTAACGAATGATTAAAAAACCCGACTGCATCAATATCTGCCATCTTTATTAAGTTCATTGAAGAACTGAAAAGAATTCACTGTCGTCAATGTGTTGTTGCGTTTGCAACTGCTGTGCTTGAGGTCTCGGGTTCGATTCCCAGGTCAGACCAACTCTTTGTATGAATATTTATTGAACTACTAATATTTATTTCGGATTTTGGGTGTTTTATATCAGTTGTTGTAGTACCCATAACACAAGCTCTGCTTAGCTGACGCTGTGTGTAAGATCTCCAAAATATTTTGCCTTAAATCCTTCTCCTATTAATAGAACACGTTTAGTTTATTTTGCAATGAAGAAGCCCTACAGCATTTTACCGTCTGCATTACAGTAGGTACACAACTTGTAAGGCTGACTACCTTCACTAGAGTCATTGTCATAATTAAGTTATAACCACGGAAGGTTGTACATATAAAGTACTCATAGGTTATCGCGGTTTAAAGTAGCCTACGTCCTTTCTCAAAATTAATGTATTTCCATGCCACATTTCATTAAAATCGGTGCAGCAATGCATACAGAGTTACTGTCGAATTTATAGTATTAGTATGTTTTTTTTTTACTGAGGATATCTGCCATTTTATTTTTAGGATCATGAAATTAACTATTTAACTATTTTCTTCGCATTCATTCTGTTTTTTTTTTATTTAAACTTTCCCTGAATTTTCACAAAAATTTGGAGAACAAAATTCACCAAATTAGTACAGCTAATTCATTTTATAAACTCAATGTAGATATCTTATTACAGTCTTGTTGCAAATATTATTCCTAAAAGGATATACACTATTTCAATATATAATCTATCTTTTTTGTCAAATTTAATCCAGATTTTGCTTTGAGTTACACATTCCCATATTAATTTCTGCTGTAAGATTGTACCAGAATTACCTAGTTACATTACTTTCATAGCATACTTTATTTATTTTATATTTAACGCATTTTTGAAATCAGCGGATATAATACCCAAGGCATTCTTTTCTAGCCAGCTATAGAGTAGTGTAGAAGTATTGTAGGGGGTATACAGAGGTTACTTATCCACTGAAAAATATAAATAAATAAAATTAACAATAAAAAATATTTCGAACATCTAACTTGCAATATAAACTAGACCCTAAGTATAGTCCTATAAGTAGTCCTATAAACAAAGCAACACTAAAACTACAAGACAACTGATATAAATATATACATATCATACATAGAAAACACCCAAACTCCGAAGAGGTCTCAGGTTCGATTCCTGAGTCGGACCAAATGTTTGTATGATCTGCAAATATTTGTTTTAGAGTTTGGGTTTTTTCTATGTATAATCTGTATGTATTTACAAAAAAAAAGTATATAAGTATTAATATCAGTTGTCTAGTACCCATACTACAAGCTATGCTTAGTTTGGGGCTTTGTGTGTTAAAATGTCTGAACATATTTATTTATTTATTTATTTGCTCCGACTCGGGAATCGAACCCGAGACATCCAGCACAGCAGTCGCATACGCTACGTCTGTGATACCGAGACAGTTTGCATTATACTACCTGCATAAACTTATTCACACATATATATATATATATACAATAAAAACATCATAAATACTCATATATTTCACATAGATATATAAACGCGTATACACATATTAAGATTATAATCGGATGCAACATGGTAGAAAAGTTGGTTCCTGTCTTGTCTTCTAAAGGACTGGCATTACGCCAGACTTATGGTACATTCTAGTTTCAATCAGACTGGCGCAATTCCAATTTGACAAAAGATAGTGAACCGTATGAGGAATACATCTCATGAAGTTTAAGATTGGTTCAACGAAATACTGGTTAAATATGGACTTATTGTCACACATTTTAGCACCTGGATGACAGAGCTTTGCTTGGTTTTTGTTATGGTATATTTTCCAAAAATGAATTCTAGCTAGTCAATTTATCCAGTGATTTAAATTCCGTATTAGTTTTCTAGATACAGTATATGAGTGCGATACCAATATAAGTCACATATACAAAATACAAACACAATTATTTCGCTACTTAACAAGAAACACTGGCTTTGGAAGGGTTCGCAATTCCTTAAGGGATTTCTATGTATTGCCAAAATAACTCCGCATTCATACAAATAAATAAAATTGAAGTGATTGTAATTTCAAATACACAGCTTTTGATTAAATGCATATGGAAATAAATCTGATACTTACAGTGAATAAACATTTTTTTTTAATTTAATCTTTCTTTTTATTCCAAAAAGTCTCTTCGACGGCTAGCCTGAATTTTGAAAGGACTTTCAGTGGCATATAGCTAATGTTATAAAATTCAAGTTAAGTGATCTAATATTAAAAAAAGTAAGATAAATATTTCGGACATCTAACCCACAACGCCCTCTAGTCCCAAACTAAGCAAAGCTTGTATTATAGGTACTAGACAACTGATATGAATACATAAATACTTTTTTTGTAATTACATACATATTATACATAGAAAACATCCAAACTCCGAAACAAATAGTATGATCTGCAAATATTTGTTTCGGAGTTTGGGTGTTTTCTATGTATAATATGTATGTATTTACAAAAGAAAATGTATTTATGTATTCATATCAGTTGTCCAGTAACCAAAATACAAGCTCTGTTTAGTTTGGGACTAGATGGCGTTGTGTGTTAGATGTCCGAATTATTTATATAAAAAAAAATATTTGCAGATCATACAAACATTTAGTCCGACCCAGGATTCGAACCCGAGACCTCAAGGACAGCAGTTGCGTACGCTACCACTGCGCCACCGGGGCAGTCGACATTCGACAAAAGAAAATAAAATGTTTTAGAACAAAGTTAACAGGCAGTGAACGATATCCAATTTAAAAGCTACAAATCGGTTATACCGCGGGTCGTAGCTATTAAAAAATATATTACAAATACATAAAATCGAAATAAACTTTTATTCCTTAAATTTCGTACTGTCCATGTCAAACGCAAAATGTCAGTTGTTCTATTTGCTATCTGATTCATATTGTTCTTGTTTTATTGTCTCTGTTTTGTGTTTTTATATTTGACAAGTGACAGGTTGCACTTCAATAAACTGTTAAGATGTGTACTGATTACCTATTTAGTTTTTCGATGTGCTGTAGACTTACCTGCGAACAAAAAAAAATACTTTTATTAGTAAAATCATTATAAATCTTTGGTGCGTGTGTATTTGATTAAGCTCCTTCTAAATATCTGGACCGATTTTAATGATAGTTTTGGATCTATTTCTGAGGATTCGAGAATAGTTTAGATTAAAAAAAGAAATTAATTAACGCGGGTAAAACCGCTGGGCTCGTCTTGTAAAGTTCATATTGATTGTTAAAAGTAAAAGTTAAACGTAAATTGGTGAAAGTTTGTTTTTATGTGTATATATATAATATATATATATATATATATATATATATACAATAATATAGCATAGATTTTTTTAAATACATTTGTCTCAGTTGTCTAGTGCCCATAACTCAAGATCTGCTTAGTTTGGGACTAGATGGCGTTGTGTGTTAGATATCCAAAACATTAAATTTTTATGAAACTAAATATTTTATTTTATTTTAATACTTGTAATTATTAAAAGATGTGGTTGCAATATACCTTTTATTAAGGTTAAGAAATAAATTTAGAATACCCACATTTTGCTAGATATGTTCTTGTTATGACTAAAAATATTGCTGACATATCGCCATCTGCTTATATTTTTCCTGCCTCGTTGGTCTATCGGTTAGCGTATACTTTCATAAGATTTTTTTTTAATATAAACATGTTTAATAACAGCCAGGAGCTCGGAAGTTGGAATCTCAACGTAAAAAAGACGGTCCTGCGTCATCCCATGCTCATTTGGTTGTGGGAGTGAGGGAGCACCTCTTTTTACGCATACTCTTGTGCGCTATAATAGCTCCTGGGTAGTTGGCTGGTGTCCGTTGACACTGGCCGCTGTGGCCGAAATTGGCTAAGAGTACATAACTTATAATAATGTCTTTTTAATATAGGAAGATGTTTTTTTATTTAGGAATAGGATTATGTATTTCAAGTTCATCTATATATAGTGTTTTGTTGGCATGCTTTGTAGTAACGACGAATTGTAAATGCAAAGAGAACGTATTTCTGTTTTTTTAAATAAAAATGTTAAGTTGAGTGGTATTAATAATACTTTTCTAAAACATGGAAAAATAACAACACTTTTACAAATACGTAAATTAAAAACAAAACCAATGAAAAAAGTATTGAAAACAAAATATTTTTTACAACATCGCCTGCCTACTTGATATTGAACTTTTTCATCATGATTTAACATATAGGCTAAAACACATTTGCGTGTTCTCGTAACGAGATAATTAACTGTCAAGCGCTCGCTACATGTAATAATATAGTGTGTGTATACCTTAACTTGGTGTAAAAGTTAATTTGTCATTGGCAAATGAAAAAGCAAATAATAAAACAAATTATTTTTGTTTTATATACTCAGTCTGTTGGAAAGCATATTCATAATTGAGTAGTGGTCACCATATTTAATGCGAATGCAGACAATGTAACAATGCAGGTGCCACACCATTTTTTTTTTATGTATAAGCTGCCAAAATGACTCTGCCCTGCCTGATAGAAAGCATGACAAGAATCCAAGAGTGGTGGTCACCATCCTCAATGCGAAAAAGAACAATGCAGCATGGTGACCCACACTATGGCGGCCTGGTGAGATGCTTTTTCACGCCCCCCATGGCGCCCTAGTGACGCTTCTGCATAATTGGGGTGTCATTTTAGGTTGATCTTCTGTGCGAGGGTGTGGAGTCGGCCCGTTCATGCTGAAATCAGCATGGCTCTATTACTTAATGCTGCTAATCCAAATAATTACTCCAACTGGAATTTAAAAGTTGGCTGCGGTGAAGCAAAGAGGAAGGGTAATAGTTTTGGCTGTCTGTGTATGTATGTTCCTCCTGAGAGATATAAGTACTGAACCGATTTAAATGAATAAGGTGTCAATAGATTCTTAATGATGGACCGAGTGACATAGGCTATTTACATTTTATTAAAAGTTTTACGTAGTAGAGTTATAATTTTGAACCTTATTATTATTTAAAACCTATCACCACTACTGTACCACACAATTTGTTAAAAAAAACTTGCATTTAACTTACACAGAAAATGCTATGATTCGGCCATATAAAGAAAGCAGCTAACCCACCTAAATTCGTTTACGTCTTCAATTTTCCGTAGCGTAATAATTTTCCCCCGTTTTCATAACAATCTTCGTTGTTTTGCTCTTATTGGTCTTAGTGTGATGATAAGTTGCTTATTACTTTAATAAATAGGCTATCTAACATTGAAAGAATTACTCAAATCGAATCCGCAGTTCCTGAGACTATCAAGTTCAAGCAAACAAATAAACTATTCAATTTTATGGATTGATTTGCTGATCTTGTGACTGGAGATTCATTTTAAAAATATTTTTCAACCTTACCAGACCTATTTTATAAGGTTAACATAGAAAAATAGATTAAATTTTACTTAACTTTTCATTAAGCTCAAAATTAAAATTTTATACCACGCCTTGGCACGAACCGGAGTGATACCAAGGCCTCACAGAAAATCGATGTGAAACAGCGCTTACACTATGTTTCACAGAGTGAGTGAGGATAGAGGAGGCCAATACCCCACTGTGAGTTCACGGGAAGTACACTATAGGTTTTGATTCCCTTGCGAGTGACGAAAATTTGCAACATAAACGGCTGTATCTTTTGATTACCTTGGCTTAGAAGTTAGGTTTTTCCACAGCTCCAAGGGACAGTAGACTTGAGTATTTGATATGAATTTCAACTAATACTTCCACGTGTTCCTGAGAAAAAAGGTCTTGACAGATTGACAGAAAAACAAAGTGATCTTATAAGGTTCCGTTTTTTCCTTTTAAGGTACGGAACCCAGATAAAAACATTAAAAGAAACGAAACTCATGTAAAATAGAAATTGAAAAAGTATTGGAATATAAATACGATATTTGATTGTTTTTGTTCTATCTTTGTTGTTTGAAAGTTTGGTCCTTATATGAATGTGTTTGCACATTTGAAGTTTGTGTCAATCTCATGTGTACTTGCGAGCAGCTCAGCCCATATGTATATCGATTAACAGTAACAGTAGCTTATGTCCTTTTGCAAGGTCCAATAAATGTCTATACCAAAAAAATTTGTGATCTGTTGGCCACTCAGACTTGGTGTATGGTTTGAAATTATTGCTGCAATTATAATATTGGTGTATACCGAGTCTAGTGTCGCAAGTGGCCTTGGAAACACCGTTGCTGTATACTATGCTAAGCGATGAAGAGTCAGACTTTTTGAACTACGAGTCACTTTGGAAAATCGCTTGAGGCAGAAAGAAAAATTGGATACAAGCTATCAAGAAATTAATAACAGAAAATGTGATGCCACAATTTGTCATTTCATTCACGTTCAAACGGTACCGCGTGAACAATTTGACGGTATTTATTTGCCTCAAGAATAAATACCATGTTATTAAGACAGTACTTACTTTAACTTTAAACATTATCAAAACAAATTAAATCTGCCACCAACAACAAAAGACATCCCATTTAAATTCTAATCACATCAGAAATTAAACTTAAAAGCTCCACCATATTTTGTTTTAGTATAATTGCACCTAATTTCCCCCAAGAATGTACAAGGAAACATTTCTGCGCTATAGCCAATTCCGGTGATACCATTGCCCTAATTCCCGTCCCCAATAAAAATGCCTAGAGGGTGATGACATCATAATTCCGTTCTCGCGTAATATTTTATATCTCTTTAGAGATATAAAATATATACACACTATATGACACCATCGAGCGTTTTCTCGTGAATTTTATACTTAGAATTTAAATTGCCATTTTTTCCTAATAAAAAATATTTTTTTAGAAATAACTGTTTTTGACAATAGGAGATACTTCCAAACATTATAAAACTGTTTTTCAAAATAATTCATCATGCCTATTGAAGAGTTTTATAGAATTAAATCGATTTATTTCCTAAGCAGGCAAAGGAACTGGTATCTCTCAATAAGAAGAAAAATTCAATAAAATTTGTTTAGATCTCCAATAAGCAAAACTATACCACTTTGATTATCAAACAAAAAACTCTATTTATTGTAAATAGCTTTTCTTACAATAAATATAGTAATTTAATTCGAAGTTATAAATGAAATGAAATCAATTGTGAGAAAATAGATGTGATGTATTTTATTTCATTATATTTGTCAGCCTAAAACTTGATTGAAAATAACAACAAAACTTTGTTTGATTGGAAAACTACTTTTTAAAACAACGAGGGCAAGCAACAACGGTACGGTCAGTAGCTGAATGGTGACCGCTGGTGGCATAATGAGGGTCACCATGATACGGAGGCCACGTCAAGCAGTCGGTCTTGGTTGTTATCATAGGATAACAGTCGAGAAGTTTAGTTTGAGGCCTTTAAGGGGTTTGAAAACATCCAACGGTAAAATTACGTAGTCAAAACATCTTTACAGTCCCCAACCCGCACTCGGTCAACGTGGGGACGTATGGCCTTAATCCTCTCCTGAGAGAAGATCCGAAAACAACAGCGGGATATTATTGATTGTTGATGATGTTGATTTCTTTACAGTCACACACAGTCAACATGCAAGATAAACCCAATCCCTCGTATGAATTCTCCAATCTTTTATCGAACTTTTTCCCCTCTTTGATTACACTTCAGGCAGCTCTCATGTACCATTAACTAACAATCTATCGAGATTCCCCTTTACATGTGAAACATGTTCAATGTAAATCAGGTTTTGTCGTCGATATTTGACAGCCGTTGGAGTATAATTGCATACATTATTGTTTAGGAATTTTCTGTATTATAAATGTAAAATCACAAATCATGAATTTTTAATTAAAGTTATATGAATTTTTAACGGACCCGTGTAACGTTGTTTGCGTCGCCTGAAAGAATTTTTTTTTCTAAAAAAATCATTGCACTGTAGCGTAATAATATACATTTGGGTCATGTTTTCGTGATGTTATGTGCAATTCAATAGTAAAAAAAAAACAATTCGAACTTTGGTACCTGAGGTTATCGCATCCAACCAAACAAACCAACTCATATGGTCATCATTGTGTAAATATTATTATAAGATTCAATTTAATGATAAAAAAGTAAGATACTGCCTGGATTGATGTAATAGAAAGTCCTATTACGATAGTTTTTTAGTCGGGGAACTCCCGACTAAGATATTGATTGAACAAGACATTCTATTTACTACGTTTAGACTCTGACTAGAGTCTCACACACGTCTCAAATTTCACTGGTTAGAATTATACATATAAAGGATGCGAGGAGTAGCTTACAGTAGCGGCTTGTCAACATAGAAAAAAAATAGATTTTTATTCCTTTTTAATACCTTTCACAACTTGTGTTGATTGGCATGATGCCGAGAAAACTTAAAAATAAATGATTTGTCATTCATGAATGTGAATGATATAAAAACTCTCCCGAATTCTCACGTCTCAAAATAAATAACTGAATACTTAGGCCAATCAGACGTACGGTGGACCTCCTTATATCTTAAAGAACTCTTATAATTGTGAGAAGAAGTTTCATTTAAAAGCTTTGTCACCAGCCTCTCTAACCACAATTCATACGTAAGTGTACGTAAACCAGGTCCCCTCAAAATACTGAAGTTCCCACTCGAAACATTCTTTACCCTTTTTAGTCTTGAAAATTGACATAATTTTGTTCATTGAAATTGTTAGTTAGCTGACCTGTGCCGACTTCAATCCATCAACCACGAATGAATGTCTTCATTTTTCGAATTAATAAAAAGCCTATGACATTTACAAGCAAAGAAACTTTCTATTGGTAAAAGAATATTCAAAATCAGTTCAGTAGATTCAAAGATTACCCTACAACATAACAAACTTTACTTCCTTATACAATAAGTATAGTTTAAAAACTGTCTTCACCCTCACGATACTCTCGTTCATTAAATATTAATATAACGCTAATGGTTAGTTCATCCGATTGAATTTCCTTGTCATTTAAGCATACTCTATATTCTAATGCAGTACATTAGTTTATTCACTTCACTGCTCCTTGTAATATTGCGCAGCGACATGTGAAAACAGAGGGAATTTAGTAATGCTGAATATGGTTTTCAAATCGTCATATCTTTGAAGAATGCAAACATGTGGTACGTTAACTGAGCCATAAAAGATTTATGTAGTATTCAATACCTGGCTGGATTTAACTTTCTCAGCCCATTTTACGGTCGTAAATATAGTATGAAAATGTAATCTCTGGTGAATTATATTCGTACTATTTGTCGAAAATCGTTGGTCTAACGGCATAAACGACTGCCAATCAAGAGGTCCCGGGTTCGATTCCTAGGTCGGACTGCTCTTGGATTTTTCTTATAAGAAATTCTTAGCAGCAGCAGTATGGAACATGGCGGTGTTTCCTGCCCGTGCCTCGGAGAGCTCGTCAAACCGTCGGTCCCGGTTAGCATGAACACCTATGACAATCGTTATTGGGAAGTCAGTAGCCTCAAATATACTGATATACTACTATTGACAACTAGTTCAAACTTCGAATTCAGTTCACCTTCAGGGTTGCGGAGGTCCAATGCTAGTCGCCCCGTGGAAAATACCGATATTCAGGTAAAACCAGTTGAACCTGTAGCCTACCCTAATTAATCTTGGGAATAATAAAGGCTAGGAAGAAGATTATTTGTCGAAAATATGAAGTTAGGCACTAATGACGCTGTCGCAACTGGGTATTTCACTCTTTGATTCGTGTTGTACAGTATTCTACTAGCAACCTAACCCAGCTTTGCACGGTAGTTTTTGAAGTTCTCAGATTTCATCTACTGTCTGTCTGTACACTCATAAATCTTCCTTTTGAATTAGTTCATGTATTGCTAAAAACTGCGCTAAAATCTATTGTGTAGTTCAAAAGATCTAAGTGACTTGACAATGGAGGTGACTTCAAGTCTAGTCCCAAACTAAACATATTATGTTATTTAAGAAAATATGTTAACTCCACAGAAAAATTAAATACATTTGGGTACAGCACTTCTTAGAATATATGATTGATCTTCTTCTTCATCCGCATGTATTTGACATTGCCTTATTTAAACATGTGCCAAAAAACATACCAAATTCATCATTTTGCGTAACTTTCCGAATTTGGTTCGTAGAAGTACGGTTCGTGTAAAGCCAAAATACTTTTTATTACATTTTCTCTTTGATCAGTTTGAATTATTCGTTTGTTTTAAAAAAAATATAAAATTGTTTAAATATGTGTTTTGACTTACTTAACAAGCCTAATTTAAGAGTTATAATGATATATCGAAATACTACACATAACCGTCTGGTCTCAAATCAGTGCATATACCATAATTACCAAACTCCTGCTTTACATACTTAAACTGGACTAGATTGTAATTTAAACTGTATGCCAATGACATGCTGTAAAATCACTGAAAGACTGGCCGACAAATCATTATTATCCTACTTGTAGAGAAGGCTCATGGAATCACCTAGATTTTGAAATATAATAAATATAGAAGCAACATTTGGATGTTATTCCGATAAACAGATTTTTTTTAAAGTATGAACATATATTACTGATACTTTTGTAGGCAAATCGAGAAGCATTTTGTAGCCAAAAGATAGGAAGAACATAGCTTTTCAATTTCACGATCCCTAAATCTAATATTCAAATATTTTATTCTTTGTTCTGAAGAAAATATTTTTTTATTTGTCAAAGTTTAACACGGTAATAAAACTAAATGTAACGATGCAAATGATGTTAACATGGCAATTAACCGCTACCGACTTTCTTAATTGTTGGTGTCTTTGAAATATTTCCTTATTTTATTTTATTTTTATACACATGAAAGTGTCCTTTTTGTTTTTAAAGACAGCTCCCGAACTATGAATATTCATGAAACATACATGACATGAATATAAATAATATTAATAATAAATATGCCGGACATCTAACAAACAACGCCATCTAGTCTCAAACTAAGCAAAGCTTGTATTATAGGTACTAGACAACTGATATGAATACATATTTTTATTTTTTGGGAATACATACATATTATACATACAAAACATCCAAACTCCGAAACAAATATTTGCAGATCATACAAACATTTGGTCCGACCCAGGATTCGAACCCGAGACCTCATGAACAGCAGTCGCATACGCTATTACTGCGCCACCGAGGCAGGGACAACACTGAAACTTAGAACAACAATTTGTGTACCACACAAAGTGTTTTTCTATGTGGCTTTTGAACACAAGACTCAGAGTAGTAGAAAGAAGCGAGTGAGCACTTTAGCCATTATACCTTACGTGTAGGTAAAATAAAATGATCAGCAAACATCAGTAAGCCATTTCAAGCACAAAATCGTTGAACATTTACGTACCTATCTGTAGCTTATGAGAAAAATACCACCCTGCATTTTGTATATAAACGATATAAGTATTTTTTCCGGGAAGTGCCCCCAAGGGTTCGTGTCAGAAGGTATCGCCTATTAAGTAAAACGGAGGGGCTCGTCTCAATACTCGTGAAAAAGCTATAGGTAAGGAAATATTTCGAGCAGAAGTTATTTTGTATTTTTTTTTACAGTATACAAGCAAATGATCAGGAGGGTGGTGGGAAACTGATGATAAGTGACAACCAATACTCAAGAGACATAAGTGCGTTTCCAATGGTTGCCCCTTTTGGACCTCTCTCCTTATCATAAGGGAATATCATAATATTAAAGGGGGCTTAGGTAACGTAAACTCACTTACTTGGCCTAAAACCTGAAATAAAATGATTAACAATGGCAATTCAGAAATTGCCAGCTTTTACTTACGAGTGCAAATACTGAAAAATTCAGTAACAATATTTTTTTATTTATTTATCTTTATTGTATACGTATACAAAGTAAACATGGTACAACAGGAACAGTCACAAAGTATGTATAACGATTGGCGGTCTTATCGCTCACAGCGATTTCTTCCAGACAACTTAATGCACATGTTGTACAAAGGCGGACTTAAGGCCTTGAGGCATTCTCTTCCAGTCGACCTTCAGATGATGTAGAAATAGGATGTGTTAGGTGCAAAGAGAATGAATTTTGTAAGTAAGAGATAAACCTACATTAAATATAAATTACATGTATATAACACAATACATATGAATTTAACATACATACATATAATGTAACATAGGTATATGGTACACAGATGGTTAGGTTGTAGTAACGGTGTCAAACAAAGGTACTTCTATTGTTCAATTTTCTCAGTTGCTTCATGCCAACCTTTTTATTACTCAACATCATTTATATGATATGAATGCTTAAAGCATGAGCGTCATTGATTGATTTCCATATACATAAATACATATCACGGACCGTGATAGTTATATATTAATATGATATTTTAAATTCAGAAATAACAAGTCACTTTTATAAATACTATGGTAAAATAACAAAAAAATACCATTAAAATACATGAACTTTTAATCGGCAGAAATAGAAACATCTCCAATGTTTTAAATTGAGATGAATTCGATTAACGCCTCAACTTTGCCGCATAAATTAATCCTGTAAATTGGGCACAAATTGCAAAATCTAATACCACAGCTCAAACTTCTCTTGTTGATCAAGAACCTCTTTATTAGTTTCTTTAGTATCTTTAATGTACAGACATCGACTATTTACAATTTTATTATAAGTGGAGATTACGCTTTTTCGTCGCCCTTTATGTAAAAAAAATCAAAATAGTTTATTTTCGTTATCATATATACAATGACTTACAGTATCAGTTGGACCCTACGTTATGTAATACTGCCTATATTATTAGGGACCGCTCTCACACGTCAGTACCATTGTGTTATTAATTTTTACAAAATATAACATGCACCAAAAATTAAAGAAATAAAACTAATATTTATGAACGAAAATAATTAAAAATTAAATTACTACGGAAAGCTATTTGGTATGTGTATGTGTGTGTGTATGTGTGTGTTTGAGTGTGTATGTGTGATTTTTTAATGAATTATAACCCAGATGCTTACATTATAGTTTGGACTTATTTGGATTTGGAGGTTTGATGTTGTGGGCTTTACTCACCTTTAAAAGTTTTATCTTAATTAGAGTTAACTGGTTACCATGATTGGTGATGGTTACAATAGATATAAATTATCCTATATATCCATTTAGCAATATTACAATCAAAGCTACGAGAGAGATACGTTATCATTTATATATGGTTATACAAATATGGTTTCTAGAAAGTGTTACAAAAATTATCAAAATGAACTATTAAAGACATAGTAAAAACAATTATGAAGCTCAAAATATCAATAAAAAATTCATTAAAAGAAACTAAATCGCAGAGTAAAACAAAATTATTAACAATTTTGTTGCAGAAACTTTTGTAGTAGTGCGATAACAAGATTTACTGGCGCGCTTAATTAAATCGAGTCATTTCTCGCCAACTTAAGTTTGAGGCGGGATGACTTTATTGTTTTCCGTATTTAAATAGAGTTTTAAGTTTTTTCACTCGAGGCTATAATTCTTCATTTATTAGGCTATTGTTGCAACTTTCTTAGAATAAATAAAATATTTTGTAAGATTTTTTAATATCTATCCTAGCTATAATAATCAAACATTTATTAAGGAATTAATGTTTCATATTCCGTAATATATAATTTCTTTGTAGTTAAAAAGCAATATGGAACTCCTTCTAATTTCTTCCACGCTTACACTACTGTATAACAGGTTTAAGGGCAGTGAACCGCAAATGAAGAAGCTATGACACTCGAAAAAAGTCCTAGGAACAGAAAGTCTAGAAATTCCCTCATACTCCATCCCCCAAAAGCCAGCAATGCACTTTTGACGCGTATGGTATAGCAGGTGTCCATGGGCGCTGGTAATCGCTTACAATCAGGCGGTACGTCTGCTCATTTGCACCCTATTCCATCAAAAAGGTACGATAATACAATATAAAATAAATATTGCGCAAGCGATTATAGTCATTTTAACTTGTAAGCATTTTTTTGTAAGCTTAATGGAATCTAAGTTTCCCGCTAACACTAGAGACACTAATCTCAGCGGGAGCAACACATTTTACGCCTCAAAGTTGGTAAACTAGACAGGAGGGTCAAATTTATGTCAAAAAACACCACAACTAACGTGATAAAAGGATTATATTTTAGCTCCGTTGCTTTTACACAGTGACCATTAAGAAAGGCTTTACCCTATACAAGTACATAATCGAATAATCATACGCCAAAAATTCTTTACATCGTTTTGGAAAAGAGCTAATACACTTACACTGTTCGACCGATATTAATCAAACATAGCTAAGAACTACGGCAAGGAAACTGGCTTTCAAATGAAAAAAAACACATCGAAACTGGTCCATCTGTTTCAGCGCTACGATGCCACAGACAGACAGACATCGACGTCAAACTTATAACACATTTACTTTTGCGTCGGGGGTCAAAACTTGCTTTAAACACAAATCGCTAGAAGCAAAGTTACAATTGAATGAACTTTGTGATAGTTTAAGCAGATACCTCGTCGTTTCCTACTGCATTGTGTGTTGTGGGTACAGTTCCCACATGTGATAACACTTTGTGTGATTCAAAAACTGTTTTGATGGATGTTTTATGTTAATTTCTTAGTGTATGCTTCTAAAGTCCCAAGAGACATTTTTAGAGCCTTTGGTATAATTTGTAGTATTAAATTGATATTTAATACATCAGATGATTTTGAATAGAATAATTAGTCAATAGTGTTGTACTATACCTTATTCTCAATCATTCTGGTAGGCACTGTGATAGTTTTACGGTTAAGATATTATTATTTAGAACAATTCAGTCAGAAAAAAATATTAGACACATGTAATAGCTATAGTAATAACATAAACACAAGTTACAAATGGAGTAAGAACAAAGATAAGTCGTTTCCACTTACGGCAGACTAAAGAACATTAGCTTTCCCAGCTAATGAACACGTCACAGCTGCTCTGGGTAATAAACAACAGAGTGAAATCGCAAGGCGAGCTAGAGGCGAGAATCAGCTTTTCGGAAACAGTAACTTCACACAAGTCCAATACCAGATCTTAAATAAATTTCCTAAGAGCAATTTCGAGTTAGTTTACAGAGCAATAAGTTGAAAAAATTTTGTAATTACTTGAGAGAATTTTAACCTGTAATGGTTTGTGGTGAAAACGACCTTTTTAATTGGTCATATTTGTTTAAATGAATAAATTTCATTGCATCAATTTATTTACCCTTATTTATCAAACATTCACATAATCCTACTAGCAAACAGCAAATGTGAGATACATGTTGGCAAATTAGTTCATTATTAGCAAAAAATTCCATTCATTGCTGTACTTTACTTTCATTTTCATTTTTTTATATTCACTATCCTTAAACCCCAAAGCCTCCAGAAAGCATTAGACTACGCTATTATATAAGGGAGGCCAAATTATAGTTGGTAAAGTGTGATTTTTTATACATCTCTGCCTACCTCTAATATAAATTTACCAAGTGTGTACACACACAATAAATTCATTACATTAACATAACTGTATTTTCTTTTGATGAAATTCATTCTAGGTTTAATTTTTCTTGAGACTAGCTCGCCTTATGGTATGGGGTAACTTAAAAAAGTACTTAAGCGAAGTGTGCTGTTATAGATATCATTCATGACGTAACGTCATTTTATATTATCTAACGCAGAAGAAAAATAAGTCTGCCTCGTTAGTCTAGCGGTTAGCGTATGCGACTGCCGATCAAGTGGTCTCCAGTTCGATTTCCGCATTGCACCATAAGTCTTATTGAGTTTTTCTTACAAGAAATTCTTAATAGCTACCCAGGGTACGTAAGTTTAACGGTGTTTCACGACGTGCTTCGGAGTACATGTTAACTAGTTCAACCTTTGAATTCAGTTCGCCTTCAGGGTTCTGGAGGTCCGATGCCAGTGCCGCCGTGGGAAAACTGGTATTAAAATAAAACCGGTTGAACTACTTGACTCCAAATAATATTGAAAACAATAAAGACTAAGAAGATTATGTGGAAGAAAAAAATAACTGTAAAGAAGAAACTAAAATGATATATCTATAAAATTAATCTTTAAAATTTTCGATAAAAAATGGCCTTCTTGTATTCAAGCACTTTTATTCTAAGCTATTGTTTACATTCCCAATTCATTCTATCATTTAAGTTACAATTCTTTCGTCTCCCCCTTCGCAAGTATTCGCTTTTTTAGCTCATATGTCTTTTATTTTTAATGTAGTTTAAACAACTTCGTGACGATTAATATACGTAGAGATGTTCTAATTTTCATTTATAAATATATACCAATATTGTAATATCAAAGTGAAGAGTTTGTTTATTTGAATATATGAATTCGGTCTTCAGCATCCCTGGTAGTGAGATCGTTAGCATGAGTCACATCAATCAATCACACAGTCAGCACAAAATGAAATGTCTAAATTGACAGTAGAGAATCACCGTGAAATAAAAAACTGGCGCACTATTTTTGTACGGCATCGGTTCCATACAATTTTAAATCCATTATTCTGCAACGCCGTATAAAATCATATGACAAGGGAGAGAAATCAAAGATTGCTACCCCCTTACATTCACCTGTACTCAGTTGGACAGCTTACAAGTGACGGAATAGTACTGAATTTTAATGTATATATATGTTTTATGCCTCTCTATCTTTCTAAAAAGGTCTCCTGGTAGTTACATTATCCATAAATTTTCGGTGGGCCCGTAGTCGTGCACGTGCACAATTTTCAATTAATAAAATTAAAAGAATTACCTAATTTTTAATTAAAAAAATTGTATGTTTGTTAATGTAAGGATAAGCTTTGTATAGAAAAAAATAAAAGCAATCCGGGGGTGTAATATTTTCTTAATCCGCTTAATCGAATACACCGTAGGCCTGTGGAAGTTAACACGGGCTTACTAAAATAAATGTTTCGGTAATTCTGAAAATTTTCACAAAAAAAGAATATAGCGGTACGAAGTTTGGTAAGTCATCTAAGATATCATAAAAAGCTAAAAAGTCCATCAAAACCTTATTAATAAATTAGAAACATTGTAAAACATTATGGCATAAGGCAAAAAATACAAAGTCACTCTTAATTATATTCTAGTTAGGGTATACTTTCAAAAGATATAATATTATATTACTAGATTAATAGCACAAAGTGATCATGACAGGAAATTATATTTTTGCTTTTTAATAGCTATACTAAGCTATTTTATAATCAACAATCCATATCTCACTGCTGGGCTCAGCTGTCCTCTCAGGAGAGAGTATTTCGTGTCAAGGCTATTTTGTATTACTAATAAAATTAATATAAAATGAAATAAAAATATTTAGATGTTAATGTAACAGAATTATGAAAACACATCACACATCTCCGTATAAACCTAAGCAGATAGAGTCCAGAGATGGTATATTGATAAATTAAGAAGAATATTATCATGGAAAGGTCATGCATACGTAGATCGGATCAACTGCTGTACTTGAGGTCAGAATTCATATCATGGGTGTAGATAAAGGGTGTCTTTTCAACTGTTCTTAATTAGGTATTAACACACTCATGTGATGTTCGGCTTCGCATCGTTTAATAAACCCATATTCGTGTTTTAATAATCCTTGTAGTACAGTATATAACAATTGCATTAATAACTATTATACTACCTGCACCCGTGCTGTTCGGTGCAAATACATCTCAATATTTTTCTGCTTTTCGGAAACAGACAACTCTAATAATATTTCTATTTTGATAACCCTAAGAATAATAGTTACCGATTATAGAGGAACACCTAAGTTTTTCAGGATAAGAAGACGCTTATATGTTAATTTAAAGTGTCATACCTAAGTTTATCAAAATTGATACAGTTATCTTAGTGTTGTAATATACACTCACAAACTTTCGCCGTTTTAACATTAAAGTGGAATGATATTATTGCGCATATTTGTACAAAATTTGAAGGAGGTCAATCTACTAAATAAATACTCGGTACACGTTTGCTAGATAATTGAATGCTGCTACTAAATAAATAAATCAATGTTTCGGACACACAATGCGATCTTGTCCCAAGCTGAGCAGAGCTTGTGTTATGGGAACTAGACAACTGATATAAATATATGTATGTATATATACTTTTTTGTAAATATATACATTTTATGCATATAAAATACTCAGACGCCGAAACAAATATTTGCAGATCATACAAACATTTGGACCGACCCAAACCTGAGACCTCAAGCACAGCAGTCTCATACGCAACCACTGCACCACTGAAGCACTTGAAACATCACACGTTATAGTATTTGCTTTGAAGATTTCTTTGGGCTATTAACATAAATCATGTTTCATTTTTACTTTCTTTCATGAGTGAAATTTGTTTGAAACAGATAAAAAGGTTTTTAATATAGTAAATTTATATTAACAGCAAATGCTACGGATTATGCTAAGAGCTACGAAAATCGTAGCGTTATAATGTAATGCTACGATATTCGTAGCATACAACCTACTTGTTTGGTAAAAACAATCACGTCTCCGATATAACGTCTCCTATGTACGACAAATGCATTGGGTGAAAAATTTATTAATTTGTTTGTATAGATAAACGTTTATACCCAACCCCCTATATATACTGAATATTTTAATACAAACACAGTATAACTAAGAATCATATTTATGTTGAGAATGCTAAAAGATTTCAAACAAGAAAATAAAATATTCAGTGTCTTTGTGAACTGAACGAACAGACTTCAGTTTTCTTCTAATCCCAGATTTGACCCTCTCAAAGATACAAGCTAATTTAAAATTCTACAAGTATTTCAACTGCATTTACATCGTACATTTAACTTTGTAAAAGCAAAAGACTTTTTATCCTAGTACACTTTAATCGACAGAATAAGTTTTAAGATTATAGCAAACTTGTATTAAAAGAAAAAAGCTTTTCAAAGTGAGGAATACTAAACAGCTGATGGAGACTTGCATTTTAAAGACACAATTTTTGACTCCCTTTGGTAAAGTCTCTCACTCAAGGTCTCTAAACGAACTGAAAATGTAACGTATTTAGTCTTCACATATAAAAAATATGGGTATGCTGATAGTTTGTTTTACTAAAACACTAAAATTACTGAATCAATTTCAATAATTTAGGTCTTGAATTATTTGTGGAAATCCAGGGAAAGTTTAAACTATAACAATTAAAAAGAACTTGAATGTTCAAAGGAGCTCGTATCGCGTGATGGTAAGTGATTATCGCGGCCCATGGACAACCGATATACCAGAGGTGTCACAAGTACGTTGCCGGCCTTTGGGGGATGGGGAGGGGGATGGGAGAAGTAGATGGACCTCCGGTACACTCACTCACTCGGTGAAACATAGCGCATGCGCTGTATCACACCGGTTTTCTGTGAGGCCGTGGTATCACTCCGGTCGAACCGGCCCATTCATGCCGAAGCTAAGCTCTCCCAGCTTAGCTTTTCAATAAATTGAGCTGGCTGTGGTCTCCTCCAGTCGAATTACTTAATTATATATTTAAGTAGTTCAAAGCTGAACATAAATTTATTTATTTATTTATATTATTTATTATCCAGCAATTACATTGCAAAAGGCGGACTTAATGCCATGGGCATTATCTTCCAGTCAACCTTTAAGTGGTGCAGAGCTGCGTGTAGCAGGTGTATTTAAATTTCCTTCTTAAGGAAATTTTAGTCTACTGTATCTTATATTTCAACAATTTTTTTTATGTATTAGCTGCGGAAATGACTCTGCCCTACCTGATGAAAAGCATGAGCAAATTTCAAGAGTGGTGATGACCATCCACAAAGTTTTCTCACGCGCCGCTTAAAGGCCCGGGATAATAGTGTGAAGGAAACACGTGCGCTGGTATTGAGTGTGAGTGACTGGCTTGGTCCGCTCGGTACAGGAAAGAAGAGCTAATATATATCTTCACTGCAGAATAATAGCAAAAGTATCCTCAGCATTTCAGTCATGTCATGTTTTCCACTTAAGCTGTTACGTATTCTGTATCAGTAGGTCACCCAGCACTTAATAATGGTTAGCTACTCACAGGACGCACGTCTTCACATTCCACAAATACTTTACAAATACAAGGGTCTCTTATTACGCCAAAACAATGTTTAGGTTAAGGGCAAATTGAAATAAAAGTCACTTTACAAACACACCGTCTTGTAGTTGAATACTTGCGAGAAGTTTATTCATGTACGGTACAAGTCATGAGTTAATTATGTCTTAATATGTATTAACTGTGTACCTATGCCATTTGAAATATGGTTTTTAATATTTTTTTATTTCATTAGACGCCTGACAGATTTTATTGCGTCATCATCATGAATTAAAGTAAACTGTATTCTTTACTTCATAATTATCCACCCTCATGAATATACAATGATAATTTTAATATTTTTTTTTAATATTTCGGACATCTAATACACAACGGTATCTAGTCCCAAACTAAACGGAGCTTGTTTTATGGGTATTAGGCAACTGATATGAATACATTAATACATACATATTATACAAAGAAAACACCTAAACTTCGAAACAAATATTTGCAGATCTTACAAACATATGGTCCGACCCAGGGTTCGAATCGGAGACCTCATGGGCAGCAGTCGCGTACGCTACCACTGTGCTACCGAGAAAATTAAATTGTTTTACTACCAATTATTGCTTTACTACTCTTATTTGTTCAGTAAATAATAAGATATTTTTTCTGAAATAATAAAAAATAACTTTCAAACAAGCTAAGCAAAAATGGCAAACGTTAGTATAAAATCAAATACTTCAAAATAATGTTTCGGTTTTCCTTTCAAATATGTTTCACTCGAAATTCAACTGCAATTTTTCGCTTTGTAAATCTCTTTGAACAATACTTGTTTTGAATACAAACAAAATCGGAACTGATTTTACGTTCACGAAGTGAGAGCGATGTGAATTGAATCGACGAAATTTTACCAAATACGATTTATATTTATCTTAATTCTTTCTTTGAAATCAAGATTTAAGGAAAAAGTGTATATGTGGGTCACTACTACTGCCTGGGTAGCGCAGTGGTAGCATTCATAACTGCTGTCCATGGAGTCTCGGGTTCGAATCCTGGGTCATACCAAATGGTTGTAAGATCTGCAAATATTTGTTTCAGAGTTGGATGTTTTCTATATATAATATGTGTGTATTTACAAAAAAAAAGTATTTATGTATTCATATCAGTTGTCTAGTACTCATAATACAAGCTCTGCTTAGTTTCGGACTTGATGGCGTTGTGTGTTAGATGTTTGAAATGTTTATTTATTTTATTTTATTAATTTTCCTTGAATTTAGCATGCTTGCACAACGTTTGGACGACATAGCAAATTTCGATAATGTTGCATAAAATAAGCCCTTTGTTTCTCCCAAATTAATTACTGCTCTTCTTGTGCACCATGATTAATAATAGTAGCCCACGCACATACCGAGTAATCACACTCTGAAAGTCCCAAAAAAAACTGTCCCAAATCCCGTAAATCAATTCTTTAAAAGTAAATTGAAGGCATTGGAGTTGTAATACATTCAGTTCCCTTCTTAGCAAAAAGGAACATAAAACGAAAGAATAAAATACAATAAACAGTCAATTAAACATAGAATGAACAAGGAAAAAATATGAAACGATTATATTTAGAAAGAAGTTTAGTATCAGGCAAGCGGCACGCCATAAAAGAAAATGGTCAAAATCTTTTACAATTCAACCCAAATGAAAACTTAGTACAGAATTTAAATCTTATCGCTAGTACAGCAATACGTAGGTATATTGATACTGGTATTCGGTAAATTTAAGTCTTAATTATAATTTGAAAATGTTTTATTTTAAACAACACACCCTTACCTGTGTGAGACCTATATCACTTTCATTTACGTTACACCTCCGACAAAGCTATTCAATTTAGTTACAACATGCTGTACAATTATTCTTGTGGACCAGAAACAGCGTGACGTCATCGTTTTTTGGAAAGTGTAATAAGAGGTGACGGAGGTCAATGCATTGGAGACAGTTATTGAGACTATGTATGTACTTCAGAAATTGCCTTTTGCTGAGATCAAAAGGAACATTTTGTGCCTGGTCGTTTTAAAATTTCCATTATTTCTCGACCACAAGTGCGTTTGACATTATCATTAGTGAAGATTATAGCGCGGGACAATTGAAAAGCCGAACTCGGTCATCGTGATGATGGAGCTAAAATGAAATAATGGAAAATGTTACTTAATTAAAATTTTATTGTTTTTTTATTTAAAAATTCGTAACTTGAAACCACTACGCACTTCTGAGAAAGAGTGTCTTCCACTTTTTTCCTTTTGAGGTACGGAACCCTAAAAATACAGCAAAGGAATCGATGATCATTCGTAACTTTTGTACATGACACTTCCTTGTATTAAGTTCATACTTGTATTTTCAATGTGTACAATAAAGAATAAATACAATACAATACAATACAAACTTTCTCATTTGGTCCGTACAGGTGATAGGTATTGGAAAGGTATTGGAATATTGATTACGTGTAGTAATGAATTCTTCATGAAACCTTTAGGTTTTAACCTGAATGTAATAACGTGTTTGCGTACAAACAACATTAAACCTGGGATCAGCTATCCTTTTCATTATAAATGGTAAGTTCAGCATTAAAAGTAATTATACTCTGGTTTGCACACGTCTGCTACTAAATAAATGGACTTTTAGAAACTTCCTTGAGTGGTATCAAAGGTCTGCATTACGCAATGTAAACTTCTTATTTCAATTTACTAATTCAAAACATTGCTTTCGCTCAACGCGACGACATTTCAAGATGTATATCAAATAAATTATAGGAATTAAGTTTGAGAATTGAACTATATATTTGATTATATATATAGAAGACTACAGGATACATTTTTAACTTTAAGTATATTTGGAGCCCAAATGTAACAAAACTAAAAAAATATTTTCGCAATATTAGTTTACACAAAATTTTCTAAATGTTTTACATTTCAGGATTGAACTCACACACGTAATAGCCGTTTAACTCTTAGTACACTCTCTTATTACAGTTTAACATTTATGTACATTTACTTAGGAATGTCTCAATTATATTAAGACTGCCTCGGTGGCGCAGTGGTAGCCTATGCGACTGCTGTGCTTGAGGTCTCAGGCTCGATTCCCGGTCCGATTATGAATTTTTGTATGATCTGCAAATATTTGTTTCGTAAAATAAAAAAGTATATATGTATTTATATCAGTTGTCTAGTACCCATAACACAAGCTCTGCTTAGTTTGGGACTAGATGGCGTTGTGCGTTAAATGTCCAAAATATTTATTTATTTACTTTACTGTAGGTTAATTAATTTAGGTCATAAATATAATACTGTCTGTTTGGTTATGATTTTCTTTATATGCTGAGGTTTTTAATTATTATTATTCTCTGTAAACTGGTTACCAATTTCAACAAAGATTGTATCATAATATATATTGTGTTATATTTTATACTACAATTCGAATGTTTCAATTAATGTTGTGTTTGTCGCGACGTTAACCGCGGTTGTTGTTGCACCGCAGGTAACACCGCTAGGCTCAGCTAGTTATAAATAAAATTTAAGCCATTATTGTATAATATTTTTTAAATTTATAACCAAAGTTCTTAGACTTGAGAAATCTTACAATTGTCCTACATAAAGTGAATTAGAAACCGCTGCACCACGCTTCGACATGACCGGGCCAGCTTGACCGGAGTGATACCATGGCCTCACATAAAACCGGTGAGATTAGCGCTTGCACTGTGTTTCACCGAGTGAGTAAGGATACCGGAGGCCATACCCCCAACCCCTTACCCCATCGCTATCCTCCTCCCCATCCTCCCATCCAACGCCGGCAACACACTTGTGACGCTTCTGGTGTTGCAGATGTCCATGGACGGTGGTAATCGCTTACCATCAGGCGATATGTCTGGCGTTTGCCCGCTATCCCACTAAAAACAACTTATCTGTATACTAAATATTTAACAAGATAACGTCCATGTCTTTTAGAATAATACTAAACTTAGCGATATCTAAGATATAGGCAATGCATATTCAAACATTTGAAAGTGGTAGTAAAAAACAAAATCGAGTAAACTCGTAACCCTTAAAAGAATCGTTTTAATATTCGTGTTTTTATTCATTTATTTAATTAGAAAGTATATATATGTTCAACAAACCCTCATAAATTATTCGAACAATCGATATTTTGGACTTTGATAATGATGTAGCAGTATTCTAATAGAGTTCAAAATCGCTTGGTAATTATTCACTCATCTGACAGGTTATAATTATGTCGTGTGTACGTCCTCAAAACTGACAGGGCTGTCTAAATACGTCAAAAGGCTTAATTTAGCATTTTCGTCATAAAAATTTTGTTTATAGTCTATTATCTTCTAAATTTCAAATTCTACACGCAATATATAATACGTCAACTTACAAAGTTTATCCAAATATGATGGCCATAATTATAAAATTATAAATACCTTTGTCTGACGTCGGAGTACTTTGGATGATATGTCAAACTCATCGCTGGAAAAGGCCAATACTGTGTGCCTTTTTGATTGCCTTAGTGAATTCCACTAAGTCATAAACGCTTGCCTTTCATATGTATGCCGTCTAGACAAAGAAGAAATCATACTCTTTGTTTGGTTCTTTCTCAGAATGAACCAAAAAAGAGCATCTAGAGCATGAGCAATGAGAAAAAAAAAATCGCAATGGATGGATCTGGCCAATGGATCTTCTAAGAATGAACCCAAACGATCATGTTTAACACAATATTTGACAATGAAGCACCCAACCTCTAGCTTAGTAATAAGGATCATTAGTTATACCATTCTTTTGTGTACTGTTTGCAGTTAGTTTCATACGGAAACCTCTGTGCACCACCTACCTTACAAGATTTCTACACTACCCTAAGGTTGACTGGAAGAGAATGCCTTGGGCATTAAGTCCGCCATTGTACAAAAGTGCATAAAGTTTTAAATAAATAAATAAGACAGTCAGTTTTAAGTTCAAATCAAGCAAATAAAATAAACCTTTAGAGAACCAATTGAGTATTTCTCAGTCGATCCAAGCTCATCATAGATAAAAAAACTATACTTTTAAAGACAAACAACCATATACCTGATCTAAAAGTTCGACTACTATTGGAGTTCAGTAAAATTTAACCGATGTATACCAAATTATGTACCGTCTTTGAACAATTTCTCGTCGGAGCTATAACCGCAATGCGGATACCATCTTCATAGGACATATTTAAAGGGCTAGACACCCACATACATTACTGCAGTCCCGTGCGTCCCATGACTCGCCAGTAACTTACTTGCTTTAACCGTTTTATTTACCAAAATTCAGCTGTTCCTCTCTCCTGCTGAAAATTTGGGAAGAAGCTTGATTGTGAATCTAGATGAAACCACTCCAAACAGTGTTCTTATACTTGTTGCCTCAAAGAAATAAAAATATTCGACAAAATTCACCCATGTAAGCTTTAACAAATCACATATGTCACTAAAGATAGGCACAGGATATTGAGTCATAAGATTTTATGATAAGTAGCATATTCTAGTATCAACATTTCTATTTTTATCACTACTCAGTGGTGAGTTTAAATATTAAACGCTTCCTATAATACATAATAAACTGTTCCAGGACATTCCACAAGCATTAGCTTATTTTACGTGAATGCCAACACTATACAATCCAAGTGCATCTGCATTTTAGCTCTTAGTGTTCTCAGAAATAAGGTCTACTTTAGAATACTCACTGATTTTGAGAACTTTGTCTCGTTAAGCGTGTTGACAAAGTTATGTTTGCATTTCTAGCACTCAGTTGGTCGCATATTTTTCTTAGAGTTTGTAGTTTCTGGACTGCGTACAGAGACTTTGTCAAATCGATGCTGTTTAGATGATATCAGTATTATCTGTTTTGTTTATAGTTGTACTGCGCTGGTTTTGCTTATTAGTTAAGGTCTAACTTGCATTACGTTGGTAATAGGCATCCGCATTTCACAGAAGTGGTAGATCTTCACTTAAAGTGGACCTTGGTACTTTATATCAGACATGAACACAAAGTTGCCATCTACACTATCTTGTAATAATCACGGTATTCAATATTATTAATATCGAATAAATACTGAAGTTTAATTCAATATAATAATGGGAGCTCTCTGAATTTCAGATACAACTTTCTTGAACTATTTCCACCTAGGCTTTACTATTTCTTAAGAAAATTGAATTAGGGTAAAGCGAAGTATTTTAGTTTAATTAGAAATATATCTTAAATTAAGTAGGTAATAATAAGGCAGTAAAACTTCGATTTCTACCATTTTTTCATGCAAAGTTTTTTAGGTAGTATGCTTATTCTTTAGTTTTTGTTTTAAAGTAAATACAGTTTTTTGTTTTAAAGTATATACAGAAATCCAAGCAAAATCTGCCATGCGTGCAAATGGTTCCAATACCAGGGATACCGAATACCGCACAAAGTGGAGATGACAGAGCAAGAAAACGAACTCCGCGCTCCACAGAGCAAGTTCTAGAAGCAATCAGGAAAATCATTGATGATGATACAGAAATCCAAAAAATATATATCTTTAAGCGTGATTTAATTAATTTAATAGATCTAAAAAAATATATTAAGAGTAAATAAATAAATCAATTTTTAAAAACCAGAATTGGGTTGTTAAATATAGAACAAGATTGAAATTCACCTTGACCAACTCATAATTGGAATTCAACATTATCTCATTTACTAATTTCTTGCAATGAAAACAGAACTATATCCTTACGGAAACTTAAAAAAATTGTTGCGTGTCTGTTATCGGCTTTTAGAAAAACGTTAAACTCAGCAGCAGTGGTATCTAAGTGCAATCTCTCACGAACCTTTAATATTTTCTAGAAGCCGTCGATGCTTTCTGGTTGATGGTATCTAGAAGTTCAGTGATGTTTTAATATCACTACTAGGCTTCTATATAACCATCAACTTTGAAGTACTTAACTAAGCTCTCAGGGTTGTTCTTGCGATATTTTCACCATATTAAAATTTTTATACGTACGTTAGTCAAAATGTTAAAAAATTTATCGAAGATAATTCAATGACGATACTTAATTCCCTCGAAAATGTAACTTTGACGAGCATGTCATGTACAACCTTCTAGACACGAATATGAAATTTCTTTAAGCCACATCACCTTGTAGGTCCCGTGTGAATTTAATGTTTTATAAACCATATTAGTTTTCTATAGAATATTAGTTTCTATGGCCATTACCTGATATTGGAATTGAATATGTAAGTCATTAATGTGTTCAATACAAT
Source organism: Hyphantria cunea (assembly GCA_003709505.1). NCBI lineage: Eukaryota > Metazoa > Arthropoda > Insecta > Lepidoptera > Erebidae > Hyphantria > Hyphantria cunea. Next base: position 1,202,618 of record PKRV01001119.1, read on the forward strand.
TATACGCGTGATACAAATTCACTTGGTTGTAACATACGGGTGTATGCGTGTTTAAAGCTAATCAGAAACCAGAAATAGTTCAGTAAACTTAAACTTGTAATTGTTAGTTTGTAAGCGCACAATCGATTTACAGTATAAAAAACCAAGTTTTGAATGACCTTCAATTAAAAACAGGAACAATTAGGCATGAAAAAATTAAGCGGTAAGTAATCATTTACGTAATTATATTCACCCATTTATTACGAAGCCGGAAAAAGTAAAAGGTTTGGCAGTCTATGCGTGTGTGTGTATGTTATAAAGTAGCACCAAAACAATTGAATTGATTTTAATGAACGAGGTGTCAATATATTTGTAGTAATAGCCGTCGTGTCATAGTGTTTGAAAAGTTTTTATTAGTGGAATTTTAGTTCATTTAAAACATATTAACATGAGCATCAACAAATCATCTAAAATCCTTGAAAGAAAGAAAGAAAAGGCGTTAATTTATACTAGGTAGTATAAATTTTGCATTGCTCTACTTGAAAATTGTGTTACCATTGCCGAAATGGATTGCAGCAACATCAGGGAGGAATAAGAACACAGCTTTTGTTTTAATGATATGAAATTTGTATGGTTATTTTAGGAAGAAAATTTAAATGATTTTCGTGGGTGACAAGTTACTAATATAATAATTCAAAACGACTCAAGTTTATTTCTCCTGCACAACATTACTATATTCAAAATAAGTTTCGCAGGGAGGTCTTAGTGACAAAAAAACCAAATCAGCTAACCAGACCTTATTTCAATTGAGAATGAATTTAAAAACAAACAGGAAATCTACTATACAACGTCACGCTATTTTCAAGACACAAATATTATTTTTTGTAAATAAATGTAATTACGTTTACAAATCAAACGAGAAAGTCAAAATAAATTCTGTATTCCAACATAGTCAAAATCATTTTGGATTTCGTTAATGATTTTAAGAGACTTCATTTGTACATTGGAGTAAAGCTCTGTCACATAATTTTGGATGTCGGTAACAATTTTTCGTCCTAACGGCACCAAACTGTAATTGAACTACTTTAGAATTGAAAACAAATTGAAATCAAACGTGAACTAATTCCAAAAACAGGGCTTTTTTGAGAAAAGAAATGATTGGCTTTGATTTTTACCGCTTACATTAACTTCTGACAGCAAAACTTATATTCAAGGACGGTAATAAATAGATCTATAGTACACTTCGTTGCACATAGTACCCAATCCGCAGATTACGCCCGCTTTTATAGTCAGTAAACAAATATCAAAATGTTTGAAGCCTCTCGTATTTCCCTCAGGAAATATACTCAAGGTCTGATGGAATAAAAACCTTTTGAAAGTAGTCGTTCTTCGCAATCTCATTTCGACACAAGTCAAAAGTCTATCTGTATTCAAACGTCTTGCATTTCCAAAATAGGTTTCGGGTGAACTATTCTGATCTTCCAATAGTGTTAGAAATAGCATGACCTCCCAATTTTAATAATTTAGGAAACTGGAAAAACTCGGATTTTCAATTGTTATGTATTTGTTATATTGTAAGATGTACCGTGGGAGAGCCACGCTTCAGTATGAATGTACCGGTTCGACCGGAGTGATACCACCGCCTCACAGAAAACCGGTGTGAAAGAGCGCTTGCGCTGTGTTTCGAGTGAGTGAGGATACCGGAGGCCCATACCCCAATCCCTCCCTCTATCCCCCTCCCCATCCCCCTCTGGTGATACGGGTGTCCATGAGCGGCGGTAATCGTTTACCATCAGGCGATACGTCTGTTCGTTTGCCCCTTATACCATAAAAAAAAGAGTATAATTGTAGGAAATGTAAATATATTGCAGCCAAAGCTTAATTCGCCATTTAATTAAAAGGCTAATCTCTTTACTTACAAGCGCCGTTCAGGTTACGGCCGGAATGATATTCAGCCACTTGATCAATAAGCTTGGCAAATGACTTGGATATTTTACATTTAATTACTTGCCTACTATTTTAACTAGCGGTTAGGTTAGGTATTTTTTTTTATATTTCTTTAAACCAAAAAATATTTCCTGTAAAAAAATATGTCCTTTTTTTAACGTGTGGAATTCCTCACAGGCCTTCACCCCACCGAGGTTTGCGGCGGGGCGGTGTGTCGGAATCGGGCCGACTAAAACCACACGGTATGCCCCTCGGTAAGGGAGGGATCCGAGAACTGCTGTTATTTACACATCCGGACCCCTCTCAGATACAAAAAATAACGTTAACCTTTCGCTTTCGATTCCATTCGTAACATGGACACTTCTGTTGACAGTTGAACGGCGCAGTTTAATAAAGAGGCTAGACTATTAATTGAACGGCTAACTAAGCTAGTTGGCTGCAACATATATATAACCATCCTTTTGTCTGTCTTTGTATCCGTAAGCATAATTCCATAAGTACAGAAACACTGAAACGCGTATAAATTATATGATGGCTTGAGTATTAGCCAGCCAGTTGATTAAATGTTCTAACAGACGTTACGGCTGAATATCATTCAGCCCGCTATTTGAACGCCGATGTTTAGTACATAGGTTTGCCGTTGATTGAATCGCTAACTAAGCTACTTGACTACGATATAAATTTGACTGCCTCGGTTGCACAGTGGTAGTGTATGCGACTGCTGTGCTTCAGGTCTCGAGTTTGATTCCCGGGTCGAATTAAATGTTAGTAAGATTTGCAAATATTTGTTTCGGAGTTTGGATAATTTTCTATGTATGTTAAGTTTGTAATAAAAGTATGTGTATGTCAGTCGTCGAATACCCATAGTACAAGCTCTGCTTAGTTTGGAATTAGATGGCGTTGTGTGTTAGGTGTCCGAAATAATAATTATTTTTTTATTTTATTGTATTTTATTGGCAACTGTAGGCCGAACAAAATGAGCTTAAGGATAAATAGAAGAGTTGAAGCGTTAATGTGAAACTTAGAAGAGAGATATAAATATTTCTCAGAGACGTCTTTGTGATTCAATCTTTTAAATATTATTTTAACACACACACAAATATAAAATTAGAAGAATGGCTTAGTTTTACCAAATTTTGCTACTGTTAAAGGTGCCAAATCAACGAAATAGTCTCCCTTGTTTGATCAGCTAGCTGAAACTTTTCCTAACTTGAGATTTGAAATTCAACGCAGACACACTAGTTTAAACATTCTTAGAGCTTCTCTCAGAACCGTCAATGTGACTTACTTTCAAATTATATGAACTGAGGTCATGCTGACAATCCAAAGTTATAGCAAATAGTGGGTATATACTGACAAATACCAGTGGGTAAAGCTAACGAATGATTTCGACCAAGTGTCCTGCTCTTTAAAAAATGTATTGGAATACAAATATGAATAAGTTTGAATAGCTATGCTACTGTATATGTATATATGGAGTGATATCAACAAAATTAGCAAGAACGAGATAATAAAATAGGTTATAAAGCATTTAACTTTTTTCGATATTTTTTTATGATCTACCAGTGCCTCTAATGATAATCAAAGATTTTATCGAAGAATCGCTATTGCTCACGGCTTCGCTCAAGCGGAAGTAGATATTTTCGTCCCCTTTTTTACTCCCTTTTAGAGGTGGCATTTCCAAAATTCTAGAAACGAGTATAAAGAACCTACATGCAAAATTTCAGGATTTTAGGTTCAACGGTTTAGGCTATGCGATGACCTTTGGGTATCTTAGTCAGTCACCTTCCTCTTTTATATATAATATCGATTTATTAATATATATAATCAAACAATACATAATTCTAGAAGCTTATAAAATAAGGATGCTCTTAGCGGAAGTTTCAGAACACCGCATTATAAATTGTGTTTGTCGCATAAACTCAATAATTAACATGAAGGAGCGATAGTTGCATGCGGGGCCTAAGGTGACTATGAGGCAGGTAATTTATATACATAGTAGCTGGATTATTAATAAACTAGTTATTGAAGGGTCTGTAAGTCTAGTGGGTAGTGAATCCAAATGCGCAGCCGGAGGTCTTTGGTCAGGTTCAAAAGACAAATAACTATATGATGAGCCCCATATCTTTTGTGACGATTAAAATTTTCTGTATAGAAATTGAATAGGCTTAAAAACTACTGAACCGATTTGAAAAACTATTTCACTATTAGGTATAAATTAAATTAGCTTTATAATCCCTCAGTAACGTAGGCTATATTACATTTGCTAAAAAGTTCTGGGGAAGAGATCCGTATGAAAACTTCGAGACCTTGTCAAATGTTCTAAGCTTGAAAATTTTGCTAAGAGCATGTTAAAATTTAAAATATTTAATATTTTGAGTAAATACCAATGTCTACCCGTGCGAAGCCGAGGGGAAGGGAACTGCTAGTTATTCACAAATATAAGACATCTGGTTACCATTGCACAGACTTGCTTAGATATAGTCCGTCCATCTCGATGTTTGAAGACTTAAAAGGACTGATCAACAAAACATTAGACATTACTGTGCTAATTTAAGTATTTTAATTATCTACCTAAAGCATTGTGAAAACAAATTACTTACTAAAATAAGGTTATTAGAACAAAAAATCTTTTAGATACCAGCTTTTCATAAAAAGTAAATAATAATTCTATGTTCGCTACAAAGCATTCCATATTCCAAATACTACTCTGTCAAGTATGTAACGGAAAAAGATCAATTATACACAAAATGTTAATTTTCCATCCAAATTTATTTCGTCGAATATAAACTCGATTCACCGTAAACCTTTTGTAACATATTCAGTGACTCCGAACACGAAATTCCATTGGCGAAGTAAAATTTAAAACAAACTCTTTGTTCGATGTTTTTGTCCATTATGAAATTCACAATACACACTAGATATGATAGAACTAAAACAGCGCTGTTTTTAATATAAATAACAGATGCAACTCAATCTCCGCTCCAAAATGGGACAAACAAAAAACAAAAAATTGAATTTGGAACCATAAAAAATCATCCATTCCCGATACTTTTTTGACTTTTCAGTTAAGTTACGGTTCAAGTACTGTTATTAATTTTAAGTATCTATGTTATATAAATACAAACAAAGGTTCTTCTTATTCTCACTCAACCTACATCGCGTAATTAAAGTTCTCTCACCAATTATTAATTATCTTCTCTAACTAAACCTCGCCCCTCGTTTGGTTGAATGATCCTTGGTATGTAATCCAGAGACAAAATAGCCATTCCTCTTTAAAAAGAGGTCTTAAACTAAAAATCCAATATAATTAAATGCGTTGACATAACATTCTAAAGTCATTTACAAGTGACTGTAAAAGAACCGATACAAAACCCCAGTAATTGAAAACGGCAGTAACTAAAGTTTTCCGATCTGTTTTTAATTACGGAACAGAAATGGACTCTATTGTATGTAAAATAAGGGTTTATTTTGTTTTATTACTATTATCATTGTGAAGTAACTTGAACTGAGACTGCTTCTTCTGTCTGATAACAAAACATGTTTAAATTAACTGGCGAAATTGTACTTATCTCGAGATGGTTCTAACGAATATTGGTGAATTTTAAAGAAATTTTATGTAAAGATAACAGGCAGAGTTTGTAAAACATTTAATGATAAGGAACATTTTACAACAATGATACACGCGACTTGTTTTCTCAAAGATAATTTTATAATAAATTACATTGCTTTTGGTGAGTGTAAACAATTTGTGTTGAACGAAGGAAAAAAGCTTCGTTTTATGGTAAAAGGAACTTAATGATTCGAGATTCTATAGCAAAAATGTGCCAAACATATTTTTTTCGCTCACGCCCACAATGAAAAGAAGGGGGTATTTTTTCTTTTACACACATATTTTTATACAATACAGTCATATATATTTCTTAGAGCCGCGAGCAAAAACAAAAACTAGTTCCTAATATAGCACGAGTTGAAAAAAGTCTACGTAGAAAGAAACCAAAGACATATTAATAATTCAATCTAAGTCTTTTGAGAAATTATGTCATGTAATCTATTCTACCTATATATTAGTATTTGCTAGTCCCTTACATATCAAATTGGCGTATTGTCGCACTGGCCACTTTGATCTGAAATAGATCCATTTTGTTTAAGAATTCCAGATTTATAGTTATAATTCCATTTAGCTGGCATATATATGAGTTTCGAAAACAGTCATTCATTTGTTTTTTTTCCTCATTAGTTTTTTCTTTCGCGTTGCTCATCTCACACAATGGGAAAATTGAAATATCGCTTTATTTACGAGTACGAGTTCTACCGTGGTACCAGTGCCGCAGAAACAACTCAAATGATTAACGATGTCTATGGCATGGCGCTGGTATCGCGAAAGAAAACACGGTACGTTTTTGACCTTCATAACAAGCCTCGTAACGCCCGGACACTAAAAATGGATAGTGAAGAATCTAAGGCTATTGTAGTAACGAATCAATCGCATACCACTTCACAGATGGCTATAGGCTTTGCTGTGAGGGATAAAACTCTTTTAATCCACTTAGCAAATAGAGAAAATAAAACAGCTTGAATGATGATCGGCACAATAATGATGGGATTGGGATTTTCAAATCGAGTCATTACCTATGTTGAAGAGTGGATACTGTACAATAATCGGAAGCTCTCGTTGCAACGGCTGAACCCTGGAAAGCCATTCAAATCCTGCCCCGAGTGAAAATTAACTCAAAAAAATACTTATGAGTGTTTAGTGGACCAGAGGCGGTGTTGTTCACTACAGTTTTCTAACCTCTGGGCAAAAGATTATAGCAGACATCTATTGTCAGCAACCGCAAACCGTGATGGAAGAACGAGCTGCTGAAGCTGGTCAATCGCTCTAGACGCTGCAGATTCTTGACAACCACACACTGCGCTAGACGACCACTAAACCAGTAGAGCTGCAATTGGATTGTCTGCGACCTTGCTTCAAGAAACTAGCATTTTTTTTTAGATTACTTCTTACAACGATATAAATCTATCACTGATGTGGCTGCACAAACTACATTCAGGAAGTTTATTGATTCTCGTCGCCATGTTTTTTTAGTAAAGGCATCAATGAAGTACCTATGAGATTGCAAAAGTAGATGGATAACAATGGTAAATGCATACTTACATTAATTAAACATATTTTACAAAAGGAAACTATTTATATTCATTCTATACAAAACGCCAATTTTGTATATAAGCACCTAATATAAATAAACTTCGTTCACTCGATACAGTGACAACGCAAGAATATCAGGTTACTTCGACAATCTTGTGAATAATGGACAGATGTGAAAATTACATTGGCACTTGTACCGTGAATTCAGAACCTCTGTATAACAATTCAGAAGTTATGCAACCATGAATATTTTGGAGTTGTGCCAAATTTAATCTGAAAAGTCTTTCGATATTTTTTATGTTTATTTTCGATTTGTTTTATGTTATCGAATGAAGTTGATGTAAGGCTTGATATTTCTTTTTATTTTCCTTATTTTTAGAGAACTCTCGGATTAGGAATATACATCCTGTCGTTGCAAACATACATGACACAGACACAAAAGAACACCCGGACTTAGAACTACAATTTGTTGATCACGCAAAGTGTCCCATGTGGAATTTGAACCCACAAAACTTAGCGCAGTGGATAGCGGCCATACAGTCTCTTAATATTACGGTTTATTCGCCTATGAACCTTGTGTTTTTTTGTATTGTAATCCCAAATGGGTAGAAAGCTAACACTGTTCCTGGACTCTGCAATTCAAGAAATACAAGATCTTCGCTCTTTAAATGCATATCTCCTCCTCTCTTCTCCAAGTATTTAAGGGGTTCCCCCTTGAGTGAGGTGGTAACTTCACCACCTCACTCAATCGTTGAAAGACAGTATTAGAATTTCCTGATAAAATTTGATGTGACTTCCATCATTGCAGTCGAGCCAACTAACAGGTATGTGTTGAACTTCGTGGTGTTAAAGCGTAGCTCTTGACGTATCAAAAAAGTAATACGTTTAATTAATAAATATCATACCAGGAATACCCTTTGATATTATTCCTTTCAAACAAGTTTATTATATTACGGACCATAAGACTTTTATGGTTGCCATAGTTGAAGCTAACGTGCTTTGATTTAATTTATTACACGAGTTTATAATTCCGGCTTTAGGTTTTTTACTTGCAAAGCATTTCTTATTACAATCATGAAATAAACTCAGCATTTATTAGTCACTTAGCAATAAATGCGCTTATGGCCGATTTTGAAACTTTCCGTCAGCCAACGATAACTGATATAAATAGTCTGTAAACATTTCACGACTTAACTACTGCAGTAATTTCATAATAAAATCATGTGGAGATGCTTTGATTCCTGTGGAAGGGCACTGATTACTCTTTACCGCTATCACCGACATATACGCAGGCGGATGCCCTATAAAAACTAGTCTTACCATGTGTATATATGCGTTTATCTTGTATTATTTGTAAGTACTAACTCCAGATAAAATCGGGAAAAAGACTGGAAAATGAAGACCCTACAACTTATAAATAAAGAAAACTAACATGTCACCATAATATTCAAAGAAAATAATTCTCAAAGAACCTTTTTATCATGACAGTTTGACACGCCATTATCACCAGCGCACTTAAGTATAATCATATACACAAACCATGTATGTCACGTTAAAGGGAGAATGGGGTGCATTCGTTCTAATAATAAATTCTTTCAATTTTGCCTTTTACTGGGTAAAAGTTGTGTAAGTCGAGGATATACCTCAACTTACCCAACTGTATATTGTTGATGTGAGGCATCTAATGAACGGGCATACCGGGTGTAAGCGTGGTTATGTGTCACCATGGTATGCGACGCCACACACTATGGTAGAATTTGTACCATTTAATGCTGTAAAATGATGTGTCTGCAACTCTCTTACTCGGATTATATTCCCACAGTTATTTTATACTTATCTAACAAAGTTGACCAGAGTAGGCTAAAACCACCCTTTTGCAGGCGAAATTTATATCCAGCAGTGGACTGTGAAAAAATGTTGATAATAATAACAAAGTTAAGCGAAAATCAACTATAATTATAGTTATTTTAGGCACAAATTTGTCAATTAAAACTTATAAAAGGAAAACTTACTTTTAGTGGTTAAACTAGCTTCAATTTAAAAAGCCAACTGTAATGTACGACTACCAATAACACGATACAGTTGAATCGTTCCAATACCGAGAAAGGATAGGTACTTTATGGGCGCGCCGTCGCGATACCAAGATTATTTCCAAGTAATTTATGTTATACCGGCGTATAAAGGCTGATTACATTTCGTGGCAAACAGCGAAATGTCTGTATTAAGCGCTGGAGATTGCGTTGTTCACTTTCCGTTGAAATTGTACAGTTGAGCAGTGTTTTAACACTAAAACCTTGATTCTTACACACCTCCTTGATATTAAATATGTTTCTCTCCATTTTCTGTAATCTGTGATAGTGATTCGTGAAAGGGACAAAAATGGGAAATAGAAGTCGTGGAATCGTGCTCGACTTGAACAATGAGTCGTCTCATATGAATGATTGAGAATCAGTGAGAGATTCGTTGAAAATTATTTATTTCCAGGAAAAAAATGACAATCATCAACAACCCATAATGTCCCACTGCTGGCTCAGGTCTCCTCTCAGGGGAGGGTTAAGGCCATACGTCCATACTCTGGCCAAGTGCGGGTTGGGGTCTAGCAAGACTACGTTGTGGCTACGTAAATCTTGCCGTTGGATGTTTCTAAGCCGCCCGAAGGCCTCGTACTAAGTATCACGACTGGTATCGTATGATAACAACCGGGATTGACTGCTTAACATGACCTCCGAATCACGGAGACGCTCATGGTAACATGCCACATGCGATCACCCATCCAGGTACTGATCACGCCGTCGTTGCTTACCCTCGGTGATTGTTTCTAATCACTGAGTGTAACTGGGCTATGAGCACCCAAAGAAAATTTCAATATTTCAAAGATATTATGAACTTGGAAGTTTACGGTACTGTAGTAAAGGCAAAAATATTTTTTCCGCATATAAACGGAAAAGAAGCCGGGGATTGAACTAAGAAACAAATCATTTACATTATGAATACAGTTCACAAAACTATGATCAAATAATATCTCGTTGAAAACCACACCAAAACAAGTTTTCAAATCTAAAAAGGTAATATACCAAGATATATATGCACAAATAAAATGTACGATGGCACATATTTAAAGCCACAGTTTTTGTATTTAATATTTATAAGCCTTTGTTTTAGTGTACGTTGTTTGATTCATGATCTTTTTATGTGTCCAAGCTCAAACGTTCATATGTCTCTCGAAATCGTCGCTGTGGTCACTAACTATCTACTTATACATCCCATATATAAATAAAAGAAACTCAAGAATATCTACCAGAAATATTAAGCTAGCTAGATTATCATGTCACAGTTTATTAAACTGTCTATAACTACACGAGATCGTTACTAAAACTAAAGTTTGAAATGCAACGATAGGCACCAGTTGAAAGTACATCATCATGCTGCACCTAGACACTTCACTGGTTAATCTCCGAAGAGCATAATAACTGCAACAACAGTTATCAACAGGAAGTTTCAATTTAATGCACAGTTCATTGCCGTGGTAGAGACACGCTTCGACATGAATGGGTCGGCTCGACCGGAGTGATACCACGGCCTCACATAAAACCGGTGTGAAATAGCGCTTGCACTGTGTTTCACCGAGTGAGTGAGGTTACCGGAGGCCACACCCTAACCCCTTCCCCCATCCCTATCCTTCTCCCCATCTCCCAAAGGCCGGCAACGCACTTATGACGCCTCTGGTGTTGCAGATGTCCATGGGCTGCGGTAATAGTTTACCATCAGGCGATATGTCAGTTCGTTTGCCGGCAATCCCATAAAAAACTCTGGGGTTAAGGATTTTTATTTTCATACAAATGGAGTCGTGCATAAAGTATTGTGTCATGTTACAAAAAAAAACTGATTTGAAAACAGGACAATATTTTGAAGATATATTAAACACTTATTGTTTTTAAAATCACCTCCCGCGCATATGTGATGTATCGTAGAGAACCTCAAGCAATAATTTGTGAATGAGACAACGGTTTCGCTTAGTTTGGGACTAGGTGGCGTTGTGTGTTAAAATATCTGAACATATTTATTAATTAGGAGTATGGACAGGCAAAGACGCCGGCAAAAGCTAGTATTGATATAAATAATTTCAACGGTTAGTCAAATTGAGCTGTTTCGTTTGCATTTACAGGTTGTTTGTTGAGCAGTAGAACACGATTAGTTGACACATACACACAGTTAAAATATAAAACAAAAAATAAAACAAAAATAAGACAAAAATATTTCTACACACAGGAAAAATATATAACAAAAATTAAAACCAACTCAAGTCATAACCTAATGATGTTAATAATTATTTCAGTAGTCAATCATTGCCTACAAAAAATGTAATGTTTTTTAAGTATTTTACTATTTGCCACACACATTTGCCAAGGCCAAAATCAAACATTTATATTTGATTTTGGCCGTAATTAATCAATCGCTTCTTCTACATAAATATGATATGATTGAGGTTCAATATTCCAACAGAATTAGACCATTACATGGTCCTGCATATAGGCTAATAATTTGTAAAACCAAATCGTAATTTGGTTAAACTTAAACCACACTTAAATCATTTCAGCCTATCGCTGTTAGATATAAGCCTCTCCAATTGCAGGCCCCTTAGTTTGATCCTTGGCTTCTCGCATCCAGCTCCTGCCATCAATCTTGCGCAAATCATCAATTCACCTGGCCTGTGGACATCCTACACTAGTAGTGTATGAACCTACACTACTAGAGTATGGTAATCCGGCAGAATATCAAAGCAAACGTCGTGTAACACTACGTTTGCTCTGATTTTCTGCCGGATCACCTTATTCCTGATGCAATCCCTTAGAGAAGCTTAAATACTTATATACTTAAATGATAGAAGACATTTAGGAAATTCTTGAAGTATCTTATAAACACACCAAAATAATAAAGGTAACAGCCATAATAAAACTGACCTAGATTTTACCCTTGCATACCAGCAACGTGATACTAAACCACATGATACCGCTTCCCAAACTGCGTGGCAAATAATGGCTAAAACGTAACAAAAGCCAGTAGTGTTGTCATCCTACACATAGTGCAGACATGTCCGTAAACTTTTATCTTAAATAATGGCGTTCCTAGTTTGGTTTAGTAAAATATATCTTTACTCAACTGTTATCTACTTGAATTTAAACCTTTTTGAATAGAGATAGCTTTTATTTTTGTTCGTTGATGGATAAATTTTAATTTAATTAGAATATGTGTATCGCTACAAACGTAAGCACGTGAAACCATAAAATATCTGTTCTTGACGGGAAAACTGCTTACAGTTCTTGAAATTGTATATAACATGATTTAAGTTAAGTCCCTTCTACACTTTTACCTTAAATATTTTTTTTATTTTGATAGCTCAAGATTCCGTTTCAGGGAGTAATATAACTCATGGATTTCGTTGAAATTGACAGTTTTTACTGTTCGTGCTAAAACTTAAATTTTTCAATTCATCCATATGAGCAATATCCCATTCCTGCTATGGTCTCGTTCTGTTTTAAAAAAATGAATACAAGGTTGTGTACGATTATGTGGATGTTCCATAGACTTGTCCCTATCTTCCTTTCAATATAAGTGTGAAAATGTACACATATTGGATATATGTGTACATTAACGAGGAGATATATAAATTAAATAAAAAAAAGATACAAAATATCCACAACAAAGTATATATAGTATAATTTGTTGTTAATATTCTATATACATCATATATAGTATATAAAGTATATGAAGTGTTATAACAAAAAGAAAACTACACCCGATATCATTATTACTTTTTCATTTCCACGAACCTCCCAATTATTTTTAAAGTCGAATGGAAATGACATCTTCAAATTTAAGAGCAGCATCTAAGTCGTTATCGACATTGAGGAAACTAGTGGCGTACGATTCGATGCAAAACACTTCGTAATTTGATCCTTCGAGAGACTTCGAACGATGAGACTTTAAGTGTACATTTTACTTCGCGCTTATTCAAATATAGACTAAAAGCAAGATAGTCATATCAAGAATCAAAATATGCACACGGGACTAGAACAAATCGTATCATAACTTTGGGTCGCACATATTTTGTTGTCTTCCTTATCAATAATTCATTAAATGAGTATACAGTGGAAATGCTACAGTAAACTTCACGTAAGAGTTTTTAATATATACGAAGCCTAAGTAAGTTTTAACTCAAGTGTAAGCCTACTGTGGCCTTAACCCTCTCCTGAAAGGAGACCCGAGCCCAGCAGGGGGACATTAAGGGTTTTTTTGAAGCCTACCGTGAAAAGATAATTATTACCGACTTTAATACATCATCGTGAACTTTGCCGAACTTTTTATTCATTAGAGGAGTAACGAAGATGGAAAGTATTGGCGACGAGTATATCAGTGATACTTTTAAAGTGGCTTCAATACAGAGCACGTAAACGGACGGAAGAATAAAGAGGTGTGAACATATCATTGACTGCCTTGGTGGTCCGTGAGGTCTTGGGTTCGAATCCTGGTTCGGATCAAATGTTTGTATGATCTGTAAATATTTGTTTCAGAGTTCGGGTGTTTTCTGTGTATAATATGTATGTATTTACAAAAAAATGTATTTATGTATTCATATCAGTTGTCTAGTACGCATAATACAAGCTCTGCTTAGTTTGGGACTAGATGGCGTTGTGTGTTAGATGTCCGAAGTATTTATTATTATTGTTATATTATCATGAGGATGTCAAAGTAGCACGTCATGTGGAAGGCACAAAAAGCCTTGAACGAAGGCGACTCAGTTGCCATGATGGATAAAACGGGAGCCTAAAAATAAGAACTATTTTTAAATCGTTAAAAATAACCAACTTGAATAGGACCAAACAGGAAAGAAATTCTTCTAACTAAAGATTGAATTTTGCTGATTTGTTCAAAAATGATAGAGTTCCTAGGTAACAAATATCAAACCTCTTTCTTGCTAGTAATAAATCAAGAACATTTATCGTTCAATGTGTAGTCCATAAATCTTTACGTCCTCCTAACACCCGCCTAACCTTAACTCAAATTCCAGTTTCAAATTAAACACAAAACCAAACATACCCACAGTCTGTAATCGCTATAAACACCAGAGAACCAATTACGTCGTGTACAACAAGGTACGTAGGCTACATTCAATGACCGCAGTGATTTACAGCCTCCGTACTACCACGGAAGCTTATACGAAGCTCTCAGTATTACTGAAGGCTTCCCTGACGGTATGAAAACTAATCATGTCGGTTATGAAATGACAGAAACTTAATTACTCATTTCATATTTCATACACGTCTCTAAGTTATGTGAACGCAGAAACAGGTTTCCAAATTCTGGGTTTTAAAATTAAATTTCATAAATAAAATTTTAATAAAGATTATTGCTTTCTATGGAGCTAAATTTAAACTGTAAGAACGTTGCTATGTAACACAAAAGATTTTTCAGTAAATTACTAAAAAGTAGATAGATAGATAAATAGATAACTCTTTATTTGTACACCGTATTACAAGAGAGTACAGAAAACGATAAATATATATTATACAAAGGACGGCCTTACTGCCGAAAGCAATGTCTTCCAGGCAACCTTAGGATGGATCAGAATGTATCGGAGAGACAGTAGCAGTTGACGGTACAATGAGTTTAGATTTTTTTAAATTCTAATGAATATAAATAACTGGAAATACATATACATCCCCACACATGCATATTATGTATAGGTATATATATATATAAACTTTGGCTAATCGGAATTCGCTTCGGTGGCAGTCGAAATGACTTGCCAAACTTTTAGGAGCTGAACTAATGGCATGTACAACTGTCAAACTTTGACATTTAAAGAAAGTAAGAGGGTAAAAAAAATAAAAGTCTATATTTTGAGCAGGATCACCTTCTTCATTATGTAAGAAACGTTTCATCATATACTAGTTGACCACCCCGCATCACATCTCCACCTCAAAAGTTTAACGAAATTTAACAGTTCACAGTCTGTAATCATATTTTTAAACAATTAACATAGTTTCAGGTAAAATTATCAGGTCTTCCAGTGTTCAACTTTACAGGCAAACTGGGCTGTGTATATTGCAGATCTATGCAGGTGTGTCAGCTCAAGCTTACCTGATGAGTGTAACTGTGTAAGTAGACCTGTCAAACCCTATCTGTATGTATAGCTTTAGACCTTTGATACAAAACCATATTGGTGAGTTAAGCGCAAAAATGAAACGTCTTTCTTTCCCTCTGAAACACTACTTTGCCTTATTTCTTGGTTATGCAATTTATTATGCTGTAAATTAATTCAGTATATTAGATTCATTGTGAAACTATACCTAGATTCTGCCGGCTTAATAAATGCTTTCATCATATAGGTACTTGAACCTTTTTCCCTAAACCGGTCTTAGGTTCATACTACATCATGTTAACCAATCACGTAGCTTCTGCTACTGTCTGAACATATTCAACGCAACTGAAATTATGATACCTGTGGGATAACTTTTATACAGATTTTCTGTGTCGTAGCCTTGAATCAACACCGTTTTGGCCCCTTCAAGGACAAGGTTACGGTTTTATCTCGATCTACGACAATTTAGGGGCGAAAACTTCGATCCGGCTTCAATAATTTACATAAAACCCCATAGATATATCCTCAGCTAACTCAAAGCAATGTAATCCTAATATCTTTCTTTTTAATTTCACACGGCTAAGGTGCTGTACGAATTTCAAAGAAATTTTGCATGGAGCTACTCTTCTTGAAAAACATAGGATATACTTTAGTGTAATTAATGAAATACAAGCGGGTGTGGCCGCGGTAAACAGCTAGTTATATATAAACTTAAAGTTGTTTTGTGTTAAAAACGTTTTGTCAAATTTGAATACGATATACAACCTAGTTTAAAGACTTTTTTTTATTTTGGCTTCAGTTTTGTACTTATTTCAGATCAAAATGCGTTGGAGTCGTTGAATAGAGGTTAACAAAGTATTCACAGCGAACGCACGGTTCAATACGAGGTCACAACTTAACTTCCTAAAACAGTATGTAAACTCAGGTTAGGACTCCAGATTTGTGCATTACCAATCATTTGATCAACACTTTGAGCAATCATCAATAAAATAAAGAACCAAAACCTTTTGAATAAGTAAATGCAAACATAACATTTTAAGCCATACTACTATTAGTATGTACCATAATTAGTACCATAATTAGTTAAATCTTAGAGATGTGATATAAATGATAGCATTTATATCACATCTCTAAGATTTAACTTGCACGGAACCCATCCGTATCAGAAACATTTTATTAATATCTTTTGTTATTTCCCGTACCTTCATCCATATCTCCGTCTGTGAAAAGGTGCGTTAGGAAAACACAAGAGTAATTCGTAACACGACCTCGTTCACACAACGTCTATTTTATTGGACACGAGGGAGAAATAAAAGAAATGGTTCTTCTCAAGGCGTATAAACGACAATACAAATATTAACTTTATCACTCGTGTAATAAAGGGATGATTCATCGTTTCACTATTCTTTCGTTTGCCCAGTGCTGACTTCCTCAGAATTAAGTTCACAATCTGCCGTAATGGTTTAGTTATTACGGTACTAAACTATAGCTATCCAAATTTATTTTATTTATCAACCATCCTACAAGCAAAAGGTTAAACAACAACCCATAATGTCCCACTGCTGGGCTCGGGTCTCCTCTCAGGAGAGGGTTAAGGCCATACGTCCCCACGCTGGCCAAGTGCGGGTTGGGGACTAGCAAGAATACGTTGTGGCTACGTAAATCTTGCCGTTGGATGTTTTTAAGCCGCCCGAAGGCCCCCAACTAAGCTTCACGACTGTTATCGTATGATAACAACCGAGACCGACTGCTTAACGTGACCTCCGAATCACGGAGACGCTCATGGTAACATGCCACCAGCGGTCACCCATCCAGGTACTGACCGCGCCATCGTTGCTTACCCTCGATGATTGTTTCTAATCACCGAGTGCAACTGGGCTATGAGCAAAAGGTTAATGTTGTATTATTAAATTCATCTGTGACATGGTACTGATAGTATAAAATCTGCGGCAGTGAAACATTTTTGACGGATTCAGCTAAAAACTTTCGCGGAATTTAGTCAACGATATGTAAAATTTAAGACTTTGTTTTTATACTACTTTCTCCTATATTTCTATAATATAAATAGTACAGAGAAATTCACAATAATCAAAATCACATTTAGTTGGCAAAATTTTCTGAATATACATTCTTTTGTAGAGACAAAATTGACTTTAATTTCTGAAATTATAACTTTGACGCGTATAGGAAAACGGCCCTCGCCTCTCTGTAAATTTAAGTAAAATTATCAATTCTAATAATCATTGAAAAAATATTAGATTTATAATAATTATCATCCGGTACAACTTTTCATAACACTGATATACAACAAAAGTTCGAAGAAATGTTGGCGCTAATGGGATTCAATAACAAAACGAATTAGTGCTACAAATAATTCTTTTTGTCCAACATTGTTTTTGTATTATATGATTAATAACCCAATTATTGGAAAAACAAAACATGAGAAGGTAATACACACAAACACATATTTACCTATCTGAGGAGAGTTTTGGGTCCAGCAGTGGGCTATTCAAAGCTGTTGACGATAGGAATGTTTCTCATCCAATCTATATCAGTATCCAAGATATAAAACACAATTGTGAACGACGAATTTGACCTGTTAACATCTGCTATTACATTGAAATTATAATAAAGTGAGGTTAATCACATTAATTCTTACTATTAAATAATAAGAATTACTGTCATTAGCCTCACATTATGAATTATTAAGGATTCATCATGTCATTAAAATGAGGCGTAACACCACTAATTATTTTACAAATTTTATGCGAAATCAACGACATCCAGAACACAGCAACCATGACTACTCCCATTAAAATTTCATTTCCGTTTGTTTTGAGTTCGTATCCGCTTTTGCAATTCAATTAGGTATATAATAATATGCAGTTTATCATGTCTTTGAAATTAAGCGTAACGTATCTAATTATTTTGTAAAGTTAATACAAAATCAATAACTACCGCCATTAAATTTTCATATCCGTTCATTTTGTATTGGCAAGAAAAATAAAATTAAGAAATAACTTTTACTGGTGCATTGTACGAGGAAGGACAAGCTGTAAATAATTTAGGTAATAAGATGCCCATAGCATCTTTATTGTTCTAATTAACTATTAAACATTACAACTAACAAGTTATATTGTTATATTGTGTAAATAAATTCTCGTGTGCCAACGCGTGTGAAATAATAATTTGATTAAATGATGGTTCTATTGTTTTTGAATCATAAGTGATAATACTGTACAAGACTGACGCCAGCCCTTTCTAAATTTCTGTCCGCGTTCTTTTTGCGATATATGATATATAAATGTATTCTTCTATTTGATTACTGCTACTGCTGCATACGTCGACAAGTCTCAACAGAGACCAGCCTGCAACGCATGGGATATTATAATGCCCAAGTGTGTGTACAAACACAGGTGCACTCTCTTTTCTTTCACTCTCGTAATCCAATGACACAGTTGTCCGATATTATCGAGAGATCGGGCGCAAAACCGACAGCTTGACGTACATCACATACGTACGTCAAATCTAACTTCCATACTCCGAGCTGTTATAAAGCATTTCCATATATCAGAGAATCTCAAAACTTTTGGCCCGACCCGGTGATCGGACTCAGGACCTCTTGATCTGTAGTTGCATACGTTAACCGCTAGAGCAAAAGGCAGTAAATAAATAGATATGTGTATAAATAGGTTGATAAAAACATACCTAGTAATTATTAAAATTTAAATAAAATTATTGCACCTCATATTATAATCTTTCCAAGAAAACAATACCAGAGCGAAATTGGCAACAGGCTGCGTTTAATGTCCAATGCATTGATTATATATATGCATTAGGAGTTTGCAGATTCCGTATGAAAACTTACACCGAAGCCATTGCTTTATTAAAAATGTTTTATGTAGCAAGTGTGTGTGTGTGTGTGTGAAATCAGCCACTTTATTTGAACTCGTGAGGGTTCAAAGGCCTTCAATGGAAATTGGACTATAAAAGGTTTTATGTATTGTAATATTCGTGGAGTACACCTGGTCAGGACTGTATCCGTTTTAATTTGATAAATGGACAATTTAATTTTCACACTTCAATTTTTAATTTCCATAAAAGGTTAAAGCTTAATTTATGTATGTTTTATGAGTATGAAAAGCAATAAAGGAATTTTTTAAGTATTTTTAGGGGGCAAACGAGCAGACGTATCGCCTGATGGCAATCGCCATGGACACCCGCAACACCAGAGGCGTCACAAGTGCGTTGCCAGCCTTGGGGGACGGGGACGGGGAGGGGGATGAGGGGAAGGGTTGGATTATGGGCCTCCGGTGTCCTCTCACACTCAGTGAAACATAGCGCAGGCGCTGTTTCACCGGTTTTCTGTGAGGCCGTGGTATCACTCCGATCGAGTCGACAAATGCCATCTATAAACATAGCATTTGGATACTCTATTACAATTAATCTTTTTCTTAGCTTTCATTAATCCGAAGATTATTTTGGGATTAGCTTACTTGTTGTAAACTAGCGACTGGCATTGCTCTTCCGCAACCCTGAGGTTAAACTGAAATCAATGATTGAACGAGTTATCAGCATATTTGAAGGAACTGACTTCCCAACAACAATTGCTATAGATGTACGTAACAAATAAGATCGATGGCTTAATGTGCTCTTCGAGGCATTTGTTCGGAACACCACCAACTTCCGTACTCCGTTCTTATTAAGTTGGTGGAATAGTGCAAGTATATGTTAATTTCCCACGGTAATTTCATTGAATTAATCTAATAGATGAGCACCGCGGAGTTACCCGCAGTATAACTTCACCCGCATGTCATGTAATTTAACCCATTCTCGAATCCTCAGCAATAGACACAGTAAATTTTATTAAAATCGATTCAGCCAGTTACGAGGAGTTTAGTCACATATACAGCACAGAAGATTTACATTTATAAAGTTTTCTATATGTATGTTCTAATTAACGTATTAGGAAAGTGTCATTCAAGATTGTAATTAAAATAGTTTTGATTAGAATCGATGATCTCATTTATTGTTAAAATTTCATTCGTTCTCATATTAAGTAACTACCGTTAGAAAAAAAATTATTTCTATAAAGATGGTATGTACAGAGATATTTTTTTAATTTACAAAAGATAAATCAAGAAATAATCAAGAAACTAATACCCGGCTGCGTAAATCCTTTTGATAACATTTATACAGTCTATGAAACTCAAGCCCTTATTACAAATCTAATGATACAGCAATAATTAAAATCGTTTTAATAGTTCAGGCGTCAGTATGTTACACCATAGCGTATGTTTTACCTATAAACTGCCAAAACTATAACTCCTTTGACATAGTCGGGTTATAACAGTACAGTTTCTGTCCATTTGTATAAGTCTTGGTATTTCAAGAAAGTACAATAACACGCATAGAATTAAAACTCAATATATAAAGAAAAAGTTGTATAATTGCTACCTTATCGCGATTTACGATCTCTTTCAGGCAACCGGTCGATGGAGTGGTACGTCTATCAAGGATGATGGGAGTTACAATTTACAGTATAAAGAATTTAAAGAACTATTTTTTAAACAGGCGCATATTAATGTAAGCACAATGAACACGGTGTGTATTTCAGTTTTTCTTATGAGTTTTTATGCTATGAAACCCTGGTGATAATAAGATGAAAGTATGCCTGTAGGAAAAGGGATATCGTGTCCTCCTAACATAGGAGTACTCTCCGACCGGGCTAGGTGATAGGGATTATAGGTTTATTTTATAATTTATTTAGATGTTAAATTCACAATTTGCTTTACTTTCAGACAGTTATGCTGTGTGCTGTGTATTTAACTGCACAGTTGGGTTAGTAGTTTAAGCGGTCGCCGCGCCGCCTTCTACTGCGTTAAGTGTTTATGAATTTAAATCCCACATATGGCAACACTTTGTGTGATCTATAAATTGTTACTCTGAGTTTGTGCGCTTGTAAAGTCACGGACAAGACTGAATATATATGGATATATATTACTAAAGCAGGAGCTGTCTTTTAAAAAAAAATAAAAAAGAAAGCTCTATACACTATGTTGCAAGCCCATATAATTTAAATGCATAAAAATATTCAAGTTTCTGTAACAGTACATTCCATAAATCTAAAAGTCTAAAAGATATATTCTGAATCACATTTAAAAAGTATATATGTTAGAGCACGTCCAAACTTCCAGAAGACAAGGCGCCGTTAAATGCAAGTTTCGCGGCCTGAATACGTAAGTTCGACATTATTCTGGTCACAATACTCACAATTTGTAATAATTGGTTCTGACTAAGTTTCGGATAAAACAAAGAAACCGGGACAGCGTAAGAAACATATGTATAATTAATTGTTTAAATAATATATCTTGAAATACTAGTTATCATCTGCGACCTCGCTTGCGCTAATATTTTTTGTTTCGTGTAATTAACTTTAACTGTTATTTTTATCATTTATTTTGCTCTCTCACGGATCTAATGTTTATTTTTCTATTTGTATTTAATTATAAAATCTTCTTAATTTATATTTTAAGCAGACAGTTGTCGTTATCTTGTGAGAAAGCGCTGATACCCATAACGCAAGTTAAATCTTAGACATGGGCGCCAGAGTTCAAGAACACCTTTGCCCTGAATATTTGTCGATGTATTTTTGTATGTATAAATTGAAGTTTTTGTTATCTGGTTTTAAATAAATAAAAATATAACAAAAATCCATTCTTATGTTTAGAACATGAAAAACACCAGTAACTGGAATTTCAAGTTCGTAGTCGCAACGATTTAGACTCTATATGATAAATTAGTAAGTTTGTCAGCTAGGGCCCTAATTTCATTTTAAGTAATTTCGTGTTAATTCTGTTGTTCATGACTGTGAACAGAACTAAAATTTAATATACTTCACTAAAATTACTTTACTCAACTTTTGTATTTTAAAACATAGAAGTAAATAAGTTTAGTTTGATACAATTAAAATTAGTTAGTTAGCTTCACATTACTCTAAATTAGTCACTAGATTCATAATTTACATTCGTAAATCTAAAAATTTTGTTACAATTTTATTTATGATTTTATTTATGATGACAGCGATTTAGTTTTTATTATTCATCACACCTTATTTTGTATACCTGTAGCTTTTGGTGGTGTCAGATTAAATTTGAATGATGTAATTAATAGTGAACACTAAATTTCGATCAATCACTTAATCATAACGAAATAATTTAAGGTAAATTTGAGTGTAGAGATTTCCGCAACAGATTTATCATCAATATAGATTACACTAATCCCTATACAATTTTATTTCCATATCATTGTTTACATCACTGACTTTTATGATTGGTTAGATTCATTTTCTATTCAATCCTTTCCTATCAAACTTTCCATTGTAGAACGAAGGCCTCCATCGCAGGTCGGGTCGATTCGACTTTTATATTCATAAGCAGGTATAATTACGTATACTTGATATTGGTTCAGAATTAAATTCAATTTGAAATCTGATTGTGAATGTTTTATTTTTTATTTAAAGCTTTGGCACCTAGTGAATCAACTTGACTGGACTTGATATCATAGCCTTACACAAAACGGTTGTCAAACAATTATCTAGTTGCTTTTCATCTAGTCAATGACTATATGAAAAGCAACTCTACCCCCCAAATCTGAAAGGAGAAGCAATCAAAAGATGGCAGCCCACTTTTAACTCCTGCCTTGTAAGTGTCTTTGGGAAAGGTCTAGTCAGTTATTTACTTTTTAAACCATAAAAATAAATTTACAAATGAAATATTATGGAATAGGTGCATCTAAAAAAACAACATAGAGATCGCCACTCAAAAATAACATCATCGTCCAAAGTAATCACACACGCAGAAAAAATTAAATGGATATGGGCAGGCCATTTTGCAAGACTACAAAACATTGGATGGTCAAAAAAACTGACCTACTAGAAAGAAGCACTCGGGAAACGCAAACACGGAAGCGAAAACAGAGATACCTGGCACTCTCTGGAGAAGGCCTTCACCTGAGGGGTTCTCTAAAAATATAATACACAATTACTTTTTAAATTTCAAATGTGTTAAACTTAGTTTTAGAGAAATATCAGACTTTTTTATTTTATTTTAAGTGTATGCAAATGTTTTTAAATAATATTCACTATATATTGTTTGGAAATATTATATCAACGAAATAATTATATTCTTTAGAGTCACACGCCACGCTACAGCAATAAAAGTAAAGCGTTTGTTGTATACGAGTCCTTCGCTAAGTGGCCATTCTGCAATTGATTTACTGTCCATAAAAATTCAATTATTTTAACGAACACGTCCAGTCTCTGTGCAGTTTTTTATGTCACTTATTGCATCAATAAAACAACATAGGAGGGAGTAGCCATGCGTTCTCCTCTGTTAAAGCATAAGCCTAAACGGGCCTACGCGTTAAACTGTTGTGACACAGATTGTATAAATGTGTGCGTGACATTCTGAAGGTTTTCTGTTATTTGTTATGTGTGAGTTCGTAGTGACAGGTGATTTTTTTTTATATTTGGGTCTAAAATATGTATGTTTGAAGATTTTTCCATGATACTCCGTTTTATTTCAGAACAAGAAATCAATGCCACTTCCCTCCGTTCGATGGCCCATGTTGCTCTATGAATACATCTTTGACCTCACTCGTTTTTTGATTAAAAAGCACTTCAAGTAAAGGCAAACTGTGTAGTATTATTGATAAAATTATATTCATACGCAATATAAATAATAGTAAGGCAAAATTGCATTGTAACCAGAATATTTATTTAAACCGACTTGAAAGAATAATTTGTGAATCACACAAGAGTGTGAGAGGTATAAACTCATAATTTAAAATTTCTCTTTTATTTAAAAAGAGAACTTCAGCATAAGAAATTTATATCCTGTATCGCGGGGGACTTTACAAACATACATGAAACGCACACAGGGTACACCCAGATGGAGAACAGGAATTTCTGGATCACACTGGCGCAGTAGAAAGCGGCGTGGTAAACGCATAAACCATGCAGTCATAATCACAATATATGCATGAGTGTGCTTTTTAACATATTCGTCTCCATTTTCTAAATTATTTGAACTTCTTTTAATAACAAACACTAAATTCTATTCAGCTTAACTAACTAGCTTACTTAGTAATTCAAAGACTAATTAATTGAAAGAAAGTCCACAGAGAATAGTCTGTTAATGTACCATATCAACATTCTCTATACATATGTTCAACAAGATTTTTTCCTGTTTTCAATTTGCATATCTTACACAAAAGATCTTCAATTCGTGCTTTCTCTTGCTACAGACCATATGATTACAGAGAAAATACTTTTCTTTGTCCAGCTCTCGAGTTAACTTATATTAATGTTTTCAAAACCGTTATCTGAATATCCAGATCGTTAAAATTATTTTCTCAGATGTTTTATCTTTGTGTATTAATGAGAAGAACTACTATAATCACAAAAATAAAGCCTTTTTATAACAATAATCATAGTTTTAGCGTCAAAATAAAGGTTTATATAAGCTTACAGCCGACTATCTCTCATTCAGAGATTCCGCCTTCATTTGATTAATATTCCTGCACTAGGAATTACTTTTACCATCTGTAACCATGCCAACTATTATAAGTAACGACTCCAACCTCTTATAGATTATATTATAACCTTAATAATGAAGTAAATGATTGACTCAAATTAAGTGATATTAACATCTTGGGTCCTTCCGCTTGTCAGCTTCTGGCGCTCCTTACAATTATTTTATTGACGTCTGTACTCTTATTATGTATTGATACTTTCGGCTTATTAAATCTTTAATGTTACACAATACTGTACTATCAAATATTTATTGTACGTTAATAATGACTAGAATAATTATGATAAACAAAATTTGATATTAACTGCTAAGTTGGGGAATTTAGTATATATGGTTGGAGCTGTCAGATGTTATAAAATGCCGTGGGTTGGAGTAATGGGGGGATATTCATATTCTAGCCGTTATACTTGATGTGCATTGGAGAGTATTATAAGTTTGTGCTTATATGACGTGATGCTTTGCCGCTATCTTGACTATGCGCGTTACACAAAATTTGTGCGTAACTTATCGCCGAAATCCAATAACAAAAAAACTCTGAAAACTTATTGGTTTATATTTGTTAAACGCCTCTTAATAAATTCTGCTTAAAGAATTTTGGACTGCTTATTTATATTCACAATACAACTCAATTTATATAAATACTAGCTGGGTTCCGCAGTGCTACCCGCAGTACAAAGATATTGTTTGAAATTCTGATGCTATATTATTGTAAACTTTTATTAAAATCCATTCGTAGTTTTTGCGAGAAAGAGTTACAAACATCCATCCATATTTACAAACTTAAATTAGTAGGATTTCCATATAATCCAGGGTCAAAAGATTTAGGTAGAACCAAAATTCACTTGATATCCAGTATCGTAGTACTAAGTTTTACATAGCATTCTAATATATCTTAAATTGCGAGATGGCTTAGAAAATTACTTAAAATATGCGGGACATCAATAAAAGCACGATACATTGATTCTTAAAGTTTACATTCTGATCAGATATGCCAATAATAAACTAATAAAAAAATGACATTGGTTCCTTCATCCTCGAAAAGCGCGTTAAGACATTGATGATGAAGTTGCCATCTTACAGACCGATAACAGTGGTCAATCTTTCTAATTATTCCAATGAAAATTAATTTGCCTTTTTATTTAAATCATGTTATGTGTGGTGCTGTGCAAAAAATATTTTTTATATTGATTGTTACTTCAATTTTTTGTAAATAAAAAACATTTCGCAGTCTAGCAATTTCTGTAACAAAATAGTATAAATTTAGAATGTAACTGAATTGCGTGTATCAATTAAAACAGATACATTTTCGTTTCATATTTTTATAAAAAATAGATATTCTCGACATCCAACATACAACATGTGTAAAACATTAATATAATTTCCTTTTAACTAAGAATTTTAAAACAAAACAGCCATCGACTTTGGTAGAGTAAAATGTAGCTAAAATAAATCATATACTATTATAAATGCGAATGTAAGTATGTTTGTTACGCTTTCACGCAAAAACTACTTAACCGATCATCATGAAACGTTGTACCTATACTCTTGAAGGTATTAGAAGTAACATAGGATACTTTTTATTAAAAAAAAAATTACGAAAGATAAGAAAATTGTTTGTCAAAAAATCGTCAAATTTAGCTACTTCAAAAGCATGAAACTTTACAGTAATATAGCTTATACATCAAAATAACATATAGGCTACTATTTGCCGCGGGCATAAGCTAGTATTGTTTATAATCCACCAAAATTTACGTATATTTTACATTATTTCCCGTTAAAATAATTTTCCAATTTTAGTTAATCCCCTCACTCTTTGCATGAACGGAGTCCACGAAACACAGATTTCCTAATTCCTTAAAAAGTAATTCCCCGAACGCCAAATGTCAAAAAATATACCGTGCCACACGAAAAACTGAAAGCAGTATGTGAAATATGTGTTGAAGTAATTGAGGAGCCGTGAGTTTGTAAGAATTATTTACACATTACGATGCTAAATCGGGCCCCTTCGTGGTGTTATTTAGTTCAGCACGCGAGGGCTTTATCATGTTAGGTAATACAAATTAGATTTTCTATTTTCATTTTCTTACGCCGAGCACAACTGTTACAATCCTTCAGTTAAGTTTTAAAACAATATATAACCCTAATAATGTAAGTTTGTTTGTTGGTATGCTGTGCTTTCTCAACTTATCCATTAAAGTGTGGATAATTTAAAATTTTGTCTGCCTCGGTGGCGCAGTGGTAGCGTATGCGACTGCTATCGAGGTCTCGAGTTCGATTCCCGGGTTGGATCAAATATTTGTATGATCTGCATATGTTTGTTTCGGGGTTCGGATGTTTTTCTGTGTATAATACGTATTTATTTGAAAAAAAAGTATAAAAAAAGTATAATAAGTATTCTATTAACCAATCTAGCTGTCATAAATAAAAATAAATAAATAAATATTTCGGACATCTAACACACAACGCCATCTAGTCCCAAACTAAGCAGAGCTTCTATTATGGGTACTAGACAACTGATATGAATACATAAATACTTTTTTTTGTAAATACATACATATTATACATAGAAAACACCCAAACTCCGAAACAAATATTTGCAGATCATACAAACATTTGGTCCGGCCCAGGATTCGAACCCGAGGTCTCCCTCATGGACAGCAGTCGCGTACGCTACCACTGCGCCACCGAGGCAGTCGAAGCAAGAGCACACAAGCTCTGCTTATTTTGAAGCTAGATGGGCGTTGATTTCCGAATTATATCCGAAATGTTTAAAACCGTCTGCTCCTCTGCCCTCATCATCATCATCATCATTAACACCCTTCATTAGTCCACTACTAGAGAGGGGTCTCTCCTTAGTTTCCACCATAAAAAAATTAAAGGAACATTTAAAATTATGAACTTATGAACCAACCAATATTCTTTGTATAATTGAGTTGCGTAGTTAGTGGATTGTAAATAACTAATCAAGTTTGATTCAATCAGCAGATATCTGGTATGTTTGTTAATTTACTGAGTAATAACTGCAAAGAGATTCTCATAATCTCGTTAAAGTCTGTCTGCCTATATCACGACTATTAAAAATAAAATACTTCATCGACACTATTGTTATCATCATCAATCTATTTTAAACATCATTCCAGATTTTTAATAATCTTGTTTCTCTCTGCAAATCAATCATATTATAATATGTAAACATATAATATATTGCTTACACATACATATATAGTTACGTTATCTATTTGATATTTACCCCGTTTCCCCATGATAGCGCAAAACAAATAAATACTCCTCATTGTTATTATAGTTATCAGTAACCTTGCGCTTAAGGAAAGACAAAAAAACACAAGAGCAACGTACAATAGTCATAAATAACGCTAAATAAGTTGACACACGGCTTTCTCAAAATGGCGGGCGAAAAATGCCGTGACAATATACGTAAGCATTTATATAAAAACTAAATGAACAGTATTACATGGGTAAATTGCCCAGATTCTCTAGTTTTGGGATTTTATGCAAAAAATCTTATACTTTTGTAGCCAACGTATTTGCAATTTATTTGAATACATATTGACTGAGGCTTGCTCTGAATGGGAGCTCTTAGATTTTTATGTTGATACAACGTTTTCTGAACTGATACGGTTGCGTGAAATCCAAGGCGTTGCGGGTTTTGATGTTAAGCTCTTCTGATGGAAGTTCATCTATAATAACACGCTCCTGCAGATTTTGTTTTATTTTTACAAACATACATTTTGTCTTATCAAATTTTATCCTAGAATAGTTTTTGTTTAATAAAATTAATCTAGTACAGTAAATAATTAGATTTATGTTTAGTATTTAGAATAAATAATAGAGGCATTCAAAATCATATTATATTTACTGATTATTTTTATAAGTAGATAATATGTAGAAAATTGTTCAAAACGCGTGTATTATATGTACTTTAACTTTTTTGGTCTATTTCAGTTACTATTTTTTAAATTAATAAATAAAAAATAAAAACTCTACTTTAATTATTATATGTGTATGTATTTGGATTTTTTTAAATGTACAAGGACCCTGTAACCATTCTTTCATTGTTTTCGCCAAGTCAGTTAAGTTTTCGGCGTTTAAGCTGACCAATCTCTGTATTTTTGGGATGAGAACTTGAGTTCTATTAATTTAGACATTTATCAACAGATTATTTGACTGCTTTTAACCCATCCTGAAATACAAAGTAACACCTCACATATATTAAGATCTTTCCGCGTGAAACATCTCCTTGCTAACCTTGAACCAAAAAGTAGGACGTCTCACATAGATATTAGTCAGTCTATAGTGACTCATCATTATAAAAGTGACGTCAGAGTATTTGTCGCAAGACGAAGGTTGTGGGAGTGGAAAGGAAATGACTCATTACCGTCGATAAAGAAGACAGGAATACGCCGCGCAACAAACCGCAACAAGCTCAATGAATTGCTGATAAACTGCACAATCTCGACATATTATTTTTGTCTATAATCTTAGTTTTTTCTATTGTATTTGTAACGAAATGAGCATGTGGTTACATCATCTCAATCAAAATCCGTTCACTGCTGGACACAGGCCTTCCCAAGGTTCTCCATCTTTCTGCATCTATCGACACATGTTCAAACTTTATTAAAAGAAATAACGAAAAAATCAAATCAAGCTGATGTGATACAACGCTAATGGACTATCCAATTATTCTAAGTCAGAGCCAATAAATCATCCACTTCCTAGTCTGCTCTTGATTTTCATTGAGACCCTGTGTGTAATATTGTAAAACTTCTGGTTGGTTTCTTTTAATGCGTGGCTGGCATTAACTAAACTAATGGCATTGGCTGGCATTAACTGTCTCTTTGAGAATATTATCGTTTTAAATCACCGTCCTCGTGTAACTAACACACAAACTTTAACAAACCTAAAACCACGCCTATTTACCAGAGGAGCAGGCAGAGACAATTGATCACCACTTACCCGTTGTAAATAGAGATCAATTGTCTATGCCCACACATGCCTACGCACTGACACACCTCTTTTGCTTCGTCCATATTCATCATTCGCTGCATGCTCGTCGGGTCTTTAAAACTTTTAGTATAATATATCCGATCGGGCCAACGCGTGCCGTTTGAGATCTAACTCCATAGAGTCAACCTAACCAACAATAAAAAGCACTTTATGACTTTTTTTGACGTTCATTCATCATTTATCCGTTTCTCAATGTTCCTAAGAATTATTGGTTAGTCTTCACATAAATTTTCTACAGCCCAGTCTGAGAGACGATAAAATTTCCTTAACCTCTTTAACGTGACTTTTAAAGTAAGCAATACGTTGGTTGATGTGAAATACAAATAAAATATAGCTAAGTAAGAAGTAAGACCACGGAAGACCAAAATAAAATGACAACATAGTACTATCGTGCTTCGTTGGTGAGCGCAAAACCGGAGACCCAATAATTCAGAAACATCACTAGACCACATGGTGGGGCTTTCCATCAGGCAGAGCTGGGCAGGCCAAAGAACTGAATTGATTTTCTTGTATCTGCAATCAGTTCATTCACTTTTAGCAGATGTGCTGCATGATTCTCTCGTTGAGGGTGTGTCCTCCAGTGAGAACATCTATTCATAATTAATTCTGAACACTATAAAATATCTTTTCTTTTAAGGCATTTAACATAGCTGGATATTGTGAGCTGTCGTGCAAGGGTGTTGGGCTTCTAACCGATTCCTGTATGTGGTCTTGATATTGGGAATTGCCTGTACTATGAACTGACGACTGATAAAGTAGAATGAAAGAAAAAAAACTCATTGTACCGAAACTAAATAATTTTGGGAAACGGTAAGCGGTAAGAAGACAATAAAAACTCCGGTTGACGCGCGACGTTTGACGTGCGAGTTGTCCCATTACCAGAGTTACCCATAAAATTGCATTTGGCAATAAGGATTGTACGTTCTACGTATAAGTTTGAATCATATATGTGTAAAATTTCTACTATAACAATGGTATCTTCAATAACCCATAATGTTTCACTGGTGGGCTCGAGTCGCATCTCAGGAGAAGGCTTTAGGCCATACGTCCTTAGGTCGAAAGCGTGTAGGGACCTGGTAAGACAATAATATTTTAATATTTCGCACATCTAACACACTACGCCATCTAGTCCCAAACTAAGCAGAGCTTGTATTATAACTGATATACATACATATATATACTTTTTATTATAAATACATACATATCATACATAGAAAACACCCAAACTCAGAAACAAACATTTGTAGATCATACAAACATATGATCCGACCCGGGACTCGAACCCGAGACCTCAAGAACAGCAGTCGCATACGCTACCGCTGCGCCACCGAGGCACAATGACGTAGTGGTTATGTAAGCTTGTAGTTGGATGACTTCAAGCCGCCCTAAGGTATCTAACTAAGCTTCACGATTATTATCCCATGATAGATGACTGACTCGGTGGCGCAGTGATAGCGTATGCGACTGCTGTGCTTGAAGGTCTGGGGTTCGATCCTGGGCCTGACCAAATGTTTGTATGACTTCAAATATTTGTTTCGGAGTTTGGGTGTGTTCTATTTATAATAAATACGTATTTACAAAAAAAATATACTCTAGTACCCATAACACAAGCTCTGCTTAGCTCGGGACTAGATGCCGTTGTGTGTTAAATAACCGAAATATTTATTATTCTTATTATGATAACAACCGGGACCACCTGCTTAATGTGACCTCAGAATTACGGAGGTGCTTATAGTATTATGTCACTAGCGATCACCCATCTAGGTACTGACCGCGCCGTCGTTGCGTACCCTCGGTGATTATGTCTAATCACCAAGGGCAACTGGGCTAAGTAAAAATAGTCACAGAAAACCAGTGTGAAACAGCGCTAACGCTGTATTTCATCGAGTAAGTGAGGCTACCGGAGGCCCAGACCTCAATACTCCCGCTCCCTATCCCCCTCCCCATCCCCCAAAGGCCGACAACGCATTTGTGACACCTCTGGTGTTACGGGTGTCCATGGGCGGCGGTAATCGCTTACCATCAGGCGATACTTCTGCTCGTTTGCCCCTTATACTATCAGAAAAAAATGCAGATGAAAAAATAGCTATCTGCAGTAAAATCTGTATATTATAGACCAGTGGGAATAAGTTATCAATCGATATTTATTTAGTTATACGATTCTGCATTTTATTCCAAGGCTTTGATGTATTCGTAGTAAAACAATAAAATTGTAACCTACAATTACGTTATTACATACACCGATGAACGTGGAGTATAAATAGCTGTAACTATATAAGGATCTTTGCATTGAACGACACGACAACGAAACGAACACGTAACGACTGTGGAAGTTATGTTAAGTATTAGGAAACACCTTTGAAACCACAAAGGATATTTTAATTAAATTTTACTTCCCGCGCGTAACTAGCAAATCATTCACCAGGGGTCTTCCCAGAACTGCTCAACGCTTCAGTTACGACCTCTCGTTAGTGTCTGGCTAACACCCGAAGACTACCAACAGGCTCATCCGGATCCAAGTAATTGATCTGACTTTAGTTGCAGCTTCAACAGGCCATAAAACTGAAAAAGTTACCCCAAAACCCTAGCTCGTGAGTAGAAAAAACCAAGTGGGGCATCATAATCGTGTCAAAATTTTCTAAGTGTTTCAAATTTATTTATTTATTAACACAGAAATGGTTACATTTAATTTGAATTCTCTCCCCTCTGTATTAGTGTAAATTGTATTTAAGCTGAACCAATGTTTTTGCTTTACAGTTCATAGGTTCTTTATATATGTGTCAATTAAAAAAGTTAATTATTACAATTAAGGAAAAAAAAAATGAAGAAACACAAGCAGTGTAGCAACCGCACACCTGGCCGTATATAGGTATATTTGTGTTTGCGTGTGCGCGTCTGTGTGTGCACGAGTGCGTTTATGCACCGTGTTTGTTTTTTATAGAATAGCGGACAAACGAGCAGACGTATCGCCTGACGGTATGCGATTTCCGCTGCCCATGGACACCCAAAACACCAGAGCCGTCACTAGTGCGTTGTCAAAATAACAATAATCTGATACTAGGATAATCACACTCACTTAGGACTTACAAACAAATTGACATATATATTGATTGATATATATATTCACAAATAAATAATACTATTATGAGCTCATGATCCCACTAAGCGCAATTAAATGCATTCTAGATAATCAATAAATATTTCAAACATGTAACACACAACGCCATCTTATCCCAAGCTAAGCTGATCTTGTGTTATGGGTACTAGACAACTGAAATAAATACATATATACTTTTTTGTAAATACATACATATTATACGCAAAAAATACCCAAACTCCGAAACAAACATTTGCAGATCATACAAACTTTCATTCCGATCCGGGAATCGAATCCGAGACTTCAAGGACAGCAGCTGTAAAATACTATTTTTACTATTATAAAATCTACTATTGTGTACAGTTTGTACGCTATCCAAAGTACATTTAGCAGCGCTTCCCGAAATTTCTTTGGGGTAATCTATGTGGTTTGACGAGGGAATAATAGATATTCATTCAAACCTTTCGCGGCAGATATCGCACGACACCATATAAACACTCTCGGAGTAACGACAAAGTAGTTCTTATATCGTTTTTATGCGATTTCCATGTTAAGCCACTGTCCAATATTAGCCCCAAGTACTTTTCCTTAAGTTACATCATAGAATAAAAATATTTTTAATACTTTTAAATTTGCTATCCCCCTTCTCATGAACGACATGTAGCAATAAAAATACCATAACGTTTACTTATATACCCACAGGTTTGTACGGAACCTACGGTACGCGAGTCTAACATTTGGCCGGTTTATGAGTGTTTTCTTATGTACTCAAAGATAAAAAGGTTTAAATAACAATCAATTTTCCGAATATTATTTCAAGATTAACGTTTCTAACATTTACACATTGTAAAGAAACTATGATTATATCGCCTTGTGTAAAAGTACTTACAAAGTCGATTCTAAATTGGATAGTAAATAGTCTTGGTGGCGCCGCGCCGCTGTATAATTCTATTCAAAATAGTACTACTGTGACGACAACCGTGTCACGACATTTCCTTTCCACCTGTCTAGACAATTTCAACTCTTGGTAGCAAAAACAAAGTACTGGTATATTTGTGTAAATAGCCTGCCTTTTTTTTGACGGGAGGAAATCCTCCTGGATGTCCTCCGCCCTGGGGGGAGGGCGAAGGGGTATGTCAGACTTTTACTGACTAAAACCCCCCAGTGTTCCGTCTCTCACCTACGCCAGGGATCACGGGAACTTAAAAGGCATCCGCAATCCCCGACTGGTGCCGGCCCGCTATAAATAGCCTGCCCAGTCTTAATATCATTAAATTTCACATGTTACTGCAAATATGTAGGAAAAACAACCCTTTTAGCATTTGAAACATTCTGTTGAAACGTTCCCAATAATACTCATTTCAACCTGTAGGTTAAATGAATGTAATGTACATTCATTTAACTTACAGGTTGAAATTTTACACTTGGGTTTTGGCCTTCTTTGTCACAGACATTCATAAGAAACTAATAAACCTGTTAATAAGACATTTGAAGAAAGTTTTAATAAGAAATCATTATATTATTTAAGTAACATCTACACAAAACATGTTTTTATTTAAAGACGTAGGACCCATTTCACTACTTGCAGTTCAAGTCTTTGATAGACTAATTTGAATTTACCGACTACATATTTACTGATTTAAATTTAACAAGTCTTAGATAGAGACAAATATGTGCGATAATTTATTTAATTAATTGAATTAGGATCTCCAACAAAGGGCTATTCAGGTATGAAGTATACAAAAAATTATTGAAGGGGTATTATACCGGTGTACTCCTTCACTTACCGGAGACCAAGCAAGCGAGCAAGCAAAAATAATTAATAACAACCAAGCAAACGATTTACAAGCAACAAAAAAGGTTACTAAAACTAAAAATATGAAATATATACGCTTAAGTATAATAGTCATTAAAATATCTGTTTAATAAAAATAAAAAAATAAATAAATATTTCCGACATCTAACACACAACGCCATCTAGTCCCAAACTAAGCAGAGCTTGTATTATGGGTACTAGACAACTGATATAATACTTATATACTTTTTTTTTTTAAAATACATACATATCATACATAGAAAACACCCAAACTTCGAAACAAATATTTGCAGATCATACAAACATTTGATCCGACCCGGGAATCGAACCTGAGACCTCAGGAACAGCAGTCGTATACGCTACCGCTAGGCTACCTGTTAAATAGTTTTATATGACAGATAACTATCAGAAATTTCAATAAGTACTGCTGAAACTGGCGCCAAGTTAAATATTTTAATGAGACACTGAGACTAAGTTTCTTCTTCTTACGTATTTTAATAGCACAATATAAATATTGCTTAAATATAGAACCCTATTCAGAAAGAAGTGTCCTGAATTGAGTCTTCATACTAAAGTGTATTAATACGGCTGGGACGAATATAGTGATAAAATTATGTATGTATGCTTATAACTCACGGGGGCGTCTATTCCTTAGATGATGTCATTCATTGTGCTGTTTAATATATAGACATCTATATACCTAAGTTGTAAAGACAGTTTATGATCAATGGACGAATACATGCTACGGGTTAATGACTGTTTAGTGTCGTACTGAAGGCTTAAAACGTATGAGGAAACAAGTCATAATGATTTCAAGAACGAAATTTACTAGATTTGAACGCAAGAAGAGTCGTCCTCCTCAATTTAAATATAGGTCATTATCATTATTAACCTACCGCAATTCACTGCGGGATTTAGAACTTTCAATTACATACGACTTGATTAATAGCCTCGGTGGCCCAGCGTATGCGACTGCTGTGCTTGAGGTCTCAGATTCGATTCCCGGGTCGGATCAAATGTTTGTATGATCTGCAAATATTTGATTTGGAGTTCGGTGTTTTCTATGCTTAATAAGTATGTATTTACAAAAAAAAAGTATATATTTTAGGTAATTATATCAGTTGTCTAGAACCCATAACAAAAGCTTAGCTTGCGACCAAATGGCGTTATGTGTTAGATGCCCGAAATATTTATTTATTATTATTTATTATTCAGTACTCGAGTTTTCACAATTAGTTCCTACGGATCATGTCTGGTTATCATCGCTATGTGAGTATAAGTGCTAGATTTATACCACGTCAGTTAATATACAGAAAATGTGTACAATATGTAAGAAGAATTAGCTTTGCATGTGCCTGGCGTTGATTTCCTGTAAGACCTTCAATGCTCTACCAACTGACATTGCAGTTTAATATTAATTAAGAGTCCTTGTGGTCTGGACGTTTGTGCTCCTGATCAGCTGATCTACCTAATCACTGAGTAAATAATGTCACACCCAGGTCAAATTATCGTGTCATGAATACGATCAATTGTAGTTTATGGATATTTTATAACTACTATTTCTCAAAATTACAATTCAGGCCGTTTATGAGTACTACAAGTTATTAGGTTATTAGAATAATATATATATCACAGTTTGATATCTGATCTGAGATTTATATGATCTGCAAATATTTATTTCGGAGTTTATGTGTTTTCAGAAAAAAAAATATTTTGTAAATATTTATATCAGCTGTCTAGTACCCATAATACAAGCTTCGCTTGACTTGGGAGTAGATGGCGTTGTGTGTTGAAATGACCGAACTATTTATTTATTTATTTTATATAGTTAAAAAATCTAAAAGTCAATTTGAATTAACG
Organism: Hyphantria cunea; assembly: GCA_003709505.1. NCBI lineage: Eukaryota > Metazoa > Arthropoda > Insecta > Lepidoptera > Erebidae > Hyphantria > Hyphantria cunea. The sequence continues at coordinate 1,239,227 of PKRV01001119.1, forward strand.
TTATAGTAGAATACCGAACGGTTTTTCTTGAATAGATATACAGATAGTTTCTAATACATTTCACAAGATAAGACTCAAGTAAAAAGATATTAAGTTCCAGGTTTAGTAAGTTTGTAATTAAATGTGTGTAGCTGATGGCTGTATCCTATTATCCTTATGTACCGGTACTTTCGGGAGCCATAAAACCCCAACAGCTTTCTACTTACGGCGGCTTTATATCAAAAGTATGGCGTTTGAGTAACACTACGGGATTTCGCCGTAAATTCTAAGGAAACTGAAGTACCGCTACTGAATAATTCATTCAAATCGACGGATTGATACCCCATGACGCTGTCTTGTGAAGGTAAATTTAGAAACGTTTTACTTCAACCATCGATTATTTTATAAACGTTGCTTAGGGTTATTAGGTCAAAGAAAGTCTTGTTTTCTTATGTAATATCAAAGTTCGCTTGTTAACTCATTAGCTATTGCAAAGTTGAAATAATAATTAAAACTGTTGTTTTATTTGTATATATTTCTAGATGTTAAGACGTTGGAGCTAGATGTACGTAGCGCTTTTTCTAAATACCACCCAACCCAACAGCCAGAATAAGGCACCATCTAGGGACAATTAGTACCATGTCAATGCAAGATCCCCTCCAGAAGTTACACCGTACTTTAGAAGACCCTATCTCTTCTAGCGTCTGTAAAGATACATCGAGCTGCTACAATCACGAAGCTCCAATACGAAGCTTGCGAATTAGGTACCTCGCTATCCGGTAACATTTGCCGTATTAATTTAGACATTACTTATATTAAAAGTGAGCACTTTACATGGGAGAGCGAACGTTTTTACCGGTTGAGTGAATTTGCAGCTGTCCCTCTTGCCTGGATTCTGGAGGCAAGGCGCAAAGTGTGGTGTCTTTTTTGTGAGCTATAAGTTACAAGTGGCCATGAACTGCAGTAGACACTTATCAAAGGGTGATGTTTCTGCTTGGCTGAGCCTACAACCTTTTTCAGTAAATAAGATGTTTCAAATCAAAAGATTTTCTAAATTGGTAACAGTAATTTAAGCGTTCGACCAAATAAACAACCTTTTCAGCTATAAAGCTAGTCAAGAGCCAGTTTTTCCGCTTACTGATAAAGTATACGATAGGCCAATGTCAACTTATCTGTTAAACAAATACAGATTTCAGTTTCACAAGTCTCGAAGTCTAGAAATATATATATCAGATCATAAATTTGCCGACTTTTAGTTATTAAATTGTGTTATAATTATAAATGCCTTATTGTACACCAGATTACTTAGAAAGGTAACTTAAAGCTAAGAAGTACAATTGGCGGCCTTATCGCCTGAAGGCTATCTCTTATAGATAACCATGGGATGAAAAGAAAGACATGGAAAGTATAGGGTAGTTCCTGATGTGATTAATATATATATATATATATAT